>CM053582.1:290540321-290550625 GCA_028627135.1 Pseudochirops cupreus | reverse complement strand
TGATTGGAGAAGGAGTTGGGCCAAGCATATAACAGTGAGGGATAAGTGATGGCCAGCCAGCAAGTGCCAGAGCGTTAAGAGATCTAAAGGAAAGCCCCTGCCTAGCATGTTGACTGGGCTCCAGAGTAGCACCAAATGATAAGATCTGAATAGACTGTGACCTCTATCAGTGGAAGGGGTACTCACATCAATGAACGCAAATCCATCAAAGTTTTATTGTATTAAGTACCCACTACGTACAAGGCACTGTGCTGGGTCCTGACATGGAACAAAGTTAAGATAATGGCCCAGATAAGCCTAGTGGATCCTGGTAGTGAAAAGTAATGTAACACATACCCCCTTCCAAAAAAAAAAAAAAAAAACAAGTGATGAAACAAAATAGAAGGTACGTACCAAAGAGGGACAAACAAAATGCTATATCAAATCAAAGGAAATATTTCTGACAAGAGATAAATTGGGAATATATAATTCACATGATCTTAAACCTGTAATGTCTTGATTTTAAAAGCTCTGTGCTTCTGAAGTGATTATTTTTAAATAGCTACATGGCAAAAGTCTAAAGGTATCATTCTTTAAATATCCCTTTAAAGGAAACTCAACAAACCAGATTTTATAGGTCATTCATTTCAAAAGGAGGAAAGAAAATCACCTTACATAACCTGAAGTCTTGAGCTTAAGGCACTTTTCAAGCTGAATTTTATCTTATGTTAAAGACGGCACATATTGGTAAAATATGGTTTTCCAGTTCAGTTCTTTTTGATACATTGTAGATGTATCAAAGTACTAAAGAAGGAAAGGGACATAACTGGGTCACCTGTAAATGGGTTGTCTAAGCACTACACTGTACAGAGAACACACAGAAAACATTACAAGGTAGGAGAAATGCCAATAGTCTTATGAAAAGATGAATAAAAGAAGAAATGAAATGCTAGAAGTAAGAAAATGGCTGAAAGTGTTGAAAGGCTAAAAAGGAAAATTAATGTTTGATGGGCAGAACATGGGCAGCTAGATGGCTAAGTGGTTAGAATACTGAACCTGGAGTTCAAATCCAGCCTCAGGCACTTACTAGCTGTGTGACCCTGGTTAAGTCACTTAACCCTTTTTGCTTCTGTTTCTTCACCTATAAAATGAACTGAAGAAGGAAATGGCAAACCACTCTAATATGTTTGCCAAGAAAATCCCAAATTGGGTCATAAAGGGTCAGACATGACTGAAAAGTGACTGAAAGGCAGAATGTCGGGAATAACTTTGTATGTATACTACAATCCACATCTCATGGAGTTGTTCATGATTCATATCTTCTTCCTTGCCAAAAGCGTTCAATTCAATAAATTGGAAGAATTTATAATCATAATTTTGATTTCATTTAGAATGTTAGTAAGAAAATAGCTTATTTTACATAAGTTTATTTCAGAGTTATTTGTCTGAAATCCATCTATTTTGCAAAATGAATACTTCAGGGCAGCAGTTAAGAAAGTAATTTGCAATCAGATAGCCATGGTGTCTGGAAATGTAATAAACATCACTGGAAAAAATTATTTGACAAATGTTATGCTGCCTCACCACCTTTATAAATTAGTCCAGGGCAGGTCAAGAGCTTGCAAAGATCTTCCATAGTAATCCCCAGTGGTGTCATGGGACTGAACACCTTTTTAGGCTGTCCCCAGTCTAAAGTGGGGGAAGATCAGGAGAACATATAAAGCACAACAGTTCTCCAAGCAACATCCTTAGAATGCTGACTGGTCCTTAGAAGAGAGAAAGGCAATGAAGTGTTCTACAATATTCAGTTCATCTCCATAGAACATAAGAGGAAACTGTAATAAGAGAAAAAGAAAATTTTAATTTATATTAAAAAAAAGTTCTTGCTGTATGATTTACTAAGCACTAGGGTAGGCTGCTGAAGAAAGTTGGCAAATCTCTACTCCAGAGATTTTTGAAAATAGGAAAAACCACCATCTGTCTTGGGTGATTTAAGTATTCACTTAAATCCCCAGATGATGCAATAGATTGAGCACTGGATTTGGAATCAGGAAGACCTGAGTTTACATCCAACCTCACTTAAAAGGCACAAGTCATTTAACTTGTGTCTGCTTTAGTTTCCTCTTTTCTACAATGGAGATAGTAACACTTATTTCCCAGAGATGTTGTGAAGATCAAATGAGATCATATTTGTAAAGTGATTTGCAAACCTTAAATCACTACCCAAGTAAAACTATTATTATTCTAAAAAGAGGAAATATTCAGCAAGGAGGATATCCAGCAAGAATGAAAAGTTAAGTGTTATGAATTGGTAATGAACATCTTAGATTTATATTAATCCCTGACTGAAGAGTTGTTCCACCTAAGTTAATATTATAGGTACCTGAAGCTTATACTTTTAAGCATGAGAACTTATTTTAATATTAAGAACATTAAATGAAAATAGCATTTAAATGTATTACACATTCATTTTTCTAAATAAAATATACTGAACTTAATTTAAACCTGTATTTCTGGTTAATGATTATTATTATGAATACAAAATATTGTACTATGCTATAAAATAGTGATTCCCTCAATGGTTATTGAAATATGTTGAAATGTTTGCCTCCTTTGCTAAATGGCCTTTTAAGTCAGTCAACTGGTATTTATTAAGAGGCCACTGTGAGGAGGAGTGGAGTCGTATCCATCTGAACTCTCCCCACAAAACAACTTTAAAATAACTCCTCAAATCAAACTTTGGAAAGGAAGAACCAAGAAAAGGTCAGAGTGAGACAGTTTTCCAGCCTAAGACAACTTAGGTGGTCAGCGTAAAAGGTCTATGACATCAGGGTAGGGAGTGACCAGGAGCACAGGCAGCAGCTGTACCAGAGGTGGATCTCGGAAGTGGCTGTGATAGAAGCTGTAGCAGCAGCAGCAGCTTAAGGAACTCTGAGCCCAGAGGTGCTAAGGGAGTTGGACAACTGGTAAGGAAAAGATTATGGGACCCTTTTGCTGGTACTGGCTGTAAATGGCAATGATAGGTAGCTCTATTAACCATATACAGTTACGGGGCAGAGAAGAATGTTTGGGGTCAGTTATAAAGGAGCAGGTGCCCTAGTCTGAGTTTAAAAGCAAAGAAGAACATTAGCACTTGTGGTTATAGAAGAACAAGGGACTTTCCAGAGCTCAGACCAAAAGACCTCACACTTCCAAGGATTATGCTATCTTGGAAGTACTGAAAACTTGTAGAGTCCTCAGAAATAACTCTGAAAACAAAGGCATGAAAAAACCTAAAGCTTAGAATAATGCCTCCTCACCTCCAGGTAATAAGAACCCAAGTTGAATATGAAGTTAAAAATCAAAAAATATGCTGGAAAAATAGTAAGGAATAAAAAAGAACTTGACTATAAAAATCTGTCACTTTGGTGGCTAGGGAAACCAAGACATCAACATAGAAGAAAATAATGTTGTTGTTTTTTTAAGTTACAAGAAGAGGCTCAAAGAAAAGTATTAATTGGACCAAGTCCAAGAAGAATTCCTGGAAGAGTTAAAGAAAGTCATGAGAATATGTAACCCCCAATTGTGACACCACACCTGAGGACTGTTGCTATAAATAATTTTAAGGGTCTAATTACATATTATAATGAACTCTCTATTCAGAACTAAACACTGTTCAATAAAATAAAGCATAACATTCATAGCAACAACCTTAAGCAAAACGTATTATTTAATTATATATCATTAACACTCAGTATGTCATATGGCACATAGCATATATCATTCCATTCAGTAAAGCTTCCCAAAATACTTGTTTACACAATCAGGAGGTCCCAGGCTAGGGTCTTCCCTAGGACAACACATCCTTAAAGGATAGCAGAAAATACCACACAGAAAAAAACCTAGGTCACAGTAAGAACATCACACTACATGGCATATATCATTGCATCCCCAAAATCAGGGAGTCCCTAGCATGACATATCCTTAAAAGGTAGCAGAAAATACAAATACTATCCAGCCCTAGGTCACTGCAAGAACAATCTCCTTAATCAATAACAAGTGTCCAAGAAAAGTCCTCTTTCATCTTAACTTGAGATTGAGTTCCAAGTCTTCCTGTGTGGTCTGACTATTCCTAAATCTCACTTGGATTCACACATAGGCAGCTCTCTGCTCCTGATCCATGTCTCAGTTCATTGGGACTACTCCACTCCAAGCTCTCCCAGCCTGACAGCAGGCTCCAGGAGCTCCTGTCCACAGGAGTTTCTGCCTCTGGGAAAATAAAGCTCAACAGGGCAACAACAATACTGACATACACCACTAGCACCATTGTCTCAATTCAACTCCAAAGTCCAGAGACTCTTATTAATAGCTCAGTTCACTTCAACAGCTAAGCCTCCTTCCCATGGGCAGGTTTGTGCCTTACAGTTCTATTCACTTTCAAATTTCAAAGACTCCTTCAGCAAACCTCTGCCATCAAAGGTCTCCTCCCAGCTCTCAGAGGTCTCCTCCCTCTGCCCACTCAAGCTGCTTTTCTCTCTGAGCACTATGTTGCTCTTATCACTGACTCCCTAAATACCTGCTTTCTCAACACCAGCTCTCTTTATATACAGTTATATTTAGCATCTGATTGGCTAGAACCCACATGTACATAGCGGATTGGTTAGAGCCCACTTACACATGTCTGATTAACTCAGCATAGAGGCACCTAAGCCTGAGGTTGGGAATGACACACATAGGAAAACAGCAAAAAAAAAAATCCCATTTCATTCGCCATTACAGAGTGGTAGAGGAAAATTTGGGAAATGAAATGAAAATAATGCAAGAAAATAATGAAAAGAAAATCTGCAGCTTGGTAAAAAGAAGCATTAAAAATACCGAAGAAAATGGCAACTTAAAACAGAATTGGGAAAATGATTAAAAAAAAAAAAAGGAACAAAAAGTCACTGAAGAAAAAAAACTCCTAAAAAGCAAAAAAGGCCAAATAGAAAAAGGAGATACAAAAATTTACTGATGAAAAGAACTCCTTGAAAAGCAGAATTGGCTAAGTGGAAAAGAAGGTATAAAATCTCACTGAAGAAAATAATTCCTTAAAAATTAGAATTGGTCAGGTGGAAGATAATGACTCTGAAACATCAAGAAACAATAAAATAAAATCTAAAGAATGAAAAAATAGAATCATATGTGAAATATCTCATCAGGAAAAGTAAACAACATGGAAAATAAAACAAAGAGAGATAAATTAAGAATATTGGACTACCTGAAAGCCATGATCAAATAAAGAGCTTAGATATCATATTTCAAAGAATTGTCAAGGAAAATTCCTTATATCTAAGATCCAAAAGGGGAAATAGGAATTGAAAGAATCTACTAACCCCTTCAATAAAAGAGATCCCAAAATGAAAACTCCCAGGAATATTGTAGTCAAATTCCAGGTTAGGGAGAAAATATTGCAAACAGAGAGAAAAAAACAATTTAAATATTGTGGGGTCACAGAATCACACAAGATTTAACAGCTTCAATTTTAAGGAAATTTGGAAAATGCTTTCTTGATACTAGATGAGGGCTTGGAATATGATATTCTGAGAGACAAAGGAGCTAGGATCATAACCAAGAATAACCTACCCAGCAAAACTGAGGATAATCATTTAGAGGGAAAATATATATTTAAAGAAATAGAAGACTTTCTAACATTCCTGATGAAAAGACCAGAACTAAATAGAAAATTTGAAATCCAACACAAGACTCAAGAGAAGAATAAACAGGAAAACATGAAAGAATATAATTGCCAGAGACACAATTAAGATAAACTGCTTATATTTTTATGGGAAGATGATACATATAACTCCTAAGAATGTGATCATTAGTAGGACAGTTAGAAAAAGTCTACATAGACAAAGGGCACAAGTGGACAAATGTTGGGATGATCTATTTTTAAAAAAATGAAGAGGCATGCACTGAAAGAGGAAAAGGAGAGGTAGAATGGGGAAATTTTTCTCACATGAGAGGGGAACACAATGAAGAACTTTTATAGCAGAAGGGAAAATGCAAGGGAGGGAGAGATTGGCAAGCAATGCTTGAACCTCAGTCTCATCAGAATTGGTTCAAAGAGGGGGGTGGCTAGGTGGTGCAATGAATAGAGCACCGGCCCTGTAGTCAGGAGAACCTGAGTTCAAATCTGGCCTCAGACACTTTGACACTTACTAGCCATGTGACCTTGGGCGAGTCACTTAAACCCAATTGCCCTACCTTCCCCTCTCCAAAAAGCAAAAATAACAATAATAATAATAATAATAATTGGTTCAAAGAGGGAAGAATACACACACACACACACACACACACACACACACACACACACACAAACTTTCAGTTGGATATAGAAATCTATCTTACCCAATTGGGAAATAGGAAGGGAAGGAGATAAAGAATATAGGGGTGGGGGGAGAATGATAGGGTAAGAAAGGTGATGGTGGGGAGTAAAACAGACTTTTGAGAAGGGAAGGGATAAAAAGAGAGAAGGATAAACAGAAGAAACTGGGATAGAGGGAAATACAATCATAACTGTAAATGTGAATGGGTTAAGCTCACCCATAAAATAGAAATGGATAGCAGATACAATTAGAAACCAGAATCCAAAAATGTTGCTTACAGAAAAGCACACTTGAAACAGAAAAACACTCAAAGTAAAAATAAGAAATTGTAGCAGGATTAATATGCTTCAGCTGAAGTAAAAAAAAGGCAGGGGTAGCAATCATGATCTTAGACAAAGCAAAAGCAAAAATAGACAATTAGAAGAAATAATCAGGGAAACTATACTTCACTAAAAAAGTATCATAGACAATAAAGTAATATAAAAAATTTTGCAGCAAGTTTCTGTGATAAAGATCTCATTTCTCAAATATATAGAGAACTGAGTCAAATTTATATTAAAAAAAAATAAGAACCCTTCTACAATTGATAAATGGTCAAAGTATACGAAGAAGCAGTTCTCAGAAAAAATCAAAATTATCCACTCATATGGAAAAAATTCTCTAAATAACCATTACAAATTAAAATAATTCTGAAGTACTGCCTCACACCTATCAGAAATAACAAATGCTGGAGGGCATGATGGAAAATAGGTTCACTAATAAACTGATGGTAAAGTTGTAGACTGGCCAATCATTCTAGAGAACAATTTGAAACCATACCCAAAGGGTTATAAAATTGTGTATGCCCTTTGATCCAGCAATACTACTAGGTCTGTGCCCCTAAAGAGATCAAAGCAAAAGGAAAAAGACCTATTTGTACAAAACTATTTATACCAGCTCTTTTTGTGGTGACAAAGAATTAGAAATAAAGAGATGCCCTCAATTGAGGAATGACTGAAAAGGTTATGGCAAATGATTGTGATGGAGTACCACTGTACTATAAGAAATGAGGAGGAAGATGGTATCAGAAAATACATGGGAAGAATTACATGAACTGATACAAAATGAAGTGAGCAGAATCAGGAGATCATTATACACAATAAAAGTAATATTGGAATGGTGAACAACTGTAAAAGATTTTGCTACTCTGATCAAAATATTGAACCAAGACAGTTCCAAAGAATTCATGATGAAAAACTACTATCCACTTCCAGAGGAAGAACTGATGAACTCTGTGTGCAAACTGAAGTATATTTTGCTAGTTTTCTTTATTTCTCTTGCTTTTTTGTGATGGGGCTAATATGGAAATACATTTTACATGATTTCATATGTATAATGGATGTTTTTCTTACCTTCTCAGTAGGCTAGGGAGAGTTGTGAGAACATATATACAAAGAAAGAATTTAAAACTCAAAATTTAAAAAGAAAGTTTAAAACAAATAATTTTTTAAAGAGACTACTATACACCAGGCACTGTGCTAAATACTGGGGATGCAAAAGGGGGGGTGGGGTGGGGCAAATATTAGTTCCTGCTCTCAAGAAGCTCACAGTCTAAGGGGAGATACAACATGAAAATAACTGTTTACAAATAAGATATATACAAAATAGCTGAAGGTAGTCTTCAGTGGAAGGCACTATGAATAAGGACTAGGAAAGCTTCTTGCAAATGGTACAACTTTTGCTGAGAATTTAAGGAAGCCAGAAAACCTAAGAGGTAAAGATAAAAATGAAGAGAATTTCAGGCATGATTGGAGTTGGAAAATAGAATGTGGTGTGTGAGGCACAGCAAGGAGATAAGTGTTGTTGTGTGTGAGAGTGCATGGAAGGAAGTAAGGTTTTAAATGACTGAAAAGATAGGAAAGGGTCAAGTTATGAAGGGATTTAAAAGCCAAAGAGAGGATTTTATATTTGATCCTCAATATAGTAAGGAGTTGCTAGAATTTATCAAATGGGGAGATAATATGGTCAAACTTGTGTGTGCAGGTCTGTTGTCACTCCCCCTACTCAATGAACTTCAGTGGTTCCATATTGCCTCCAAGATCAAATACAAAATCCTTTGTTTGGCTTTTAAAGCTCTTCATAACCTAGGTCCCACCCCTCCCCCATGTTTCCAGTTTTCTAATACCTTACTACACACACACACACACACACACACACACACATGTTGTTGTTTTAATCTACTGATCCTGGCTTCCTTACTATTCCATGAACAAGACAGCCCATCATTTAGGGTGGAGGTATTTTCTCTGACTGGCCCCCATCTCTAAAACACTCTCCCTCCTGTTTCTTGCCTTCTTTACCTTCCTTTAAGTCCCTTTCTCAACTTTTCTTAAGAATTTACCTTCCCACTGTCAATTATTTCAAATTTATCCTATATATAGCTTGATGGCATGTATTTATTTTCTTGTTGTCTCCCTCATTAGATTGTGAGTCTTTTGAGGACAAGGACTGTTTTCCCCCCTCTTTTTAAATCCCCAGAGCTTAACACAGGACTTGACACATAACAGGCACTTAATAAATGCTCATTGACTGATTGTGTTGTAGGAAAATCAATTTGACAGCTAAGTGAGGAATGGATTGAAGTGGGAAGAGATTTGAGACAGGAACAACCAGAAGGCTAATGTAATAACCTAGGCATGAGGGAATGAGCACCTGCATCAGAGTGGTAACTGTGTCACAGGAAAATGGTGGTACATACAAAGAAAAATTGCAAAAGTAGAAACAGCAGGACTTGACAACTGATTAGATACGGGGAGGAATGGGATATCCTCTCAAAACCACTGTGAATAGGTAGGAAAGAAAGGAAGAAAGAAAGAAAAAGAGAGAGAGAGGAAGGAAAGAAAGAAGGAAGCAAGGAAGGAAGGACGGAAGGAAGGAAAGAAGGAAGGAAAGAAGGAAGGAAGGAAGCAAGGAAGGAAGGAAGGAAGGAAGGAAAAAAGGAAAAAAGGAAGAAAGAGAAAGAAAGACAAACGAAAGATATAAACAAAAGATGAGAGGGAGGGAGGAAGGAAAGAAATTGAGGCTCATAAAGATTCAATGACTTGCCCAGGGTCACGCAGCTAGTATAAAAGCAATGACTCATATGATTTTGTTGGTTTTATGTCTGTTAATGCACCACAATACCTCCCTAAGGTAGTTTCTGAAAATTAGCATTCAAGATAAATTTTAAGAAGCAAGTTTGCTAAGTTAACAATGCTATTTGGCACAAAATGTCAGTAGGCCCTAGGGAGGGGCTTAAGGTTTATGTCATTCCTTTATAGTTAGGGGGTCAGGTGGAGAAGAAACTAAATGAACTTTAAAAGAATTTCTTTCATTGCTGCTCAGATTCTTTTATTGGGTGTGGGGGTTGTTTCCATATTTGGGAATTTCTTTAACATTACTGAAGTTGCTAAAAATCTGGTAGACCCAATGTTACTCTCCATGCATATACATGCACATACATACACACACGTGGACTGCACATACATGTGTTTAGTTTACTCTGTGATGGTGTGGTAGAGAGACCTATGTTCAAAACCTGCCACTAGGACTTACTTTCTGTATGATCATGGGCATGCACAATCTAATCTCTCTGAGCATCCTTTTCTTCTGTGCAAAATAGGGATCATAATAACTGTAATTCTTACCTCACAGGGCTGTTGTCAAGATCAAATGAGATAATTCCTGAAGCATACCTTACAAATCTTAAAGCAATCTATCAGTGTCAGTTATTATTTTTCTGTATGAGATATCACAGTTAAGTATATAAGCTGAACTTATCCCACAAATCACATCAAACAGTTGCTACTTATTGAGTTTCCATTGTTTTAGGTACAGTGAAAACTCACAAAAGAAGTAGATGATAAATTCCTTACCATTCTAGAACTTGAAATCTGGTGCAGAAAATGACACAAAATTAAATAAAATTATAGAGGAATCTTAAGCATAGCTATAAATTAA
>CM053582.1:290444342-290534357 GCA_028627135.1 Pseudochirops cupreus | reverse complement strand
TCTCCACAATGGACATATTGTGAGAGACTGATTATATGTCCCTCCTTCCTATCGCACCCCCACTTTGTTCTATTCTCTACCCTGTCCCTGTCCTTGTCCCTTTACAGAAGTGTGTGCTTCCAGCAATCCTCCCCTCCCATTCTGCCCCCCCCTACATTTTCCCACCTCTCATCCCCGTTTCCCCTACTCTCCTGCGTGGCAAGATACCCAGTTTAGAGTGTATGTCATTCCCTCCCTAAGCCAAATTCAATGAGAGTAAGGTTGACCCTTTCCCTTTTGCCTTCCTGTTCTTCTCTTCCATTGTAACCGTTATCCCTTGCCTCTTCTGTATGAGATGATTAACCCCATTCTGTCTCTCCCTGGCTCCTCTAATTCTAATCCTCTCCCACCTCAGAATTTCACCTTTTAGAGTATTGTCCCTTCCTATTCAATTGATCCCGTACCCTCTATGTACACATATATACACATACTCAGATATGTATTCATATCTGCGGTTTCAGGCAGGGCTGGTTTCGGCTCCCAGCTTGCTGTGATGAGCCCTTCCTGTCCCACCTGCCAAGCTGCCTTCAGCAGGAGATGTGTTTTTCTGTACTTTTGTGAATTCTGGAGCCTTAAAATTTGTTTAGAGTCATATTTTATGGGTATTTGAGGTGGCTATTTGGGAGCTGCGGAGTTTTCCTGCTTCTATGCCGCCATCTTGGCTCCTTTTTTCTACTCTATAATTTGCTTTTAAAATCTTTTTTAAGCTCTTTCAGGACTTCTTTTTGGGCCTGAGATCTAATTACATTTTTCTTTGAGGCTCCATGTGTAGCCATATTGACACTATCGTCCTCTTCTTCTAAGTTTATGCCTTCATCCTTCCTATCCCCATAGTAAAACTTTCTATGGTCAAGTTCTTTTTCTGCCCTTTTCTGTGGCTGTGTTTTTATACGAGAGCTGGGCTCTGGAACTGCACTGTCCTAAGCTTTTTGTGTTCAGGTTCTGGGTCTTACTGCAGACTTTCACTGGGCTTCAGGGCCTAGTTGCTTGCTTTCTCTGGAGGATAGGTTTCCCATCAGACTTGTACAGGAGTTGGGGCCTCCCTGTTGGTCTCCCCTGAGTGTGAGGCTTGAAGACTGGCCTGTTTCAGGGTTGAGTCATTGCTGCTGGGCTGCTATGGTAACAGGGTCTCTGCAGGTAGGACCCAGTGGCAGAGTCTCAATGTTAGCCTCCCCAGTAGAGTGAGGAGGGGAGAGGAGTTGGAGAGGTTCGGTTGGGGCTTCACTACTGGTCATCAGTAGGGTCAAAGCTGGTCTGGTGGCTTATGCTGCGGGGTAGGGTCACTTGGGTGGGGCCTTGCTGTGCTTCACAGACTGCTCAGTTACTAGAGTGCTGCTGGTTTAGAGGAGGGTGAGGCCTCACTGGTGAACTGTCCCAGGGCCAGATCTCAGCTGCACGTCCCCTGCTGTGAGGCTGCCTGCTGTTGCTGCTGCTGCTGCTGCTGCTCTTGAACGTCACTCCTCTTCTATACCAGCTGTGAAACACAGCTTTCCTCCAGGGCTGGTAAACTGCTTCCCTGCTCTTAGATCAATTCTGAGGTGTTTTTCTAGTTGTTTGTAGGGGAATTGGGGAGGGCTTCAGAAGGTTCCTTCCTCTTACAATCTCGGCACCAGAAGTTCTCCCATTCATTTTCAAACCATCACTCTCACCTTCTCTGTCTCCCCTTTCAAACACATTATGGAAATCAAATTTGCTAAAATTGGAAAAGAGAGGATTGTTTTTTCCTTTATGGAACTGGTTAGTTTTGAGTGGAATTAAGAACTTTAGGTCTTAATTGTTTTTAAAAGAACAAAGATACTTTGCTATATGAATGGGATGAGGAAAGGGAGGAGGGAATTGTTTTGTATAAGGAATCAAAATACTATTTCTACAAGCTGGATTTCTTAAACAACTGTCCCAAAACCTTTCAAATATTTTTAGTCCATGACAAGCAAATCTGATTAAAACGATGAACTTTACTTTATTAGTGCTATAATTTCAAAACAACATTGAATCTAATTCAACAAGTATTAAATGCCTACTATGTACATGGAACTTTGCTAGGATACTAGGTGCTAGAGACATAGAAACAAAGAAAATAATTTGATGTTCAGTCATCTCCAACTCTTTGTGACCCTATTTGGAGTTTTCTTGACAATGACACTGGAGTGGTTTGCCATTTCCTTCCCCAGCTCATTTTACAGATGAGGAAACTGAGGCAAACAGGATTAAGTGACTTGTTCAGAGGCACACAGCTAGTAAGTATCTGAGGCTGGATTTGAATTCAGGTCCTCCTGACTCTAGGCCCAGTGCTCTGTCCCCTGAGTTACCTAGCTGCCCCAAATAGAATAATACATGCCCCCCAGGGAACTTACTGGTGGGAAATCACAAGTACACTGATAAAATAAAAAGAAATTTCAAAAGGGAATAAGCATTAGCAGCTATAGGGATCAGCACAGATCTCTAGGAGGTGGCACTTGAGATGTGCCCTGAAGGAAACTAGGAATTTCAAAAGTCATGAAAAATGAGGGAAAACGTTACTTTTGTAATGTGAAAATAGAAATAAAATTCAGTCAAATTATGCATTTAGACAATTTTAAAGCTCTTTTTTATGATCAAGTGTACATCACATAAAGCATATGGCCAGATTCAATCAAAAATCCAACTTCTATAAAAATCTTCAAAATAGAATTTCTGAGATTTCTGTATGATTGAGGAACTTTTTCCATAAGAAAACCAAAGTGATATTTTTAATCAAATCCAAGCTGTGAGCAAATATCTTTTACACATACACAAAGGATATTTATTTTATTCTCTTCCCAATTAAATTTAGGAATATAACTCCAATGTTATTTTTCCTTTTATTCTAGGAAGTTGAACTGCTTTGGCAAAATTTTGAAGCAGGCATAAAAAAAATGTATTAGTCCCCAAATTCCTTTTTCATCACCTTCTTTTGTCTTGCATTCCTCCTCCTTGATCCCAGGCATTTAGTATCTTTGCACAGTTCTCCCCTATACTCAAGGCAATCACCAACAGGTTACCACTCTCCCAGATACACCAGACCTTTCTCTTTCCTCCAGTTCCCTAACATTAAAATTTGCCTACCCACCACCTATGCCCTAATGATTCAGCTCAGAGCAAAGTGAAAGCCAGTTAATGTTATACACTAATCTATACAGATGCTGTAATGGCAAATAATAGGTTAATGAGTTTACAATTTCCCCTGCCCCAGTATAATTGCATTTAAACCGGGCCTTTCTGGAAACCTTGCCTTAGCTCAAAGAAGAAGCTGAGATCGTTGGAATGGCTAAGACTTTGTCTGGCTGATGGGGAATATGTAGGGCATAAGGCAGGCCTTTCTGTGCCCTGAAAATCACTCCTTGGAGATTACCCCTATTTAGTCAGGACTTTATTTATTTAAAAAACAAAACAAAACTTGAGGGTAACAAAAACTATCACAATAATTACTGCATTAAAAGTATTTAAATCAGAGATTAAAAAGGTTTTGTTGCTGAAAATAAATTGGGATACAATGTCTAACAATTCTCCTGGTAACTGTTGAAAATTCATTATCTCTAATATGTGAGTTGTAAGTAATGATAGTTACTTTTTTCGTATTACTAGGAGACTGAAAAGAATCTATTCAATTCTGAGATCTGTAACTCACTCGACTTGATTACCTAGAGCTGAGTGGGCTTTTGTTGCTGTTGTTTTGGTTGGTTTGTTGACTTGTGTTTCTACTGGGCAAAAGTCAATTTAAAGAACATTTACCTTGTTTTTCTCCTTTTTAAGACTATGAAAAATGTCCTATAGTAGGCATTATCTGCCCCCTAACAATTGGCAGTCCATTCACACAAGAGTGGAAATGGTGCCATTGATTCTTTATATAAAATTCCCTTCAAATTTTCATAATCAGAATTATAAAATGAAAAACTGAATATTGGCTTAAAACATATGAGATGCAGGTAAAAATCTCTCTACTATTTTGAGCGATCACACTTCAATTTACAAGTTCTACTTATCAGGAGAAATATCGTAACGATGAGATTCTAGATTTAGTGATAGGAAGCGTCGCTGAAAAGATGCCATAAATGTTCAAAAGAACAAGCATTGTGTCAAGAACTGTAGGTTGTTGTTCAGTCGTTTTCAGTGGGTCTGACTCTTCGTGACCCCATTTGGGGGTTTTTCAGCAGAGATACAGGAGTAGTTTGCCATTTCCTTCTTCAATTCACTTTAAAGATGAGGTAACTGGGGCAAACAGGATTAAATGACTTGCCCAGGGTCACACAGCTAGTAAGTGTCTGAGGCCAGAATTGAACTCAGGAAGATGAGTCTTCCTGACTCTGGGCCAGGGCTCTATCCCCTGTGTCACCTAATTGCCCCTCTTAAGAACTACACATTTGGACAATTAAAAGTATAAATATAATGTCTTACATATTTATAGCCCTTTACATTTTACAATGAAGCTTCATGGAAATTATTATACATGATCTTCATAACAACCTGAGAAGTAGTTAGGGTGGGAATTAAAATTTACCCCATTTTACGAGAGGACATTAAAGAAATTCAGACATTAAGTGACTTTTCTAAGATCATTTAACCGTGAAGTGGTATTGCTGCCACTGGCCGGATCCTTGCTACATAGAACCTGGCTAAAATTATCACTTTGATAATTAGGTACTCGACCCAACAACTAAGAGAGCTCTGGAGAAAAGCAAATTGATGACTTCTATCCCCTACCTCCACCATCATTGATCTCATCTGTTCATCTGGTTAGTCAGGGGTATAGACAATGTTCATTTATCCAATCTGAAGACTCTTCAAAAATTCTTCCCTCCTTTCTGGGTCTACTGTATTTCAATTATCCAGGATTGAGTGAGCAAGGAGTAAACCATGAGTACAGACAACCATGCTTGTTATGTATAGCTTTTATGCTTGGCAATCAATAAAAAGAATAAATCAACATATAATAAAGTATCTCTGTTGTTGCTGTTTAGTCATTTTTTCAGTCTGACTCTTCATGAGATTTTCTTGGCAGAGATACTGGAGTGGTCTGCCATATCCTTTTCTAGCTCACTTTATAGATATGGAAACTGAGGCAGCCAGGGTTAAGTGACTTGCCCAGGGTTACACAGCTGGTAAGTGTCTGAGACTGGATTTGAACTCAGGAAGGTGAACCTTTCTGACTGCAGCCTAGGAACTGTATCCACTGCACCACCTCACAGCCCTAACAGAGCGTCCACCACATGACTATACCCCCTCTACTTCTCCCAAATAATTGTTGCCCATCACCAATCTATAAAAAGTTTCCAAAACCAGAAGTTTTAGGAAAAATACATCTCATTAATTAAGTCCACACTAGTCACTCTCCTCTCCACCCCCAGGAGCAAGCAGAGGATTCAAATAATAAAAACACTGTCCAAATGTTGTTGCACTCATGGTTTCCTGGAGGGTCACAGTCAAGCTAGGTGAGAGATTCAGGATCAGAGTGACTCATCTCCTCCTTATGGCACTAGAACATGGAGTTGGGAAACTGCCCAGATCAGAAATAAGTTACTCCAGCTGTGTTTCTTTCTTCTGGCTACTCCACTCATCATGCCTCCAGACTTTCCTGACTTAGCATTAGATTCATGAGGCATCTCCTGCCCAGAGGCATTACAGCCTCATAATGGAAAGTTGGCAAATTCTCTCTGCCCTGCTTGCCATCTTGCTCCTCTCACCCTCTTCTTCAGTGTTCAAGTTTACATGTGCTGACTGAGGACTGTATCAGTTCCTTCTCTGTCTCTTCAGCTCAGTTTCCAGGTTTGGCCACTCCTTGCTTTTTGTTTTTAATCCTAGTTGATTTTTTTCCTTAAGTTTTATTAATACCTTTTGTTTTTACATAACAATTATTTCTGACTATACTCATTCCCTATCCCTATCCCAACCACTGAACTTTCCCTTCTAATAAAGAAAGTTTAAAAGTTCAGCAAAAATGACCAGCACAATAACCCCATACAATCCCACCTACACAATAAAAGGATGGAGGCACACTTCTTCATTTCTTCTCTGGGGCCAAACTTGGTCACCATACTTAAACAGAGTTGAGTTACTCTTTAATTGTCCTTTTTGCTTATACTCTGGGTTGAGTTACTATTTGTCTCTTTTGGTTTATATTGTGGACAGTCATCACATACATTTCTTCCTGTTGCTTCTTTTTTTCTTTTTTTTTGTATTTTTTATTTTAGACTTAAATACAAAATAACAAAAGAAAAAAAGAAACAAATTTAAATATTAAAACTTTAAGAAAAATATTGCCACGTGCATAGCAGAAGAGAGGATTAAAATATAAAGCAATAAATTTCCATTTCAAGAAAGCCCATATAATAAATACTACACATTGTGTTCAGAGGTGTCTATCTTTTCTTGACTTCCTTGTAAGTTTTATTTTGTTCTCTGCTATGCATTTTTTACTTTGTTTTCCTCCTGTTTTTTCTTATGCCACTCTGAATCTAACCACATGAATTTTCTGGTGTTTCTCTGGATCCTTTATACTTATTGTTTCTTAAATAATGAGAATATTCTATTACATTCATAAGTCACAATTTGTTTTGTCATCTCCAATTAAATAAATTGTGGCATCTGCTATCTCTGAGCCTATGTCTCTCCTACCAATTAATAAACATTTATTAAGTGCCTACCAGGGATAAGTCACTGTGCTAAGTACTGAGAAGGCAAAAGACAATACCAGCCCTCAAGGAGCTGACAATCTAATGTGACTGACCTGGGAACTAGTCAGTCCTGTACCACACATGCTTTCTCTTGGAGTAGAGTGAACTTTTGGAAAGCCAGCCTTTGCTCAAAAAAGTGGGTTCCTTACATCCATGACCCTCTCCCCAAGAAACTCATTACAGGTTCCTGTCTCTCATTACACATATAAAATTTCCTCACCCAGAGGTATCAAATACAATGCTTGCCAGTCAACATTCCTGGAGGACCAGATTAAAATGTACTTGGGAAATATTAACCAAATAAAAGTGCAATAAAGCATAGATAATGTTCATTATGTCTGCTTAGGGGCCCCTTTTTATTTGAGTTTGACATAACTGTCCCCATCATTCCATTGTGGGAGCATTCTTTAAAGGCCTCCTTTCATTTCCACTTCAAGAGTGACACCCACCTTCATTTCTTCCACCTTAGTCTTTTACCTCCAGTGGTTTTACCCTATTCTCCCACAGCCTCCCTTGTTGAGAGATTGAAAATACTGTTCTTTTTCTGTTCACCCCTGCATTAGGTGGTGGTGCCCTCCACTCCACCAGCTCCCTCCAGTCTTTCACTTCCTCTCTTCTTGCTCAAGCATTATGTTATGTTCCTACTGTACCCCTGCCACATTGTTGTTTGTCCTTCATTCTCAGAGAGGACCAAGTCATCAGGGAGGTGATGCCATGACCTGCAGCCGAACTGGATTTAAATGAGAGAGGACTGTGCAAAGTTACCAGCCTCACTTTCTCCTCCAGAACCATCTGGCAAGATATAGATCAGGACAACTGGGGATGGCCCTGGATGCAATGGGGGACCTTGGGCTTTTTAAGCTAAAATCTTTAACAGGCCTCAGTTTGATTGCAGCAATTCTTATTCAGTGCTTAAGGCTAGGTAAGAAACGAGGCAGAAAATGACCTTTTTTTACCTAGTTAAAAAAAAAATCAATCTGGGAGGGGAAGCCCCTAGGGGTTGCTGGCCAAAACAGAAACAATTGCTGTTTACTTTCACTCTGAATCAATCCAAACAAAGACCAACTGGGGCTTGGCCTAGCACCTATACATAGAAAAAGGTCGTGACTCACTTATAGGGGATCAAGAAATTTAATCTATAGAATATTAATTCAGTTCTTACCCCTTAATCTTTTCCTGTATCTTTAAGATCAGTGGTTCTCAACCTTCCTAATGCCGTCACCCTTTAATACTGGTATGTGGGCGTATCTGCATGTGGGCAGACCCGCCTGGAGATGGATAGAGGAGAAATGTCTTGGTTCCTAAGACCATGGGAAATATGTGTTTTCCCATGGTCTTAGGCGAGCCCTGTGAAAGGGTCATTAGACCCCCAAAGGGGTCGCGACCCACAGGTTGAGGACCGCTGTTCAAGATTTTCTTTAATCTTTTAACTCCTTAAATCCTTTTAGTCCTTGATACTACCGCTTTGTGCTTTGTTAGTTCTTCTACCCCAAAATTCAGTTTCTTTTTCATTTTAAAAAAAAAGCTTATAATTCAGAGAGAACTGACTTCATTGCTTTGGAATTGTTTTTTTTAAGTATAAAATTTTGTTTATTTATTTATTCATTCATTCACTTTCCTGATGTACCCTAAGGGTGTGGGTGTGTGTTTGTAGGAGTACTTCAAATGCCTCTCCCTTGATCAAGATAATTTTTTCATTAATTGTTAGCCTTGGATCTGATTACATGGTTACATTTTGAGTGTCTTTGCTGTTTTTGGAATATCCTATTACATTATTATCTTTAATTTCTAGTGGCTGAGAAGTAAACTTTCATTGCTCACATCGGTTTTCTTCATAGTTGAAGGCCTTTCTCCTATCTACCTAACAAAATTTGTTGCTTGGCTTTTAAATTCTGAAATTTAACCATATTGAACATAGATTTTTTTTTTTAATCAGGTGGATCTGTGGATCCAATCAGTTGCCACATAAGATTGATTCTATTTTTTTTTTTGGAGGGGGGAAGGCAGGGCAATTGGAGTTAAGTGACTTGCCCAAGGTCACAAGGCTGGTAAGTGTTAAGTGTCTGAGTCTAAATTTGAACTCAGGTCCTCCTGACTCCAGGGCCAGTGCTCTATTCACTGTGTCACTTGGCCACCCCAATTGATTCTATTTTCACAATATATCTCTCATCTCACCCTTATTTTATATTCACCAGCCCAACATCTTAGTTCGAGGCTTATTATTTCTCACTTGGTTTGCCTCAATAGTCTCCTAATTGGTCTCTATCACCTTTCACTGATGCAGCCCTGAGCAACCACCATTTTAACCTAACCTACCAGTGAATCAACCCTGCAGCACATAAGACAGTGTATTGCAAGCTATGGAGTAACTTACCCATCTACTATGCCACATTCAGAACTGAATCTGTTGGGGGAGGCCAACGGAATCCTTGATAGTCATTACTTTGAATCTACTCTTCCCAGGGACTGAATGAATATATGAAGAAAAGAATGTACCTCTGATTGGGGGATAAATTGGGACTTCCATCTTTGCTATACTTTTTAAAGACTTATTCTTTTGTAAATGCTAACTTGTATTAAATGTGTTATAAGTTATATGGGGGAGATATTAATCAGTGATAATTTGTGAAGTAAAACATAATAGTACCAGGAACTTCCCCAGGTCCTCAGGATTATACCTAGAGCCCTCAAGGGAGCAGTAGGCTGTTCTGCTCTGAGCACAAGACCTGCTATTCAGAAAGCCCATGTACTCCAAGCCTCCATCTATGGAGGAGTTCAGTTCAGACATTGCATTTCTCACCTGCATGTTCTGCTTTGAGACTTGTCTGACTGAATTCTCCACCATGCACTTAATAAATGTTTATTAGCTATTAACTAGAAAATGAGTTGGTAGAGTGAGCCCAGCGTCTGTGAAATATAATCAAAGAGAAAAGAAAAAGGGAAGAGAACAAGCATTTGTTAAGCACCTACACATGCCAGGCACAGAGTTCAGTGCTTCACAAATACCATCTTATTTGATCTTCACAACAAGCCTCGGAGATTCTATAGCTGAGGAAACTGATTCACACAAAAGTTAAGTGACTTGCCCAGGGTCACACAGCTAGAAGGAGTCTGAGGCTGGATTTGAACTCAGGTCTTCCTGACTGCAGGCCTAGCATTCTATCTACTATTGCCCACCTAACTTCCTCTTAAGCAACTCCCTTGTTGACAGGAAAGTCAGGTTCCACTCTAGGTACTGCAAATCACAATTACAGATCATTTGCCAAAGGGCTAATGGCAGAGCACCTATCAGCCCATGTTGAAAAGCCCACAGAGTATGCCTCTCTCATTTTGGCCTCATTACTGTTAAGAAATAATCCTATTGAAAACAGCATCTTCAAACATAAAAGGAAATGTAACACGGGTGACACTGTTCCTTTCCCCTTGCCCTGGAAATATTTCTTTCCTCACTTGGGAACCCATCTAATCCTTGGAGCAGGGGATATTCTGCACGTAGTTCAAAATAAAGCATTCATATGAAAAGAGTAAAAACACTGGTAAGAGGAGGGAGACTATTACTAGCTGTGTTTTCTGTATGTACATAAAAGGTGGCATTGTATTGCACTGTGCCGTATAATTATTACTAAGTATTGGCATAGCACTTTGTATTTACAAAGTGCTTTGTAGTCCTTAGCCCTATTATTTCTCGCAGTAACTTTGTGAGGAGAATGACATTTTTAATCCTATTTTGTGCCATTGCCATTTCAGATGCCCCCCCCCCCTTTCATGTACTATGGAATTAACCTTGAAGAATCAACATCTTCAGAGCGACTGAAAGAACAAGGTGATAAAACTTCATGCTTGAGGGTTTTGTTTAGTTTGGTTTTGTTTTTAAAAAAAAGGGAGGTAGTTGTAGTAGAGAGACAGATGAAAGAGAAAGGGAGAGTGTGAGAACTATTGGAAAATGTCTCCTCTGAGAGTAGTAAGGCTTGTGATGGGGTATGTGGACATCACAGAGCCCTAGAATTTCAGAACTAGACGGGACCAATTTCTTTTTGGACAGGAAACTTCTCTAGAACATTCCCAACACCTGACTATCCAGCCACCACTCCTTGATCTTTGAAAAAGATCTCTCCTGAAGACCTCCAGCCTAGAGTCAGATGCTTTCTGATGGCCTTTTCCACATCCTGTCTTGTAATACAGTCATCCACATATCTTCTACTCTTTTATAAGCTTGCCTCCCTAAGGGCAAGGACCAGGTCTAATTCCCTTCTAAATTAACTCTTCCTCATCTGAAATTCTCTACTTCTTCTAATGCCCAGATCAACTGCTTCCTTCTAAACAGATCCTTTCCTGAATCTACCAGCTCATTGTGGTCACTGCCTCCTCAGATACTCTTACGGTGTTTTGTCTGTCTCTTTTTTTACCTCCCTCAGATTCTATGTCCCACCTCCAAAAGTTTGGAATAGGAGGAACAAGATAGGAAATTAATGATAGAGTAATAAGAGGACTACTTTGCTACAGCAGTTAAGGTTGGATAGCATGAATTTGTAACGTATTCCATCAGCAGGGTCAACAGACTTCCTCTACCTGTTTTCAGCAGGTCTCTGAGTAACAGTCAAAGAGGCAGGTGATGGGAATAATCCAGGTTTGGTAAGAGAGGGTAGGAACAGGACATGTGGGCAAAGGATTCAAAAGTAAAAGAACAAAGTTGGAATGGCTAGATCAGTGGTTCTCAACCTTCCTAATGCTGTCACCCTTTCACACTCGTGTGTGGGCATATCTGCCTGTGGGTGGATCCTCCTGAAGACAGATAGAGGAGCAGTGTCTCGGTTCCTAAGACCATCGGAAATATGTGTTTTCTGATGGTCTTAGGCGACCCCTGTGACCCTTGTGAAAGGGTCGTTCAATACCCAAAGGGGTTGTGACCCACAGGTTGAGAACCGCTGGGCTAGATATTGGGTTGAGGTTGGAGAGAGCACAGTAAAATCACAACAGTCAGGTAATGGCCTGAGAAAGTGCTGAGGGATAGACTGATTAGAAGTCTCTATGAAGACCAACATTAGATTTAAAGAGGTGAGGCACAGGGAGAGGTAGAATGATAGACTACAGTCAGATATAGGAACATTTGAGTTTCTAATAGTAACATCAGAAAGCTATCAGAATATTCATGGTATGGATAATTTGATATTAAATGTACAATTATATTTATATCACCTTCATCTGCTGGCTCTCCCGTCCAACTTATACAATAGCACCCATGGGGGGAAAGCTGTTCTTTTTTTTTTTGTAGCCACAGTGGAAGGTACAACAAGGTGATATTGAGGGAGACAGAGAAAGAAGAGTACTGAGGTTGAGAAGACTAAAGTGTGAGCCACCTAAATGTAGTAACTATGTTCTTTCCACAACCAATTAAAGTCTGCTGCCCCTAAGGAAGACAATAGAAATAATAGCAACGTTCAAGCTGAGAGAATTTAAGAAGCTAAAAGACAAGCTGGTCAAGCATAAAAAGGCATCCAAAGGACAGAGTGACTATTCTTCAATCTGGATGACTTGTTGCTTATGTTATAAACTATTTCACTAGTTCCCAAGTCTCTCTGATTGAGTACTAGCCCCTTTAGACTTTTATTTCAAGTCTAGAGCATGGTGTCTGAAGTCAGGAAGACCCCGAATTCAGATCTATCCTCATTTGTATGACCCAGGGCAAGTCACTTAACCTCTGCTTGACTCATTTTTCTCAACCGTGCAATGGGGAGAATAATAGCACCTACCTTACAGGATTGTTGTGAGGATCCAATGAGATAGTTTTTGTAAAGCACATAGAGCAGTGTCTGGAACTTAGCAGGCCAGGCACTTAATAAATGCTCATTCCCTTTCTCCCTCAATGGCTGTTCCCCACTCCATCCCAATCCATGACCAATGTTCTCTTTTACTGATTTTGACTTGTTAGTACAGTGATTCTATACCCTCATGCCTCCCCAAACTAAGGACTTCTCGGGTGAAATCCATCTCCCATTCTCCCCATTCAAGTGCTCCAAATTAGAAATACTTCCAGGAACAACACAGAACATAACCTATAATGGCTCCAGTTCCATTCCAACCCAGGCCCAGGGCACAAGATATAACCCTGAAGAAAAAAGCCACTGCTATTCAAGGCAAAGCCCTGAAGATACATTCTCCTGCTATCTATTTAGCATGAGTTGCCACTGTATTTCCTCCCATGGGAGGCCCTTGTCCTGCAAGTGGATGGTGGTTCAGGAAACTAAGCTTCATATTTTTTTTAAGTGTCAGAAAATATTCTAATTTGATTCAATTTAATTCAGCAGGCATTTAATAAGTGCTTGCTATTGGTAAGACACTGGGGATACAAGGACAAAAAAAAAAAGCTCCCTTAAGGAGCTCTCTTTGTACTGAATGGTTGCATGATAGAGGAACAATTATTCAATTTGTGCTAGGAGAACCTGAGTGAAAATCCTATCTACACTACTTACTATGGGGCAATCTTGAGCAAGCTTCTTAACTTCAGGTGGCCCAGATTTGATGAGATGCCTTCTAAGGGCCCTTCCATATCGAAGTCTGTGACTCTGTGATCTTATGTGAAACAGTCCCTGCCCTCAAAAAGCTTACATTCTACTCTGGGAGAATGGGGAGATGTATAACCCATGCA
Organism: Pseudochirops cupreus; assembly: GCA_028627135.1. Taxonomy (NCBI): domain Eukaryota; kingdom Metazoa; phylum Chordata; class Mammalia; order Diprotodontia; family Pseudocheiridae; genus Pseudochirops; species Pseudochirops cupreus. The sequence goes on along the minus strand of CM053582.1, from coordinate 290,520,983 downwards.
CAGATAAGTATATACAGAGCAATAGAAAGCAAATTCAAAGAAAGAGTTCTAAGAAACCGGGAAGATCAAGAAAGACCTCAAGTAGGAAATGGCCCCTGAGCTGCACTTTGAAAAAAAATAGGGATTCTTATAATAACTATAACGGCTAGCATTTTTTTGTTGTTGCTGTTTGGGGTTGTTGTTTTTTTAATAGCTAGCATTTATAAAGCACTTTGCAGTTTGCGAATGACTTTATATATGCTAACTCATTTGACTCTATCAGATGGAGGTCATTTAAGACTCAGTAACACTGAGACAAGGGTTCCGAGGTAGCCCTTGAAAGGAGTCTATGGAGAACCACTAAACAGGCCTCCCCCTTCCCCAGCGCCCCACCACTCCCTACTCCCCCCACTTTTGAAGAACGGAGAGTGCTCGAAGGGGAGTAATAGAAAATAAACCTAGAAAGGTGGGTGGGAGCCAGATTGTGGAAGGCTTTAAATGCCAGGCTGAGAAGTTTGTATTTTATCCTGGAGGCAATCCTTCGTGCAAAATCTGGTCCTGGTCCCACTTCTCAGCAAAAATGTAATCACAGAAGGGGGATTTTACATTGCTAAGATTTCATTATTGTGTAAAATATGAACTATGTTTTATACTAAATTTAAGAAACATTCATCAAAATAATAAAATCGATTTGGAGGGACAACCTGTTTGCTGCTCACCCTGCTTTTTAAATATCACTGACTAATTTGCAAAATTTGGTCACTTGCACCAGATCCTATTGTTAATATCTAAAAATTAATACTGTTTTACTATGTGGTCTATAAAGGAAAACCCTCAGAAAATTATTCTCTTTTTCATTATAGAACTCAACTACAAATAACTCGGAAATTCTTCAGGGAGTCAAGTAAAATATCTAAGATATGAGTTCCAAACTCTTCCCTCCCCCACCACTACCTAAAGAAGAGGTTAGCTACTTTCTGTTACTAAGGTAGCCTCTTAAAATCAGTTATTAAGGGGGCAACTAGGTGGCAACTAGGTGGCACAGTGAACAGAGCACTGGCGCTGGAGTCAGGAGGACCTGAGTTCAAATCCCACCTGAGACACTGAACACTTACTAGTTGTATGACCTTGGGCAAGTCACTTAACCCCAACTGCCTTGCCTTCTGCCCTCCAAAAAGACAAAAATAAAACAAAATAAAAATAAAATCTGTTATTAAGGACAAAGAATAGTTCAGATTGCACGTGCATGGGAACATCCTGGAAAAGCAAATGGAGGAGCCCAGCATCTCCCAGTCCTGTCCTACCACCTATCCTGACCTCAGTGACTTTGTTCTGAGATTCTTTTCCATTAATACTGTGTGTGCATGTGTGTATCTTGTATATACATACTTATCTGCATATTGTCCCTCCCATCAGAATGTAAGCTACTTAGATTCATTTTTGGTGGGTTTTTTTTTTCTTTCAATTCAAAGAGCTTAAGCATAGGGGTGGCTAGAGCACCAGCCCTGGAGTCAGGAGGGCCTGAGTTCAAATACAGCCTAAGACACCGAACACTTACTAGTTGTGTGACCTTGGGCAAGTCACTTAACCTCAATTGCCCTACCTTCCCCCCTCCAAAAAAAAAAGAGCTTAAGCATAGAGCTTAGCATAATACATGGCATATAGTAGGTACTTAATAAATGCTTGTTGACTGCCTTCTTCTAGCCAGTCTACAAACTTCAGAGGCAGACCCAGAAGTAAGCACAAGTTAAGTGATAATTTCTATTTATTGATATCCCTCTACAGGAATGCTTGTTTTCCTGAAGGCACACAGATTTAAGTGATTATGGCGTTGTGTCAGGCCATATGTTCTGCTGGTTGGGTTTGACATGTGGTAGGCTAACTATTCAGAGCTACAATCTTTGCTTTTTAGCATATACACTGCAGATGAAAATTATCAAGCATCTAAATTTTTAGCTTGGTAAATCATCTATATGTCATTTCATTTACCACCCCCTCCACCACCACACATTCCACCATAATGCTATTTTGTAGATTCATTTAACATAAAAGAGCAACCAGTTGATTAAAATTGCCATTTCTGGTTTATTTATCACATAAGACCATGTTTTGGTGGGGCTTTTTGTGTGAATCATTGCTAATTTTTAAACAGCAAAAAAATCTCTGATTATAAATAAATAAATATGGAGCAGTGTGATTTAAAAATACTGTCAAAGACTTGATCAAATTGAAGAGAAATTTTGTTCTACAAACATAAATCCACAAATATAATGGTCCTTTCCTTCTGCCAATGATCTCCTTAAGTATATTATATATGGTTCAAACCTTTGCTTAATCACGTAACATAGTTTTAGCAACAGCCACTAATTGACTTCAAACCAGGAATCACCTCTTGTAGAATTTAGGGAAAATAAGTGAGGCACTGGTCCCACTCTGATATAATATTAATGTGTGTGCCTTTCAGAATTAATCACAATTAATAGTTGAGTCAATCACACCTCCAGATTCTTACTATTCTTTACAGTCAGGAATAGCTAAGTGTAACCCATTCACCAAAAGCTCTTTTCTGGAAATCAGCAAATCACAATTTAGAATCTGTTATTAAAGGACAATTTTAGCTAAATTATGTCTCTAACATAATACTCAAATACCTAATAGATCTGTGTTTTCATTGATATGGGTATTTCCTTTTGAGGATATCCTTAAAAGGATACATATAAGGAAACAGATCAGAACCCATCCATGCCTACCCATCCTAGATGACTCTTGTCTCTGTCCTTCCTAAGTGGGCCACAAAGGGTCCAGGATGCTAGGGACTTTCCTTGGTTTCTCTTGGTCAGGAACATGTGAACTCTCCACTCCTTTATCACCACATAACCAGCCTAACTTTAAAAAAAAAAATTTCCCTTATACATTCCATTGACACCATCTTTTATACCATCCCTATCTCAAAATTCCTTGTTTAACCTATTAAAGACAGCTTACATCCATCATATACTTCTCCAAGTGCCATGTTTTCATTTCTTTACAGATTATAGTATTCTTCTGCATAGGGTGCCTAAATCAAAACCAGTCCTTTATTTAATAAAGAAGAGAAAATATATACAGACAATCTTTGATTTAAAAAACAAGCTGTGTTCCAAAAGTTCATGGGATCCTAGATTTAGGGTGTGAAATGACTTTATTGTTGTTGTCACTGTTCAGTCATGTCTGACTCTTCATAACCCCATTTGGGGTTTTCTTGGGAAAGATGCTGGAGTGTTTTGCCATTTCCTTCTTCAACTAGTTTTACAAATGAGGAAAAAGAGGCAAAAAGGATTAAGTGATTTCCCCAAGTTCATACAGTCCCTAAGTGTCTGGAGCCAGATTTGGACTCAAGGCCTCCTGATTCCAGGCCCTGGGTTCTATACACTGAGCCACCCTACTCATCTATTCAGAGAATCATAGGATCACTGAATTTGAGAATTGGAAAGGACTTCAGCATCCATATAGATCAAAAGCTACATGAAAAGAACTCCCTTTATAATATGCCCAACAAAAGGATGCCCAGCCTCTGTTTGAAGATTGTCAAGGATGTGGAGCTCACCTCCCATTAAATAAGTCCATGCTATTTTGGACAACTCCAATTGTTAGGAGGTTTTTCCTGACACCAAACCTAAATTTTCCTCTTTGAAACTTCCACCCATTAGTTGTGGCTCTGCCCTCTGAAGACAAATAGAACAAATCTAATTCTTCCTCTACAGTGACAGCCCTTCAAATCCTTGGAGACAGCAATCAAGTCTCCCCTGAATCTTCTTTTCCACAGTCAAGACAAGTCAAGCATCTATTAAATGCCTGCTTATGTGCAAGGGGGGGCAGCTAGGTGGCGCGCTGGATAGAGAGCACTGAGCTTAAAGTCAGGAAGACCAGAGCCAAAATTCCAGCCTCAGACACTTTCTAGCTGTGTGACCCTGGGCAAATCACTTAACCCTGTTTGCCTCAGTTTCCTCATTTGTAAAAGAAGCTAGAAATGGCAAACCACTTCAGTATCTTTGCCAAGAAAACCCCAAATAGGGTCATGGAAAGTAGGATACAACTGAAATGACTGGACAATAACAAATGTGCCAGGCACTGTGCCTAGTGCTAGAAATTCAAAGAAAAGCAAAAATCAGCTCTTTCTATACAAACAAGATCTATACAGGATAAACTGGAGATAATCTCAGAAGGAAGGAACTAAAATTAAGCAGGGCTGGGAAAGACTAAATATGTCCAATTCCTTTAACCAGTTCTCACGTGTCATGGGCCCAAGGCCTTTCACCATACCAACTGCCGTCCTCTGGACATTTTCCAGATTGTCGATGTCCTTCCTAAACTGTGATGCATAGAACTGAAATCAATATTCCAGAGACAGTATGATGAGGGCAGAGAACAGTGTGACTGTCACACCTCTATTCCTGGAAGCAATGATCCCCTTAATGCAACCCAAGTCTGCATCAGATTTTTTGGCTTCCACATCACAACTGTTCACTCACCTTGACTTTGCAGTTCACTAAAACCCTGAGATCTTTTTTATTTTATTACAACTGCTGTTTATCCATGCCTACAGATCTTACATCAGTGAAGTTGATTTGTGTGTGTGTGTGTGTGTGTGTGTGTGTGTGTGTAACCAAATGTATTTATGCCTCCTGAGTTTCATCTTGTTAGATTTAGCCCCGTGGTCTAGACTGTCAAGCTCCTTTGGGATCCTGCCTCCATAATCCAGTGTGTTAGTTATTCCTCTCAGATTGGTGTCATCTTCAAATTTAATGATAACACCTTTTATACCTTTATAAGTCACTGATAAAATGTTTAACAGAACAGATCCCTGATTTTCTTAAAACACAAGTCCAGCAATGTTACACACACACACACACACACACACACACACACACACACACACACACACACACACACTCACCCATGTACTCTTCAATCCAGTGACAGTCTCCTTGCTATTTCTCAGACAGGATACTTGCATCTCTCAACTTTGGGCATTTTCTCTGGTTTTTCTACATGCCTAGAATTCTCTCCCTCCTCATTTCTGCCTCCTTACTTCCCTATCTACCTTTAAATCTCTGCTAAAATCCCACCTCCTCCATGAAGCTTTTCCCAAACCACTCTTAACTGTAGTGCCTTCTCTCTGTTAATTATTTCCCGTTTATTCTGCACATAACTTGCTTGTACAAATTTGTTTGTTTGTTCCTTCAGGACCCTCACTGCTTAATAAATGTTTATTGGTGAATTGATTGATGTAACCCACGCAGGCCAGGTGACCTGAATTCGTCAAGGGGGACTATACGTTCATTAACTGTCTTCTTACTTATCTTTGGGTGTCAACTCCCTGTTAGTCATTTTTGTTCTATCATTTCCAGTGTAAAGGTCATTCTTCTTTCAAGATAAAGTCGATATTGAGATAGAGTGGGAAAAAAGGTAAAGATTGGGAGAAACCAATGTGACAGCCACAGAGCTGTAGTAATTATATCCTTTCCAGAGCCAATTAAAGTCTGCCAGCCCTGAGAAAAACAATGGCAACTTTCAATTTGAGGGAACTTAAGAAGAAGTTAGAGGACAAGGCTGACCAGGCATAAAAATGCACCCAAAGAACAGAGTGAAAATTCTGTTGATCTGGACACCCTGTTGGAGACTGCCCACCCCTCTCACATCTTCCCAATCTTTTTCTTTAGCAACCCATATTGGGACTGTCATCATATATACTTTCTCTTAAAGCTGGAAATGAGAAGCAAAACCAGTCCTGCTCCACCTCCATCTCCAAGTGACTGCAGAGCCAGAGAGAGGTGCAGAGGACCAGAGAGACTGAAAAGACGACAGAATCAGAAGAGATCAAAGACACTGAAGAAAACCTTGAAGACACTCTCATCTCCTCCACTCTCCAACCATACTTCTCCCCTCACAGAGGCAGGGGGCACTGATCTCCATCACTGAGGAGAGAGTGCTATGTCAATGAGCTTTGGTCAGATCTAAGCCACTGGTGGGAGCTCAAGTAGGTGGCAATTCTAGCACAGAGGAAAAAAGGAAATGAAAGGTTAATTAGAAGCAAGAGGCAAGTCTCCAAGGAGCTAGGGGTGAGAAACTGGAGCAGGGCTTTTGGAATGAGAAAGTACAGTGTGGTGTAAAGAGCAAAGACATCATCAAAAGAAGGCACAAGCAAAAAAAGGTCTTAATCACTAATGTTTATGTAGCACTTCATGGTTTTAAAAGTGAGTCCTTGAAGGGACATGCCATGTGCCATGTGAGTCAGACGACAAGTACATTACAGCATTGGGATATATAGATAGCATTTGACTAAACTTGATCTTTAGCAACAAATTCCAAATTATGATTTGCTTATCTCCAGAAGAGGATTCTCTGTGAGTGGGACAAATGTGGACATTCTTAGCTTTCGAGAACAATACCTTGGGGGTGTGATTAGCTCAAATGTCTATAGCGATTAATTCTAAAGTAAACATTTGCCTTGCTATATCAGAGTGAAACAAATGTTTCACCTCTTTTCCACAACTTTCACAAGAGGCAATTCCCATCCTGAAGACAATTAGCAGCTGTCAAGAATGCAATATTATATGATAATGACATGTCATTTATGCAAAGTTCAATTCCCAGCTCTGACACATTACCTGTATGAGTCTTTACAAATTGTCCTGTAAAGAGAACCTCTCTGGCCTTCAATTTCTTTATCTGCTAAATGGGGATTGGGAATGATTGAGTGGACTAGATGACCTCTGGGGTCCCTTCCAGTTCTCAATCTATCATCTTGTGGTCCTACAGTGTTGGAGGTGAGTACGATGAGAAATTGAACTACTTGCCCTTTCCTTAACAAAACATGCTATTTCTGGCCTCTACACATTGCACAAGAAGCAGTCTCCCCATTTCTAGAATGAACTCTCTTATGATCTCTCAGAATCATCAGCATTTTTGAAAGCCCAGCTCAGATACCACCTCTTTCATGGAACTCTCTTTTTATGGAGTGAGTGATTGAAAGGATGCTGGGTTTTGAGTCAGAGAGCCAAGATTTGAATCCCACCCTATCACTTACTATTTGAGTCACCTTGGCCCCAATGTCTCTGGGTGTCTAGACGCTTTTGAAGGGTTTTTCCAGTTCTAAACCTATGATTTCCAAATCAGTTGCTAGTGTTTTTTCCTCCTTCCCAAATTTCTTTCTAATATATTTATGTGTACATGTTGTCTCACTCCAGGATGTGAGCTTCTAGAGAACAGAGACAATTCACTTTTGTCTTTATGTCACCAACATCCAGCACATGCCTTGTACATAGTGGGCACTTCATAACTGTGTGTTGGAATTTTTTATTAAAGGGAAATGGTGAGAAGCAGAATGGGATGAAATGACTCTTCCAGCCTCTCTCCTGTCTCTCTTCTTTGTTATAGCTGTCTCTTCTATATCTCCTCCCCCACCTCTTCCACTTGTTCATTTTCCTTGCATACGCCTTCACCACCATTTGCTACCTTTCTTCCTCACCATTCCCTCTCTCCTCCAATGACCCTTTGCAATCTAGCTTCTATCTCCACCACTGTTTGATGGGGACATCCTTGATCTTTCTCTCCTCTTCCACATCCAATCAGTCTTTCATATCTGTGGGTTCTACCTCTGTGAAAGCTTCACTTTTCCCCTTGGGGAAAAGTAAAAGAAAAGGGGCACCCAAAAAATGCTCTCACCTTCAGACCTTAGTTTTAAGAACACTCCCTGGAAACTCAGGGAAAACAGCCCTACTCCAACACCTAAGCTTCTTCCCAACATATAGAAATATGATAAGCCTTCAAACCAACCCCCCAAATCTTCCGAAGCTAAAATTATGGTATAAAGACTCAGAAAAACAGACAGTGTGCTAATCAGAGAGGTGGGGCGACAGAGGGAGAGAGACAGAGACAGAGACAGACAGACAGACAGAGAGAAACAGAGAAACAGAGAGAGCAAAGTGATCTGACCTGTCCCAGAATTCAATCCCTACACCCTGGACTGACCCTTCCCATCCTGACCACTAAAGGATGAATATGCCCCTTCCTGATTTAAAGCTTAAACAATCTATCCCCTTGTTCCTTACCTCCTAGTATACATAACTTAGAATCCAAGCAAGGTCAGCATACTAATTTTACTTTCTCCTTCCCTTGTGTGCCACCAACCCTGCCTTTCCCTGGCTTGTTTTCCAGTGCTTTCTGAAGCAGTTTATTTGCATCCCTGCCTCAAAAGCCCCAGAAAACTTTGGGAAATAGGCACAAAGATGAAATCAAGAAGTAGAACCCAATAAAAAAGAAAAAGCAAGAAGAAATGTATCAGCTAACTAGAAGATAGGGCACTATGTGGGAAAATTGACCATAGTTTGTTCATGAGTGTATAGTGGGGTTTGGTGGACATGTTCTGTGGTTTTGTCCATATAGGTTACATATGTCCACAAGAGTCTGTCTGGATATGGTTTACAGGAAAGCAAGAACAGACATCTCTAGACTCTCCTTTCTCTCCCCTTCTTCAAGGGAGACTTTGATTCCTGCTAGGAGGGGAAGCAGGAGGTTGGCCCTAGAGGCTAGCAACTCTGCTCTCCTCAGAGAGAGGCATTACCAGGCTAGAATTATATCTATTTGCTCCCTTAAGTAGTATTAATCTAGGGGAAAGAATTTTAGGTTCACTCTGCACTCTTGATTACTATTCTTTAATAGAAAAGAAAACCTCAAGCTATATATCAAAGGCTTGACTCCTTTCCTACCAAATACCACAATGAACACATACAGTAAAATAAAACCATTTTTCCAAGTCAACATCAAAATAGAAATCAGTGAAAGAATGTGTAAGAGAGTATATGCTGCCCAATACATAAAGTCGATGAGCTCTCCCATTGGGAATGAGAAAACTCACCTCACCAAGAGAGAAGGAGTCAGATCTCACCCAAGAGGAAATTCCCCAAAGTCTCTAGTGTAGTAAACTGGGATTAGGGACATAATTGAAGTGCCAGCTCCTCAACATGTCAGTGTCTTCCCAGAGTCTATCTCCCATCAGGGACCTGGAGAAAGGTAGGAACTACATGTCTTCTCTCTCCAAGTTTGAAGTCAAGAATTCAAGATCTCTCTTCTATCCAGCTCTCAACAGCTTTGCTCCTCACACAAATCAGTCTCTACCAGTGCTTATGCAAATGGTCCCTTGAGTCATGGATTAAAAATGAAAAACAGGTTATTTCAAGAAGATCAAGAACAATGAATTTTCACAGTTCCTGAAAGAGACCACTGTGCATAAAGCAGCGCTATGGGAGCAGGTTTTAAAGAACAGCAATAATAGAATCTAGAGATATTCTGGTCCTGAATAGTGTTAGTCTCTCCTAGTCTAGCTGCTCTAGAGCTGGTACCACATCCTGGAATAGGAACAACTACCTTTGTAAGAAGGGATCTGAGCATCATTGAACAGCTGGAGGAAAGAGCAGCAGTGGTAATGAGCCCTGCATTTATATCTCACCTGAAGTTTATATATCACCCAGGAAGTTCTCTAAGTCACAATGGATAGCTCAAGTCTCTATTGAGGTAAAGCAAGTCCACTGGAAGAAGAAAAAAGAGCATGTTCATTCATGTTCATGGTTTGGGTACAAATCCCTTCTTCAGTCTGTAAATTAAACTTGTTCTATGCTTAATGCCATGTGAAATTGAGTGTAAGCTGGTGACCACCCTTTGTGGTGAAAAACCATACACTGAACATTCTCATGTGCCGCTCTACTGGGGATGCAACACTTCAGACAATGAAATTCTCAATCTTCACCTGGATAAAGGTAGATGAATCAGAAAGAAGAGTTCCTCAAAGTGAAGAAATCAGGAAGAATCCTCTAAGACAATAGTTATATACATTCAGAAAGTCTTTCAATAATCCCCTCTTTTCCATTCCTACAGTTTTCCCTATAGATCAGACCCTTATTATCTCTCATGTGGACTGTTAGGATAGTCTCTTAATACAGGTATCTGCCTCATGTACCTTTCTCGTCCAGCCTTGCCTGCATGCAGCTGCCAAACTAATCTTACTAAAGTATACTTTGACAGTGTCACTCCACTGACAAAAATCCTTCAAGGCTTTCCGCTGTATAAAAAATAAAGACCAAACTCTTTAGCATGATATTTGAAGTTCTCCTAGATCTAGGCTTCACTTGTCATATCTCCCACTACTATGTTTCTAGAACTCTATATTTTTGACAAATTAGAAAGCTCAATACATCCTAGACTATTCATGATCTATACCTTTGCATATGTTGGTCTCTCTGCCTCAAATGTTTTTCCTTCCTACACATTCTCCAAAGATTATTTCAAATAATGCTACATCTTCCACTTGATCCCACCTTCCCTGAGCCCCCTAACAAGAATAAAATTCTCCTACTATGAAACACCATAGTACCCTGTCCATAGTCCTTCAGGAACACTTCTTCCTTGTATTAGAGTTATTTCTTTATTTTTTTTCTCGCTTACTAGACTATGAACTCCTTAGGAATCAATTTAATTAATTTTGCATCCCTTTCCCCACAAAATCGAACACAGTACTTTACATGTAATAGACACTCAGAACATTTTTTTTTCCATTTGAACTGACTTGAATTGAATTGAAATGGCAACACTGGAAAAGAGGAACATCAAGGTTTTGGAAAAAGTGACAGAGACTCCATCGCTGTTGTCAAATATTTTTTCCCAACTTCATTATTTCCTCACTTTTCAATGATAATGCCTACTGATGCTAGCAAGTAGTGAGGAATAGCAATTTTCATAGGATTGTAGGACAAAAAACTGGAAGGGACCTTAGTGATCTCAGTAACTTTTTCAATCATGTACCCCAAGAGTAAAAACTTGTACCCTAAAATGCATGTATACACATTTATATATGTTATTCTATATTAATAATTATATGCACAATAAAACTCACATAAAATGAAAATTTTTAAAAATTAGGCAAAGGTGAAATAATATTTGATCATAGACTCAATAGGGAGCTGCTAGACTTTCTGAGTTGGGGAGTGACATGGTCAGACCTGTGCTTTAGAAAGAACCATGATAGTAGTTATGTGGAAGATGGATTGGAGATGAAAGAGGTTTGAAGCAAAGAGATCAATAAGAGACTAGAGCAACAGTCCAGGTGTGAAGTGGTGAGGGTCTGAATTAGGATGATGGCTGTATAAATAAACTAGGATGATGGCTGTATAAATATGTTGTATAAATAAAGCATAAGAGAAAAATGTGAGAGGTGCTGTGAAAGTAGAAACAAGATTTGGTAACTGGGAGTAAGGTCATGAAGTAGCAAGTGGGAAGCAGAATGACTGGAAACATGGCAGTGCCTTGAACTGCAGTAGGAAAATTTAGAAGAGGAGTAAGTTTGGGTGTGGTGAAAGATAATATAGTGAGCTCTGCAATGCAGGTTTCAATTCATCCAGGCCTGTTCATCCTGTGTTGCTAACTTTGTCTAACCCCAAATGAAAAATAGTAGGTGGGGCACTTACTCACAGGTCACTGCTCCAAAATCTAGAACTTGCCCTTGGAGGGGATAGGTATATTTGAGTAAGAAGGTCCCAATGGTAAGTACACAGCTGCTGCTTGAGATTCTGGGTAGTGTTTAGGATATAAATCCTTGGATGGCCTGGTACCTAGTTCAGAAGAGAGGAGGTTGGACACTTGCAAAGCAGAAGGAGAAAGTGTAATGGTGAAGCTTTGAGCGTTAGAAGTAGGGATAGTTGTGCTACAGATGTGTCTCATGTGTCTTCAGTGCTTTTTTCATTATTCCAGGACCCTCTTCTTTCTCTTTTCAATTAAAATTGTCCATAGGAGCATATATAAAGAGCTGGAGGGGACATGAGGCCATTTAGTTAAACCCCCTTAGTTTCCTGGGTGAGAAAGTAAAGCCCAAGGAAGTTACCAATTTTCTCAAGGTCACATAGGCAATAAACATCAGGGTTCCTCTAGGAACAATACTTTTCACACTGTACCACACTGCCACCATTGACTCTACTGCCAACAAGAATCATGGAGCAACTTAGCAACATGTAGTCAGTTCACCCAGGTTTAGCCAAAAATCTCCAGAATGAAGGTGGAAAGGAATGGAGCATATGAGAGAGGCTCAGGAGAAAGGAAGGAAAGAATAGGTATTGGGAGAGAAAAAGAGAGAGAAGTCTAGGAAGGAATTAGTAGCAGGGAGGGGGTTTCTATTTCCTAACTGGGAAGACTGTTACGTAAAGGACAGACTGACCTTAAATAACTCACAACTTGTCTATATTGGGATAGCAATAGCTGATATGTTAGTAAAGTGATTAGAATCAAGTGCTTTTGACTCTGGAATACTCTCTTTTCCACCTTTTGGATCCCCTAAGAACTTAAAGATTTGCATTGGGTCAATTTCTTGGCACAATACTATTTATAGTTTCTAAGAAAAGGGACTTTCAAATCATCTTGGCTATGAAAAGACTAGAAAATCACATTTGTTAAGTAAAATATAAATGTATCACAATCTCAGAAGCATTCCATCTAAATGGGTGGGTTTTTTAAATGAAAAATATGCTTAGCAAAACATGCTTTCTATTTGACTAGACTCTAAATAGTCCAAAATGTTCAACTTGCCCTACTTTACCATCATTCTATTATTACCTAAACAACATACAGTGACTTAAGAGCTCCAGAACTTTCAAGCCATAACTTTCAGTCAAAGTAAATAGGGTCCTTGGCTCTCTCCCCATCCTAAGTCTATATTAATAATAAGCAGAGTATTATACTACATAGAAAAATTGATATCATAATATTGGTCAAAAGTTAGGGATGGATCAGTTCTCTATTCTACTACCATCAGCTGGATAGAAGACCTCTGGGCCCCCTTCTCCCATTGCTAAGCTCTCCCCACAGTCATTCTTCACTCTCTGGACTTTGACACCCTTCTCCCACAACTTGACACACCCTTTTCAACTCCCTTTTATATGTTGTCTTCCCCTTTTAGAATATAAGCTCCTAGAGTGAAAAAAAATTATTTCTTTTAATGTGGATTTGTATTTCCAATACTTTAGCACCATGCCTGGCACATAGTAAGTTCTTGCTTGTTAACTTGACTTAATTTGATCTAAGTTTGAATCCTGCCTCAAATATATACAGTGCATGACCAGGGCAAGACACTTAAGCTCTCTCAGACTCAATCAATCAATAAAAATGTATTAAGCACCTATTATGTACCAGGCATGGGACTGAGTGCTGAGGTTACCAAAAGAGGCAAAAGACAGTCCCTGCCCTCAAGGAGTTTACCATCTAATGGGGGAATACATCATATAAATACCTACCTCACAGTTATTGTCAGAATCACAATAGATAACATATATGAAGTGATTTGTAAGCCTAGTTGTTAGCAGGTACCTAGGCCAGCACTATGAGTGGAATAGCCAGAGTGTAGAGTAGGCCTGAGTTGATATTATTTTTTCTGAGCACAGAAAAATTGCTCCATTTCATCTGCCCCAGTTCTCTCCTGCTTTTCCCCTTCCCTCCTTTGTTTTCTCTTCTCCCATTGCCCCCTACTTTACTATTTTATATTGGTCTGTGGAAGGAAAATATGCAAAGAAATCATCCTTCCTGTTTCTATTTTTTTCTCCTTATCTCCAGTCTTAGTTAGTAATAGAAGAAGAAAAAAAAATATGGGATAAACTTTGAGTGATAATTTTCCATGAAATATCCCACACAAGTACTATTAAGGTCCCATGACAGTCTTGCAGTTCTCAAATTTTGACTGATACTTCTGTGAGCTTTTCCAATTCAGACAGATGCTAATATTTTATCTTAGATTTTAGTTTCTGTAGGTTTAAGGAACTATTAAATAGATGCCCTAGCCCATCTTATTGTTTCCTCTCTTCCATGGGAACCAGTCAGCTGTCAATCATGTAAGACTATAGAAACTTTCTGAGGAAAAATAAGCATCTGCAAGCTAAAAAGAGACTCAGAACAGTTTGGTAGTTTAGGCTTTTTCTCCAAAAACTGTCAGACTAAACTAACCACAAAAGAAAATGATGTAGTATAGACTCTGAATTCCCACTTATCATAGTTTTTCTAAGATCCCTCTATTTTTGGCTGACAGGCATGACTGCTTTGTAAACTCACTCTTCTTTGGTAGTTCTTGACCAGGGACCTCAGAAAGTTGATCAGCTACAAAAATGAATCCATCAATGAGCAAAAGCTACACATAATGTGCTCAATTAAATGCTCTCTGAATGGTATTTCCCTCACTCAAAGTCAATTTAATATGATAGTGCAAGATGATTGGGCCAAGACAACCCTCTGGGAAAATGGTACATTTTTATGGGGTAGTAACTAAAGAGCATAACAAAAGCAGAACCCCAACATTAATTCTATACCATTCCAAATATTCTGTCACCAGCCTGGGGTTAATCTCCACTTGTAATTTGATGAGAATGCCACTCTTGGAGAGTAGCTTATACCCAGGGCTGTGCTGGAGCCAGCTCTAAGCAACTGGAGAGAGATCACTGTTCAATTTTCAGTATGAGTTCAAAAAAAATATTTTTGAATGAAATAAAAAAATTTTGACTATGAGTGTTTAAACCTCAGAAATCAGCATACCTACAAATAAGGGCTTGATTTATTGTCTTGTTGATTGTCTAGACTTAAGAAAATGATAGTAAAGGTATTAATAGTATTGATTAGACTTAAAAGGGTACCCAGTATATATTTTTTGTATATGTGTATGTGTATGTTTCCCCAGAAATTTAGTTGTTAAACATTTACCAGCATATCACTGTTCATCCCTTCAGGGTCAACTTTTAACTTGGACTGCTAAAGTTTCGATGTCAATGTTCTCCATTAATGTGCTAAATTATCATTCATGTTAGAAGCAATATCCCAATACCTTCTCCTATGAAATTTAGTTTCCCTTAAAGGGTATTAAAACCAAACCCAAGATTTGGTTGGCTCAAAGGACCAAAGGCTCAAGTTGTTGGTATCACTTCCTCTTTGCCTGAGTACAAACTAGCCTCTGGGAGTTCCCAGTCCCACTATCTGATGCTTGGCTGGTAGAAAACAATTAAGGGAGTTTCAGTGAGGTAAATCAATTTGAGGTATCTTCAATGTCTATTCTTTTGGAATGCCCTTCTCCTACCAATTTGAAGTAATTCTTTTGTTACCTATTGAACGATCTACAAGTGATTCATTTTGTTCCAGAATCAAACCCAAATTACCAGGGACTTGATCTGAGTCAGTACCTGCCCAGAACACAATCTTTCCTTGGGTCTTAAGAAGTTAATAAATATTAAGCCCTGCCACTCAGAGATATAACTAGCAATTTTACATTTAGACCAAGAGAGGGAAGAAATGAAGAGTTGGGTCACAGGGTGGGACCTCCCAGGGGGAGGAGGACTTCCAGGATACCATGAGGTTTCTAAGTTGATGAGGTACATACCTGCACAATGCTGCGGGCCCCCTCTAGATTTTCCTCCCGGGAGCAAAACTCCAGTCACTTTGTCCCAGTTATAGCTCTGCCGTTACTGTCTAGAAGTAAAACAGCAAACAGCAAAAGGAGTCTTCAAGAGTTCCTAGAATTAAAAACATTATCAATTGAACAACTGGACCTCTCTAAATTTAGCTACACTGGTACTCAAGAGGAAGATGCACACTAGGCTAACCAGTTGGCGCAGTCTACCAGAACTTGCTCCTGTGGCACTGCCCTTGAGAACTTTGAGTCACCTTCATTCCAAAATGGGATATTAGAGTAGAGATTGAATGGAAAAGTGTGTCATATGACATTTAATTTCAGTGATGTTATTGCTTTGTGTGGTCTACTTTTGCTCATTTTGCTCAAATCGCACTTCCGTTTGTTATTGTTAAGTCATTTTCAGTCATGTCTGACTCTTCATGACTGCTTTGTGATTCTTGGCAAAGATACTGGGAGTGGTTTGCCATTTCCTTCTCCAGCTCATTTTACAGATGAGGAAATTGAGGCAAACAGAGTTAAGTGACTTGCCCAGGGTCACATAGCTAGGAAGTGTCTGAGGCCAGATTTGAAGACTCACGAAGAGGAGTCTTCCTGCTTCGAAGCTAAGTTCTCTATCTATTGTGCCACCTACAAGCATTCCTTTTCTTTTCCTTGAAATTTTAGACTCACATAGTCTGTAAAATGTTGAGTGAATTCCGCAGTCATAATATAGATTTACTCTAGCCTTCATATAGAACATCGGAAATCCATATAGTGACTATGTTTTCAATGTTAAAAGCTGCTGTGATGAAAGAGAAATAAAGTGACCATGATAATGACCCTATCCTGAGTTTTCCCTGTGTTCTAGACTAAGCCAGACTTCAGGAATGGACCTGATTCAGTCCAGTTGCCTGATAATTTATGCAGTAGTTATATTATTATTATCAAAAATAATTATAATAATGTTAGCACTGTGTTTTGTAGCACTTAACTTTGTGTTTGATCCTCTCAACAACCCTGTGAGGTAAGTGATATAATTATCACCATTTTATAGATGAGGAAACTGAATTTGAGAAGGGTTAAGTGACTTTCCCTGGGTCATGTAGCTAGCAAATGACTGAAGTAGAATCTGAAGTCAGTCTTCCTGACTTGAAACACAACATTGTGTTCACTGTGCCATTTAACTGCCTTGTATTCAATATTGGAAAGAAACAAAACACCGATAGAACATTCAACAATTAACAAAAGGAAATTTATTTAGCTATACAAGGGGAAGGACATTCCAAAGAGATATGTATTTGTATCCCAAGGTAGTCCAGCTGAGAGAAACTCCTCTGCCTTTGAGTTGCCTACGGTAATCTCCCTACAAAGTTTCAGATAGCACCTGGAGTTTTTTGTGGCCTTTTTGCACTTAGACTAACCTAGAATTGGTATGAAGAATCTGAGTTGTTATTTTTTTTAGTTCCCTGATCCAATCAAGTCTCAAAGTTAGTTTTGATAACTTTTGGGGGGGGGGGGAGGGGAATGAGGTGGGGAGGATGAGGAAGTCAATTCTAATCAAGAGTTACACTGATTTTTAAAAATTATTTTATTTTTATTTTATAGAATAAAACAAACATTCCCTTAATATGGTACAATAAAAGAGATGATTGCAAATGAAACTGCAAATCCACTTTCACAACTTGCTATTCCTTTCAAATATGCAACAAAATTATCATGTAAATTTCTTTCCTTTTCTTTTCTTTCCCTCCTTTCCTTCCCCCCCCCACTTTAGAGATGGTGAACTTTAGACACAAATAGGTTTACAAATTATTCTATACACACATCTATTTATCAGTTCTTTCTCTGGAGGCAGACAGTGTTTTTCTTCATATATTCTTTTGTAGTGCCAAGGCAATATTCACAGTGCGAACAGTGGTTATTAACGTGCCAGCATAATTCTGAATTGTGAAATATAACAGACTCTCCACATGCAAGACAGAACCAAAACATTTATTCATATACCAGAAAGCTGAATTCCAACACCAGAAAGCCAAATCCATCATAGCAACAAAGAAATCTATACACGATAACAACACAGAAGGCACCACCATCCCCAAGTCTTCCCCCGCTAGGGTCTTCCCACAAACAAATATTCACAACTCCCTGCTTCCTCTCTCTCCCTCATCTCTAACTGCTCTGACCAACTTCCTCCAGGCTCTCCCTCACCCCGTTCCTGCACCACCTGTTCAGCAAGCTCCTCCCACCATAGACTCATGTGACTTAGGTTTCCATGTGACTTAAGCAGGTCACATGGGCCTATTAATGGATGGGAAAGATCTTCCCATTAAGCATTACATTACATTACAAAACTACATTAACCCTACACTTTTATAGTTAATTTGGGTGTTTATAATAGACAAAATAACTGACTCAAAGTCGAAGAACTTGCCTTGTTGATGAGTTATTGAGTGGAGAGAGACATAAGATCAGCAGATCAGAGGGGTCAGCGTTAGAGGGACCTTTGAGAATGATGGTGCAGCAATGTAGTTGATAAGCAATATACACCCAAACTCCCAAAATTAACAATCCAACGTAACAGGGATTTGCTGAACCAGTGCTGCGTTAGTCTCTATGGCAGTATGAGACAGTAGGCACGAGCTTTGGAGCTAAGGAAGCACGTATGCAAATCCCAAATCTGACAGTTACTTTTTGTATGTCTTTGGCAAACATTTCACCTCTCTGAGACCAATTTTTTTTTCTGTAGGATAGCTAGTTGTCACAATGGATAGAGCACTAGGCTTGGGATCTGGAAGATTCAGCCTCATAAGTGCAAATCAGGCCTTACATACTTAATAACTGTGTGACTCTGGGCAAGTCTCTTCACCCTGTTTGCTTCAGTTTCCTCATACGTAAACTGAGATGGAGACAGAAATGGCAAACCCCTCCTGTATTTTTGCCAAGAAAACCCCGAATGGGGTCACAAAGAGTCAGACACAACTGAAACAACTCAACAACAAAATAACAGTTGGACTAGATGACCTAAAATTCTTCTTCAGATTTGAATCTATAACTAAGACTCCAAAAAAAGAATACGTTTTTTGTCATATGTGACCATATCTTTAAGTAAGAGCTGTAGAAGAATAAAACCTATAGCACTTAGTGGCTATTCGTCTCCACTCAATACCTAATAACTAAGAATTGTTTGACTGGACAAAATTATTCCCTAATCTCTAAATCAACACCTTTGCTTTGGCGTTGCCAAAGTCTTTTTTGAGAGTTTAAAAGCAAGGGAAGAAAGGGAAGGTGTTATTAGAATAGCCAAGGGAGCCTCCATCCCCTGCAGATATAGGCAATGGCTACATTCCAATGGGGATGAATGTCCTATCTTGTCAGCAAAGGCAGGAGACCTTGTACTTCTTAAAATGATGGTATATTTGGAATAGTAGGTTTTTTGTTCATGTTGGGCTATACTATAGCATGGTCTGGGAACATTTTGCTCTTTTATTTTTATAATCTAATTCTTTTGCAACATAAAAGTTTACCTGTTAACTTTTGATAGACACTCAGCTTATGTTTTATAACAAGAGAGGATGGAGTATTTGATTCTAAAATGCGAGAAATTTTCCCACACAGTTAAGGATATCCATTATTGTTTTCTTCTAACTTTTTAAAATTTCCATGCTATTTATAATAAATAGCTCTGCATTATATACTTACATATACATATATATGTGATGTATTTATACATGCTTACACATATGGCTATCAACTATTATGTTTATCTCTGTAAGATTATTAAATTTTCTACCAGTTTCATTTGTTGATTTTTAAAATTAGAAATAATTAATAACACTATCAACAATACACTACTTCCAATTTTTAAAAAAGCTCCAAATCTTTTACAGATTATGTAATTCCCAACGTGTCTCTGGGTCATGAGCAGACCATGTGTGATGAAGCCAGCACAGGAGAGTGGAAAGAACACTGGATTCCCAAGGAAAAGGCTTGGGTTCAAAAGGCAGGTTTGTCACTTATTAGCTACATGATTTTGAACAGCTCCATTCACTTTTCTGGGACTCTTTCCTCAAATGAGGAGAGTAGATTCAAGAAATTTCAAGGTTCCTTCTGGATCTAAATTTATTGAAACTAACAATACCATAAAACTTTTTATATGAAATAAATGTGACCACTTCCAAGCTATACATGTAGACAAGATAGTGAAATGTAGGTTGATTGTTAGTACTGAGGGCAGAACAACTCTCCTCAAAGATCATTGATTTTTTAATTGCTCCACTTTAATCTGAGAGTCTATGATAGAGTGCCATAGAACTCTGTCCTTAAGCCTTCTGTGTTCAACATTTTTGTTAATCAACTGTATGAAACAGAAAAACAAACATTATTTTTTTTTTTGGAGGAGAAAGGCAAGGCAGTTGGGGTTAAGTGACTTGCCCAAGGTCACACAGCTAGTAAGTACATCAAGTGTTTGAGGCCAGATTTGAATTCAGGTCCTCCTAACTCCAGGGTTCTATTCACTGTGCTACCTAGCTGTCCCAAAACAAACATTATTTATGCAAATATAGCAAAAGTTGTGCGAGATAACTAATTTGGTACATGACAGAATAGAGATTTAAAATAATCTAGATAAACTGAACCACTGGACTGACACTGACCATAGTAGTGATGATAAATGAAAAGTCCTCCACTTAGTTCACCAAATAAAAACAGGACTTGGCACTTTTAGTTAACCATTATTTTATTATGAGCCACAGCGGGATATGACTACTGAAAAGGACTGTCCTACCATAAACTGCAGGAACAGTAATGCATTCATAGAAAATGATGATTAATTTCATACTGTTCTCGATGGTTAGCCTCATGCTCATTTGGAAGCTACATTTTGGGAGAAACACAGACAAACAAGAATGAGGAATAACTAAGAGAATAAGGAGTCTGGAAATCACCTCATGAGAACTCAGAGAATTGAGGATGTTTCATCTGAAGAATAGAAATTTAAAGGCAGACAACGGCCTCAAATAACAAATACTTATTTGAAGGACTCTTACATCTGCAGGGATGTTCTTCTGCTGTGCTGTTCCAAAAGTCAGAACTACACAACTACTAGTGGAAGTTAGACAAAAATCTAGTATCTCCTTCAACTCTAAGATTCTGTGATTCTATAGCATAGAATGAATAGCTTATGAAGAATCCCTAGTATTCAAGATTCTTGTACTACAGGTAACTCAAAGGATTTTCTCAACAGCTTACCTCATGATCCTTGGTTCTTATATTTTTAAATTTTCCTTTACTATGTTACAAAACCCTAATTATTTAACTGGATATTTTGCAGTATTTTCATCTTCTGATTATTGTCTTTCCTTACACAGTATCACTTATACTTGCAGTTTCTGTAACACTACATAGTTTACTCTATATAGAAGCCAAACTAGCCTATATCAATCAAAAATCAATTAATTAGTTGACATTCATAAAGTGACGGCTATGTGCCAGAGAGTGTGCTATGAAGTAGAGATACAAACACAACGAATGAAACAATCCCTATTCACAAGGCGCTTACAGGCTAACAAGGGAGGCAAAAAATACATAGCATATCTAAACAAACATAAAGAGAACACAAATCAACACCAAGGAGTCGATTACAAGGTAGTTTGAGGGGGAGAACACCACTAGTAGTTGGAGAATCCAAAAGGCTTTATGTGGAACATTGTCTGGAAATAAAAGAAGAATTCTGTGAGGCAGAGGGGAAGTGGAAAATTGTTGTTTTCTACACAAGACCTTCCATCTAGGGGTGGCTAGGTAGCACGGTGAATAGAGCACCAGCCCTGGAGTCAGGAGGACCTGAGTTCAAATATGGCCTCAGACACTTAGCACTTACTAGCTATGTGACCTTGAGCAAGTCACTTAACCCCAATTGCTCTGCCCTCCCCCTTCCAAAAAAAAAAAAAGAAGAAGAAAAAAAGCTCTTCCATATTTTCTCTTGTTGCCTTTATACAGCCTATCCACATGTCTGGACTGCACTCCCTCCTCACATCTGCTTTTTATAACCCTAGTTTCCTTCAGAGTTTGACTCATTGCTTCCTCCTATGAGGACACTCTCTTCATCCTCCCCAGTTGTTAATGTCCTCCCTCAAAAATTAATATCTATATACATTATGGTTATTTCTCCATGCACATGCTGTTTTCCCTTCAAAAAAATGTAAGCAAGTGTGAGAACTGTGCTTTTTTTGCTTTCTATATGTGGAGGCTAACACAAAACCTAACACATAGTGAGTATTCCACAAATGCTTGTGGAACAGGATGAATGAACCCAATGCTTAGCCTTCCTAATGAGAGGTTGTAGCAGCAGGCACCCTAGCATACCCGGGGTGGCTGCTAGCACAGGTTCTTTAATTTTCTTTTCTAAAGGAAAGCAACTCAAAAAAGGGTTAATAATCTTACTTTAATCAAACATATATCATTTACCTAGTTCAGGGGGAAAAGTCAGCACCTTGACCTTCAGAGAAAATACAAACAGAAGTTACAAGCAGACAAAAAATACAGACAGAGAAACAGACCAGCAGACAGGGCTTCTAGCTGTCTGACCATTATATCCATACCTAGTTAGTTACCAGAGAGAGAAGCACCAACATCTGGGTTTTCAAACCTGGGGGGTTCAATGGCTACTCAGAGTCTCATCTGGCCAAATCACATAACTCTTCCCATGAGTGAGCCCCAAAGCAAAGCCTCACATCAGGGTATATATAGCCTTCTCCAGGGTGAGAGAACATCACAACCCTTATGACCCATTCCCCCAATCGCGAAGGAACAAGGTGTAGGCGTTCTGGAAAAACAAGCCTCTAGCCACAGGCTCCATGTGACCACATGCAGCCTATTAGGGGGCAGAGTATATTTTCAAATCAGGGAAGGTCCTCAAATTCACTTAAGCCTATCAAAGGGCAGGGAAGGTCTTCAAATTCCCATTATCATTACCATTATTTGTGGAAATCAAAACCATATAGCAAAAAAGTTTCCAAAGATCCAATCTTGTTGTTTTTTTAGATTGTCCTGAGAATCAAATTGAGAAAATGAGTTGCAACTTTTGCCCTCCTCTACCTGAGAATGTGATTACTTGGAGGGGAAAATAACATGAATTTTAAACATGTACAGCTTGGCCACAGAACTCTCCTGACAAGTGTGCTTGACAGGCACCATATGTATTCATTGTCTTACTGCCGATTTCCTGATGGAGTCCCCAAGGACTGCTTTAAATTCTTTGAAGTCCTTCATTTGTGACCAGGGAAAGCCTGGCACGATGATCAATCATGACTTGTCACATTTTCCCACAGTCTAGTGTAAAATCTCATGATAAAGAAGAAATTAACACATGTCATAGCTGTAGCTTCTGTGTCAAATTTAACTGTGCATGATGATTGTAAGAAATGATTTTCTACAACCTGGACTTAAGGTGCCATTTCTCTCTATGTCTACATCAATATATGCATGGATTCTTAGTATATTTGGAAGCTGTCAGAGATGCAGATGGGTTCCTGCTAATGATGATAGTTCATATTTCTATAATGCTCTAAGGGTTACAAAATACTTTATCCCACAGCAACCTTGTAATTTAGATAGTTCATGCATTAGTATTACTGTTTTATAGATGAGGAAACTGAGTTTCAAAGAGAGAATGTGACATCATCATTATCATACTAAATTATACATCAGAAGCTCATTCTCTTTCATAAGCTAAGAGAAGACAAATTCTCCATACCACAAATACAGACCTCAAATTATCCCTGAGAATTTAGCAGTTAAATAGTACTGGAACTCAAACATTATCATTGACAAAACTGTTGCCCATAATTGCCAGGACATAACTTTTGATTCATAAAAATTAAAGAAAAACATTTCACCACATGTTATCATATAAAATGTTTTGAGCTACATGGAATGAAATGCTTTCAAAGTATAGAAACCTAGCAAAATAAATGAAAACTGTAGGAATAGGATAAGGTATATATTATCCCTTACCCTAGGAAGGTCATTTTCATCGGTTTGCCTCAATTTCCTCATCTGCAAACTGGGGATAAAAAAAATTGCCTACCTCTCAGGATTGTTGTGAGGACAAAATGAGAAAATATTTATAAAGCACTTTGTAAATTTAAAATGACCACTTTAAAACCCTATACTAATGCTAGCTATTATCCCTATTGTCCTGTCTGTCACTAAAGCTGCTCTAGAGATGCTTTCTGTAAGCTTAAAGAAGATGAGCCCATATCCCAATGGCTTTATTCAAATACAAAAAAAGCAATTATTTTACCCAATTGTTTCATAATCTTCAGAATATTAAATACATAAGAATACTAGCAGGACAAAAACTTCTCCTGGGACCATTTCTATCTGAACTCCTTTGAAAAATATGAGGATTGAGAATAACTATAAGAAATATTTATATAATACTTTATGGTTAATAAGTAACATTTATGTAGTACTTTAAAGTTTGCCTAACACTTTCCATATCTTATCTCTACCAAATCTCAAAATACCCCTCTTAAGTATATAGTGCATGTATTATTATCCCTCTTTTATGGCCAAGAAAACAGGGAAAGAGACTTCACATAAGCAAGTTACTCAACAGCATACTTAGTATCAACAGTATAGTTGGGAAGTAGGAGGAGCAGAATTTGAACCAAGGGCACACTGACTTCAAGTCAGCACTGTAGCCACCAAGCCACAATGACTCACCCATAAAATTTGAAAGTATGATGAATATAAATGTATGTATAGAAAATTTTTTTTAAGTTTGTAGATATAGAATTATATTTGAAGATTTTAATCAAACTGGTATACAAATAACTGGGAAGAAGTATACAAAATAATAATAATAGAAAGAATAGGGCTATATTAGAATAATCCCAATAATAGAAATGATAGAGATAAAAGAAAGAAAAACAGTCCACACAGATAATGCTGGGATTAAATTCTACAACTGTCCTTGACGCAAGTTTCTTTATCATTCAACCATACATTTCCACCCTGCATTATGCAGATTAGGTTTCAATGCCTTGGTTTTTTTCCCTTCTCCTTAGCCCCTGAAATCATGATTCGAATGTCCTCCTGCTTTAAAGTGCAGGAGGACTGTTAAAGATGTCATCATAGCTCAGTTTAGCATAGCTCTCTACACTATTTAGGGCACTTTGGTTGAGTGTGTGTGTGTGTGTGTGTGTGTGTGTGTGTGTGTTAGAGTATACTATTAACTATGATGCAGTCATAGAGAATTATAATTACAGCCTTCATTGACACTATTTACATGGCCAAAATTATACCCCTCAGCAAAGGAAATGTGAAATTAAAAGGGAATCCACAGAATCCCCATTACTATTAACTAATACATTTATTCCTGCTTCTGAATAGCTTTTGTTAGAGATAGAAAAAGAATGTTAATGATTTTGAAGCTCCTCACTCCAACCTATGAGAAATCACAGAATCTTCTTACCTTGTGTGTGTGATAAAAGCAATAAAGATGTCCCTTTATTTGACCTCACATCTTGTTATACTAAATTACATCCTCAATTTTTTTTCCTTCTTTATGCAGAATCACTTGTACTAAACATATATGAATTTCTGAAGAATCCAGTTCAAATTAAATTCTAAGATGATAAAGCTTAATCCTTTTATAGCACTTATTTTCATCATGTAGTAGAGTGAATGAAATGGCCAGAGGCAGTATGGAATGATTAATAAAATGCTGAACTTAGGGTTAGGAAGATCTGGGTTCACACAACTGGGTGACCTGAGCAATTCACTTACTATCTCTCTCCTTCAACTTCCTCATCTTCAAAATGAGGGGATTGAACTAGATGACTCTGAGGCCCCTTTTAGCTCTAATCCTACGATCCTACAACACACCTCCAGCCTCAGACAGGCTTAAGTATATTGCAATGGAAAAAATGTTAGATCTGGAGGCTGAGGTCTGGGCTCCAAACCTGGCTCCATCACTTACTTCCCTGTGTGACCCTAGACAAATCTCTTTGCTTATCTGTAGCTCAGTTTCTTGGTCTCTAAAACGAGAGGGTTTGTCTAGAATCTAGACCAAATCTAGATTGTAGATGGCATCCAAGATCACTTCCAAACTGAAATTTATGATCCTATGATCCACTAACTTATAGATGGGAAGAATTTCCATGCCAAAGAAATTATAAATCCTTGATATTTGAAATCCTTGATGTTGCTGTGTAACCTCCTTTTGCTTCTCAGTTGACCAGACAAGTACAGTGCCTGGCACAGAGTTGTTTAACAAATGCTCACTGAGGGGCAGTTAGGTGGTGCAGTGAATAGAGCACTGACCCTGGAATCAGGAGGACCTGAGTTCAAATCTAGCCTCAGACACTTGATATTTACTGGCTGTGTGACCTTGGGCAAATCACCTAACCCCAATTGCCTTGCCTTCCTCTCTCCAAAAACAAATAAAAAAATAAATAAATGCTCATTGATTGATTAAAATTGACCAATTTATCTGGTAAATAGAGTGAAGAACTGCTTTTTTTTTCTTTTGTCTAGATCAGTGATTTCATTTGTGGAGTACTCCCAAGGTAGAAATTCCCTCCAGCAATGTAGATGACAACTCTTCTGTAACATTGTCACACTCTGAGAGTTATCTGGGGTCAATGAGAGATTAAAAAGTGACTAAACCATGACCACTAAATTAGTGTGTGTATCACAGGTAAGACTTGAACACAAGTCTTCCAGACTCCAAGGCCAGCCCTCTATCCATTATGCCATGATGCCTCTTAAAATACTTCATTAAAGTATATCTAACCCAAATTCTTCCATTGCCAATTTTTAGCACCTTTTTTTGTGATTTAACATTTCTACATAGAAGAATTCTATTCAGTTTAGTGAATATGAAGATGTGAAAATCAATTCTGGCATGTTAGACTAAGTCACTTTATTAAGTGAAGTAAAGTAGAGAGTTGAAATAATCTACATAATTCAGAATAAGAAAACTGCTCTTCAGGAAAAAAAAAGCAGGGTTTTAATTTTACATAGTTAAGAACATACAAGAAACTATCCAATAAAATAAAATTATCTTTTTATTATTTAATTTATTACATCAATTAATTTTTAGAAAACCTTATATATTACTTTTATTTATTTTTAAAATTTATTAATACATTTGGTTTTGATACAAGGCATTTCCCAAAAAGAAGCCAAACACTTCCTCAAAGCACATCCTTTAAAGAGCAAAGCTATCCAATAACATAAACACAACTGACAATATATGTCAGTCTCTACTTTTTCATTTCATCAGTTTGTGATAGAAAGGAAGGCTATGTTCTTGGACTTAAACTATATGTAACCAAAAATGATCGTTGTATTTTAAACTGGCTTTCGTTACCTCTTAGAGTTGTCTTCTTTTGCACTGTGTCTATTATTCTTTTGGCTGTTTTCTTTCCCATGTTTCACTTCATATAAGTCTTTATTTGTCATGGCACCTTATGATACAGTAAAATTCCATTGCAATTATTTACTACAATTTTTTCAGTCATTTCTCCAATCAGTGAATCATATTTTGTTTCTTGTTTCCTATCATAAATAATACAGCCATGATTATTCCTGTATATCCTTTATTGTGGTCAATAAACACTGTATGGTTTAGTCCTTAGTAGTAGGATTGCTGGTCAAAGGGCATAAACAACTTTGTAAATATTTTGCATAGTTCTCCTCTAGTACTTTTGGGGAACCCCAAACTTATCTAAGGTGGCAGCCACGAGTAGCAGAATGGACAGGAACGAAGGGCTTGAAACTGTCTTGTTGGACGAATACTCACATTAATGAAAGCACAGATCCATTAAAGTGCTAACAGCTACATTTTGTCTTTCGAAAACTATTTGAGAGCAACTAGGTAGCTTGGTGGATAAAGCAGTGGCCCTGGAGTCAGGAGGATCCAAGTTCAAATCCAGCATCAGACACTGACTAGTTGTGTGGCCTAAACAAGTCATTTAACCCTAATTGTCTCCAAAAAAAAAACTATATGACTATATCTTTTAACTATTTTTCTATCAAAGAATGTTTTTAAAACATTTTTAGACATAAATAAATACCATATTTTGTTGCAGCTTTTTCTGCATCTGTTGACACAATTATGTGATTGTTACTTATTTTAATCTTGCAGGTTTGCTCCATTCCCTATAAATTTTAAATGTCACTCTTTATGAGTATGATTTAATACAAAGATGTTTTAGCAGCTTCTGTTTTTCTTCAGATAATAAATAGCTGATTGATTTTATTTATGTAAATTCTTTTAAATTTAAATTATAGGGGTTTCATGTTGTATCTTTTGTGCTCTCCTCCATCCTTTTTCTGGAAACAAATTTTTCACCTATTCAAAAGTGAGAAGAAATAACCTTCAACTTCTCCTCTAGCTTTTTATGACATAACTTTTAAATTTTAGATCTTTTATGCTTTTGGAATTTATTATGGTATGAGGTGTAAAATGCTGATCTAAACTTGTTTTTCGCCAGACTGCTTTCTAGTTTTCCCAGTAGCTGCTATCAAATAAAGAGCCTCCTATTTCTTGGATTTACTGAGCACTGACCTGTTGTGCACATTTACTTCTAAGTTATGCTTACCCAGTCTATTCCAAATCCCTTGGAGGATATGTGGCACAGTGAAAAGATGATTGACTTTATAGTCAGAGGACCTGGCTTTTCCAGCTTTTCTGTTTACCTCTGTGACAGGAGCAAAATCTCTTCATCTCAACCTCTTCATCTGTAAAATAAGGGAGGGAAGACAAGAGAACAGAAATCCTGTGATATCCAACTCTAAATATTCAGTTTTCATTCCTCCAAACAAATTATTGATCTTTTATCTAACTCAATAAAATATCTCTATGATAATTTAATTAACATAGCACAAAATCTATAAAGTAATTTGTGTAATATAGTGTTTACTATATTGATATGGTCCAGCTAAGAACATTGACTATTTCTCCAATATTTCTCCAAAAAGCCTTTTGTCTTTTGTTTTTAATTGTGTGTATCCTAGTCCTATATGTGTTTTGGTAGTGAAACGATCAATATAAAATGAATTTAATCATTATCATGATGATATAATATATAGAAAAGTTAATGATTTTCATGGCTTTGTTTTATATCCTGTTGCTTTTCTAGAGCTGTCAAATGCCGTAAGTAATTTTTTAAATTGATGTTCTTAAGTTCACTGAGTAAACTAATGTATCATCTCCAGAAATAATTTTGCTTCGTCGTATTTATTCTCATAATTTCCTTTTCTTTACTCATTGTTATAATTAACATTTCTATCACTCTATCTAATAATATTGGACACTGTGAGCATCCTTGCTTCTTAATTTTATTATAAAATTTTTCATTGTTTTTCTTTTATACATAAGGCTAGCTGGTGGTTTTAGATAGATCCTTCTGATAATATTAAGGGAAAGAGTCCTTCATTCTCATGGTTTGATTTTTTTTAAAACATTTTTCAGACATAAATAAATACCATATTTTGTTGCAACTTTTCTGCATCTGTTGACACAATTATGTGATCGCTATTTATTTTAATATTTCCCTAAAGTGGAACCATTCTTGTATTCCTTACATAAATTAAGTCTGGTAACAGTGAATATGGGAGGAATATAGAAGTATACTCTTTTAAGATAATTTTTTATGTTTATATTAATATTTATTACTGATATTGGTCTATATATTTCTTCCTCTAGTTTATCTCTCCTTGCTTTCAGTATTATGAACACGTGTCTCTCATAGAAAGACTTAGGGAAGATTCCCACATTTCTCTATTTCAATAGTCTGTGTAGTATAGGGAAAACTTGTTCTTTAAATGTTTGAAAAAATTCAGTTGGGATTCTTTTCATTGGAATTATAATTCTACCTAGACCAGCATTTTTTGCCTTGGAAATTCACTTAGGAATTGCTCAATTTCTTTTCCTGAGATTAGATTGTGTAGATTCTCTATTTTGTTGATTTGGGCATTTTAAAAATATTCATTTTATTTAACTTTTTCATTTTGTTGGTGCGTAACTGGGTATAGTAATTTCTAATTATTTTTGCTATAACCTCCCTATATTTGTCCGTTCTTCATTTTTTTATCTTTGTAAACTGGTTTTCTTTTCTCTTTGTTGTCATTAATAGCTTATTTATTTTATTGGGCTTAAAACAACATCCTTTGTATTGTTTCTTGACTCAGTGGTATTTTCTTTCTATTCTGCTTATATTTCAATTTTTTCTTAATTTTCTACTTTTGTGTTTATTTAGTCTTTTTTTATTTTCTAGAAGATAACAAAAGAATGGAAAAGACCACAGATAATACTTTTATCTTTCAGAGAGTGATTGAGAAGACGCCAGCAACTACTAGCCCCCATGCTAGTTTTTTCTACAAAATCTTTATAAGAATGATTAAATATATTCTAGATAAAATATGAGAAGAAAATAAGGCTTTCACACTCTATTATTTTTTGGAAGTTTGCATCTTCATAGTTGTATAACTATCTGAGAGGTACAAAGAATACAAAATCCCCTTGCATTTGTTATTTGTTAATTTTAAAAAGCATGTGACTTGGTGGTGAAGGGGAGCTGATAGTGCAATCAGTAGAGCCCTGGGCATGGAAGTCAGGAGAGAGCTCAGTTTAATTCTAACTTAAGACATTAACTAGCCCTGTGACCCTAGGAAAGTCACTTAAGACTTCTA
The DNA here is from genome assembly GCA_028627135.1 of Pseudochirops cupreus. Lineage (NCBI taxonomy): Eukaryota > Metazoa > Chordata > Mammalia > Diprotodontia > Pseudocheiridae > Pseudochirops > Pseudochirops cupreus. The sequence continues at coordinate 290,490,853 of CM053582.1, read as the reverse complement.
TTTCCTCAGTTTCCTCAAATATAAAATTGGGGTAATAATAAAATAGAATCAAATGAGTCATGTTTGTAAAAATTGCCTGGCACACATCAGGTGGTATATATATATATATATATATATATATATATATACATATGTTAAAAACCATACAAGGGCAGAGATAATTTTGTTAATTGATATGTTGACCATCAGAAAATACTTTTCTATGAAGAAAAGTATTAAATAAAGACTTGTATATTCACCTTTGTTGTTCCACTGGAATTTGGACTTGCAATCCTAGGACTCAGACTCTGATCAGTGAGCTTTTATAATACCTTACCTGGTGCTCCGTCCCCCATGAAACTTCCCAGTTATCTCCAAATCATGCTGCCATACACATGCCCTTGTCTCCCTTTGTAACTCTTGCCTTCCTAAGTATGTGTTGTCTTCTTCTATTAGAATTTAAGCTCCTTGAGAACAGGAACTGTCTTATTGGCTTGCATGTATGTCTCCAGAACTCAACACAGTGCCTGGCTAATAATTAGTACGTAACAAAAATACTTTTTTATGTCATTTTTTCCAGAGTCCAAATAGCAAAAGCACATTCTAGATTCCCCCAAATGCTCTTTATTTGTAGATGTCCTTGTTCTAATTGCACTAAATTCTAGAAGATTCCAAAACATCTTCTAGGAAACTCATAATCGCTCAAAACAGATCACTCCAACTGTCTACACAAGGATGGAAATAAAAGTAGATGAAAAGAGCATCTTGCTCAGATGTTGTTCAATCATTCCAGTTGTGTTCAACTCTTCACAACCTCTAGTGGGGTTTTCTTGGCAAAGATACCGGAGTGGTTTGCCATTTCCTTCAGCTTATTTTACAGATGAGGAAACCGAGATAGACAGGATTAAGTGACTTGCCCAGGGTCACATAGCTACTAAGTGTCTGAGGTCAGATTTGAACTCAGGACGAGTGTTTCTGACTTCAAACCAGGCATTCTGGTATCCACTGCACAACCTAGCTGCCCTTTGTTCGGATTGCAATATGCAATTGGACAGATATCCCATTGAGTTAATCCTTTGTTACCTTTATCTTGGATGAGAACCACAATTGGACAATGATGGGGTCCCAGAATTAAATAGGAAGAGGTTCAAATAGAGCAAATTTGGAAAGTTTCACAGTGTAAAATGAACCCATGTTACTCTCACAAAAGACCATATCTCTAAAAGTAATTATTTTCCTTCTGACTTTTGGTGCTATAAAACTTTTGTAACACCTTGCCTTTTAGCTCCTTGTTACTGAATATCAAGGGCATCAAGATCTCCCAATGGATAGAGCACTGACCCTGGAGTCAGGATAAAGAGTAGGACACGACTGAAATGACTTAACAAATAAATATCCAGTATTCTCATCAATTAACTTCCTTAAGGATACCTGAGATCAGCTTCACATCACCTCTCAGAAAGATACCAAAAATACATTCATTTGCTCAAAATTTTTAATTTGGGGATTTTAGATTTTAAAGTCTAAGAAAAGTCCTATTTGGTAGAAGAGATCAAAAAGTGAATTTCTTTATTCTTAAGCCAAGTCCATTCTTTGTCTTTGCCACGACTCCTTATATAATTGCAGGTTCCATTTCCCTGATGCCTTCATCTAAAACAGGAGTAATCCTCAGAAATTACCCACAATATGTATGGCCACTATACTCTAACCATCTCCAGTCATTCTGATCTCTATCTGGCCCCTGGACTGTAATGACTGCAGAGGAGAGAGTGAGGCTGGTCGCTTTGCACAGCCCTGCCTCACTCAAATCCAATTCTCTCCAAGTCATGACATCACCTCCCCAATGTCATAATCCTCTTTGAGAACAAAGGACAAACAACAATTTTTCCTGGGGATTACATTTGAAGAATCATTGTGAATATTAGCAGATAGAGAAAATGGTAGTCTCAGGCACTGAATGCAAAATCATGTTCAGAGGAAGGAAAATCTGAGTTTAAATTCTGCCTCAAACACAAATTATGTCACCCTGAGCAAAGATCTCTTCGTGCCCCCAGACAATTGAGACTATAAGTTGAAGGTAAATTGCAGAAAATTTGTTTGGCTGAATTGGTTGAAAGAGTTTTCTTATTAGGAGTTCATCTAGATGGCCCAGCAGATAGAGTGCTGGTGGAGTCAGAAAAACCTAAATTCAAATCTAGTCTCAGGCACCTCCTAACTGTGCAGTTCTGGGTAAGTCAGTCAACTTTTCTCTGCCTTAGTTTCTTCATCTCCAAAATGGGCACAATAATAACACCTGGCTCCCAGAGTTTTTGTGAGGAAAAATTAACATAATATTTGCAAACCGCAAAGCACTATGTAAATGTTAGCTATTACAATTAACACAATGAAATCACAGGTCCACAGAAAACAAAAGCAAAGGAAGTTTCATTCACAGAAATGCCCTCTATTCCTGAAATCCACTTCTACCTCCCAATAAAACTATTGTTTGCATTACCAACATTGAGCTTGTCTTATCAACACTACCAAGGTAGGATCAATTAATATGGGCTATTGGATGGTGATTCTATACAAACAGCTTCTTACTTCGATGATCTCTGGTTTGTCACCAAGTTTTGACTAATGTCTAACAAACAGGATAACTCTTGGTTAATCATTTACTCCCCTTTGGCATGTCGAAATCTCAGAATGTATTCTCTTGTAATCTATCTTGTTACTTTTCCCTTTCCACTATAATTGTCATTAGTTGCATTTCTAATGCATCACAGGCTTTAGGATTAGAAGTGGAACCATCTTAATGGAGTGAGTGTTGGGGGGAGAGGGGACTGTAGGGAGGGGTGTGGAAATGTCTCTCTGGAGCAGAGTAGAAGGTTATTGAATGACTTGCTAGAGTGTTTAAAAAAGATATATGATCGGGGAATGTATACAGTACTAATGGGATGGAGGGAGGGCAGTTTAATTACATGAAAATGAATGAACTATGCAGAAATGATTTCAAATATTTCACAAATGGAAAATGAGATATCCGTCCCAAATAATAATATATGGTAAATGAGCCCAGATGACAGATTTACAAAGCACATTTGAATAATAATAATTTAAGCTACAGCTAAGTGCTGTTTCATAAAAGTTTGCAAATACTACACATTAGCAATGGATTGATGCTAGAAATAACTCCATAACATGGCTTTTTAAACCACCAAGACACCAAATATAATGGAAAAACAAAACTAACATTGATGATGTTTAACATTATGACAGTTGTTTAAGCAAATGAAAGGGAAAGAGAGACAAGAGGTGAGAATAGTGGTAGCTAAAGCTGGGTACATTACATACTTTTATAAAGTATGGGCATATTAAGGGGCAGTTATCAGAAACTGATAATCAGAATCAGAAACACTCAGCATCCTGAATTCAAATCTGGCCTCAGGCATTTCCTAGCTGTGTGACCCTGGGCAAGTCGCTTAACCCTGTTTGCCTCAGTTTCCTCATCTGTAAAATGAGCTGGAGAAGGAAACGGCAAACCAGTCCAGTATCTTTGCCAAGAAAATCCCAAAAGGGGTCACAAAAAGTCAGATATAACTGAAAAAAACTGAATAGCAAAAGATATATTAAATCTCCTTATCTGAAAGAAACTATTTATATGAACAAGAGTGGGGTGACAAAGGTAATGAAATATAATACATATTATTTTATATGCTGGTATACTGTTAGAACGTTATTTTTAAATATATAGTATATGCATATATATATACATATATGCATACACACATCTATACGTACATGCATGCATACATACATATATACAAGATGCAGCATGGAATAGTGGGTAAGAATTGGTCTTGTAGTCAGGAAAACCTGGGTTTAAGTCCAACCACCAACATTTTTTCGATGTGTGACCAGTGCTAAGTCACTTAGCCTCACAGAGCCCCAGGTAACTCAAAGAGGTTAAGTTGCAGAACGATTTCTGATCTGTATTGGTAGAAGGAATTTTCTCATTGAAGAGTCACAGGTGGAGACCAAATCAATATGAGTTTCTTTCTAACACAATAAAACTTGCATATGCCTTTCTAGTGGCTTGCCCATGTCTCTAGAGGCGAGTCACCCATTTTGTGCATCTGTCTGCAGGATTGGTCTTACATCCCAGAAGCTTATGACAGCTGTGGATATGGTGTGAGAAATTAATTTGAACTAAGGTGTTAATGACTGGTGACTACAGCGGAAAAAACCCTCCCCAACCAAAAATAGCACTTCCAGTGGCCTTTCTCCTTACCAAAAATTCCCAACATTATTCATACCGTTGTATTGCAACATTGAAAGCAGGCAGCTATTAAAATGCAAATTTTAAGCTATTATCAGCTACCAACACCCCAGGGCAAATTAATTTCTCTTTCTCTAGCCCAGAGCAGGACCCTGAAAGGACATAGGACAGTCATGCTTTAAAAGCCTGGTGGAAGAAATATTTCCCAGCTTTCCTGACTATAGAGTGCTTGGATGGAGTGTTCTAAGCTTCTAGTGAGTAAAATGAAGGCATTGAGTAACTAGAGTAACTAGAAGGGAGCAGTTAAAAGAATCGAGTTTTAGCCTGAACAAAACTTTGCTAGTGTGGGTCAACAAGCAGTAACATGAGTTTTCTTCCTGCCTGACACCAAGACCTACCTTCCCCTTGCCCCAAACCAGCCCTGTTGCTACTCCACAGTACTGATCCCACAGTTGTGGTGCCTCTTTCCTAAAGCTTGCCTGCTTCACAGTTTTCTTCACTGTGACTTTAATGTGGACCAGAAAAAATACAAAAACACAAAAACAAATCTTTCAAGATCAAAAGAATTCACTGTTGGAAAAACCATGTAGGATAAAGTTAGATTGTCAAAGTAAAAGATAATAGGTTTCAAAAAAAAAAGATAGTAGGTTTAAAAAAGCAAAAGCAGAATAAAATTTCTCTGCTTGGCATGCAAGACTCACTTTACCTGATAAATTTGACCCCACAAAATGGAAAGAAAAGCAATTCTTATACCAAATAAAATTCAACTATAAGGGTAAAAGAGAATGTTTGCAAAATTCAACAGAAGAAATTTCAAATTTTCTTCTAAAATTATAAAAATAATATAGGTAGAAAGAGCACTGGGTTTTGCAAATATCTCCACCTAGAACCTTTAGTTTTACTCAGTCCCTGCTGCTGATCCCACCACCTTTGTCTGCAGTCCAGCCAGCCATGGCCATGACCAAATCGATCTCGTGGACCTCAACATTAACATTGATAAGAAGCCCCTGGGCCAAGTTATTTCTGAGGTCTTAGGAAATAAAGTTCCAAAGACTTTTTAAAAAGTACTTCCAACCTCTAAGCCAGTGGTTCTCAACCTTTCTAATGCCGCTACCCGTTCATACAGTTCCTCATATCATGGTAACCCCAAACCATAAAATTATTTTCGTTGCTATTTCATAACTATAATTTTGCTACTGTTATGAATCGTAATGTAAATATCTGATATGTGGGATGTATTTTCATTGTTACAAATTGAACATAAGCCACAGATTGAGAACCGCTGCTCTAAGCACTGGAAGGGAGAGATTTTTAGAAAAAGACGAGTTTTCATCAAATCATTCTGAAGTTCATGAGCTAGGATGGTGACTTCACAAAACATAATGGCACTGGTGGCAAGTCCATGGACAGGAAGGAATTTGCTGATGAGAACTTCATCCTGAAGCATGCTGCTCCTGGCATCTTGTCCATGGTAAATGCTGGGCCCAACACAAATAACTCCTAGTTTTTTCATCTCCTGCTATGACTGATTAGTTACTTGACAGTTACATTCTTTGTTCAGGTGAAACTTCTTCCATGAACATTATGGAAGCTATGGAGCTCTTCAGATTCCAGGGTGATAAGACCAGCAAGCCCACCATAGTTAAATGTGGACATACTCCTAAGGTTTTTTTGGCTTGGTTTGTTTGTCTTAACCTCCAAACCACTCCTCTGTAACTGGGAAGAATACCCCCAGACCTCAAGTTTTCTCATGCCCTGTAATCCTTTTGCTCTCACTTGCTACAATTCTCTTTGGATTTCATTTCCTATTTCCTTCTGCTAGTCTGGCTAGTTTGCAGAATTAAGTTTATGATTGTGAAATTAAAAATAAACTACAAAAAAAAGGCAAAAGAGCACTGGATATGGAGTTATTGATCATAAATTCAAGTCTTGGATCAATAATTTAATAGTTTGTGTATTGATGGGCAAGTCACTTGATCTCTCTAAGTTTTCAAGTTCCTCATCTGTAATTTAGTGGCAATAATATTTTCATGATAAATTCTTTGTAAATCTTAGATTGACTTATTAATTTTCCAATTTGACTTCTTAAAGAGTTAGCCAATCCTTTATGGTTTGTGCTAATAACCTTAAAAAGAGATAATAATAATTTTAAATGCTAGAATCACATATATGTATTTAGGAACACATACTAAGAATTCACATGCCAACTAAAGATCATACCCTTAATCTCTTTCTTCCCAGGTACAGATTTCTTAGTCTGTCAGTAGCCAGAAAGCTAATTGGGTAGAAGGGAAGATGATACTAAGTTGGTTTGAATAATCTTCTTCCAGATAAATAATAGTTAATACTTGAGTAGATGAAATATTTATGTGGAATATTAGCAGTTATTTCTGTTCAGAAGCTGACTGATAGGAAAAAGATACGTACCCTATAGTACAAGATTGGGAACAGTAGGAGCTTCCCAGAAGAGGTGTTCTCTAATTCTGGATTGATGTGGACTAGGCTTAGTCCTGGGGGAGTGTAAAGCCATGCACAAGCAGCTTTCCAGAGGACTGCTGCTATGAACAGCTTTTAAGATTCTGATTACACAGTATAGTGAACTCTCTATTTATTCAATAACAAATGAGAGCAAAACATTCACAGAAAATCAAGGTACAGCATTCACAATGTTACAACTTATCACAGAAAATCAAAATACAGCATTCACCATGTCACAACTCAACAACTCATCACTAAAATGGCCACATAGTTTTCACCAAAGTGGTCACATAGTTTTAAACAAAGTACATTCATTTAGTCAATCATAAAATCCTTAATTCAATCACAAAGTACAAAAGTCGAAGTTCTCCACCCCTAAGTCACAGTAAATCATAATCTTCTCAGTCAGTACACAGTACACTTCATTCAACTTGACTCAAGGCTGGCTCTCAGCTTCCATTGTTTCTCTTCCATGGTCCCAGTTCCAACTGTCACCTGGGTTCAAAGGCAGGCAGCTCCCAGTTCCTTGTCCAGCTCTTTGTCCAGTTCTTCATCTGGTTCCCGTTCCATATTGAAGTTCACAGTGTCCAGTTCACCTCAAGTCCTTCTCAGTTCCTATTTCTGAGAAGACAAAGCTTGACAGAGCCACAATAATATTCATACACATTGCCAGCACCATCATCAATTCACTATCTGCCTGTGAAATCAACTTAGACCCACCAACAAGGTCTGAGAACTCAACATAAATCACCAACATAGAAATCATCACAGACCCACAAACAAGGTCCAATAGGTCAGCACAAATGATCAGTAAAGTCCCAGGACCTTCAAAACCCTCCTCCAGGACTTCTGTAAACATACAACCAGAAAATCCTCTTTCAGGGCTTCCAATAAGGGCTTCTGTACAAAGTATCACAAGCAAACATCAACAGAGACTGAGCAGACAAACAGAGTGCTGGGACACCACAAGTTTTCTCCTTGACTCTGTCACCACTAGAGTCCTCTTCTCAGTTCTGCTGTCTCTGAGCCTCTCCTTATACGTGGTCATTAGCTCCTCCCCTTCCTGTTGCAGGAGTTCATGAGTTCTAGAGTTCACAAGCTGTGGGGTTCACACATTTTGTTTCTTAACAGACTTGATACAAGGCTCAAAAGAAACTTGAACTGAAACAAGGTGTTAATTCAATAGCTGAAACAAAGTGTGAACTACTTCTGTGCTTGCCATTACAGGGAGCCTGACCCTAAAGAGAAGGGAGTCAGGCTTTGCTCACACTCTTTGGCTCACTGTACCCAATTCTAGAGTTCTGGAGGAAAATACCTTAAATAAAGTTTAGGTGTGGCTAAGATTCTCTTCTAGAAAAGGCACTCAATATAGATATCACATATAGAACAGTTATTTCCTCCACCACACAAAAATGCTGAAACACAAAAGAGTCATAACAAATACTTAAAACATGAAACATCACTCATACTAGAATCTTCTGGGAGATAAAGACAACTTTGCAGGAACTGAACTAATATATCACTCTCCCCTATCACCTGTGTTACCTGCCTGCCTGTGTACAAAAGTGTGCAAGACCATTTCAGATATTCCATATCTCAGATATCAAATGACCACCCTGAGTGATCTATATGCAAATTATAAAGATACAAAACTTAGAGTGGCCCATTTACAGTTTAAAAAAAAAAGAAATGTTTATTTCTCAATTCTTTTATGAGGTAAATAAGAATCCTTGAATTAACTTGATGGAATTAGAGAACAACTAGCCATTGCCTGGCGGAAGGCAACGTGCTTCTGCTGTGCTTATCTGTGTTTCTGCTGGTTTTTAGCAATGGAAACAGCTATGAGGAAAGCCAGTTGAGAGTCAGTTGAGAAAGTCAGCTATAGAATTTAGCTGAGCTACAGAAAGGAGCAACTGCAGCCTTATTTGTTTGTTTACAGCTTCCACGGGGTTTGTTAGTTAAAGAATTTTACTCTTTTTTTACAGCACAATCAAGCCACTTTGAGTCAAGATGGCACAGCAGCCTTTGGACTTCCTAACCTATTCCTCTCTCCCACCTCCTGGGGCAACCTGTCCTGTCTTAAGGCACCTGATAGAAGACTGACCAACAGAAGTCTCACATTGACCTCCAGGCCTCACTCCTCAGAAATCCCCTTTCCCAACATCCTGGCAAGGAGGAAACACACTCTACTTGTCTCCTCTTGCCTACATGGAGCAGAGAATAGGAAGAAGAATAGGAGGGAGCCTCTTCAGAGCTGTCTAAATGCTCTAAGGACAACAGTGTTAGGTAAAAAGAGAAGGGGAGATTGATTGACCCTCAGTTTAACCAGAGCCTTAGCCTGAGGTGTGTGATGATGAGTGTATTACTTAAAACTTTGATCCACACAACTGGGTAGAGGGGAGAGAACCTGGTTGGGGAGCCCCTTGCCATTTGACCCAGCTACCAGGAGCTACCAGATAGAGGTAAAAGTCACTCATTGGGAGTTGAAAGCAGTGGTACGGGGGGTGGGGAGAAGAGAAACTTGAGTCCTACTTTATTCCCTTCTCCAGAGGACTTAATGCATTTGCTTAAGCTTCTCCAAAAAGATAGATAATACAGATATCAAAACAGAGTCCACTCTTTCCACCTTAAAGGGGACAGCTCCCCCAAAGACATTCGGAAGGGAAAAGTAGCAGAAGAGAAGAATCCAGAGTTATATCCAGATTGAGTCACCTGTACCTCTCCTAGTTCAGAACTAGGTTTCCCAGTAAAAGCATCTGTCCCTCCTGATAGCTGATTTGACTTGGGAAGGCTATGCCTATATGCTCCATGGAGGGGGAGTCTTCTAGCCTGAAGGCCCCTGGAGGGGCAGAGTGGGCTCAGGGGGTTACTGGGACCAGGTGGGAGATTGATTTGGAGTACTCCATTAGTCTGGGACTCTCTAAGAACCCAAAGCCCTCCAAATTCCCTAATGTTCCCTGATTCAGCAGCTGTTATAATTCAGAATTGCTGCAATTGACAAGGTGGTGTACACACTGTCTGGTTAATCCAGTGGCCCAGCCAAATCTCCATCATTTTAAACTGTGGGCTCATAGGACTTTTGATGGTGTACCCTCCTCCAGCAGGGAAATTTGCCACACGATTAGGAGTTAAAGTCATGGGTGGGGTTGGATCCAGGAAAAAAGACCCCCCTGGGGTCAGGGGCCAGCTGAAACTAGCCAGAAGTAAAGATCACAGGAGAAAATTCCTCCAGGTTTGATGGTACTCAGGGAAAATGTTTTGAGTTTAAAGCTAACTGCCTTAGGAAGGCAAACAAATGGTTTGAGAGAAAAGGTTGCATTAGGGGGTGGCACTATGATGGTTTGGGCTATGGTTTGAAGAGTGTGGGTCCAGAGTACCCAGGGGAAGTCAATGACAGGATTAGAGGTAGGTGATAGGATAACCTGGGGTGCCCATTGTTTGGATAACCCTAAAAAGGGTTCATGTTCAGCTCACAAATCAAAAGCTCCTGACAAGTCATGTTACAACTTGGATTTTTAAGTCCTTTCAGCTATATCCTACTCCTGGGACCATCTCCATTGAGAAGTTCTGGCAAAAATCACTTCCTGTTGGACAACAAGCACCCAAATTCAAGAAATCTCAACCTTCCTAACTCATGAAGTAGCCTCAACCTTCCTAACTCATGAAGTAGCCTCCAGGACTGGAAATAACTCTCAAAATTTCTGTGTGGTCACCTAGAGAAAGAAACACCAAATGGAAGGAGCATCCAGGGACTTGAGGGCCAGACTCAGGCTCCCCCAGGCAAGCACATGTTCTCACTGCCATTGTAGGTAGTCACTTTTATTGCAAGGGGGAGGGGAGAGAAATTCTCTCTCTCCCTCTCTGGAAGTCTAAGGGAGAATTGGCAGAGTCCCAAGCAACATTCTGAAAAGAACAAGTTTTTCTCCTCACTCCCTTATATAGACTACTGAGGGGGTGGCTCTTTCTGGCTCAGTGTTCAAGCCTCTTTGGCACAGTCCCCAGACATGGTCACATGTAAAGATAAACCAGTTGCTGCTGGTTATGCATATCCTTTAGTGAGGGGCCAGAAAAAGTGTCTCTTTCCATAGAAGCAAAGAACACATGCTCGATTCAATGGGAGGTACTCCCCCAGTCCATCAGATTAGGGGATTCCTGTAATTATCCTTGTTATATAAATATTAAGTAAAAATCCAGCAAAAAAGTAGGTAAATTGGAGTGAAAGTTAATGCTCCCAGCATTACCTGTCCCATAATTCCATCTTATCACAGTTAATCTGTGGTTAAAATAATTATATCAGCTACCCTAAGGTTAAAGAGAAAAATCAGTGAGGTTTATGGATTCAAAATATCTAAATCTATAAGGGACCACCAGAAGTCAGTCACCTAGTCTAAGCCCCTCATTTTACAGATAAGTAAACTAGGCCCTAGGAGTATAAGTGACTTTTCTATGGTCACAAAGATAATAAACATCAGAAGCAAGATTTGATCCCTGGTCCTCTGAAAAGTCAATGTTCTTTCCACCATACTGCAATGCCTCATAGCACAGTGTTTGGCATTCAGAATTGAGAAGAGGTAGAATGAGTGAATGTTGAAAATTTTCCAGTTGGCAAGTTATAGCTATGTTAACTAGAAGTCAAGGGTACAAAGAAGACAGGATATTAAATGAAGAAGAAAAGCAAAGAGAAACTGGGAGAGAGTTGGATTTTAGGCCATCCACTTAGCAAAGAAGTCTGAGAAGCTGCCTTTTTTGTGTGTTTGTGTGTGATAACCCAGCTAATTGGTTAGATCTCCTATTTTCACAGGATACTGTAAGGAGGAGGACAGGGTATTTTATTTTTAACTGAAGGAAACACAACACCACTCAGAGTCATTGGCTTCACCAAGATCCAGAGATATATTTCAATCTCTCTTGAGAGATGTATTTCTATCTGTATTTCCATCTCTCTTGGCACATCAAGAGAGATGGAAATACAGAAATGATGAAGTAGGGAAAGGAGCAGAAGAAGAGAGTGAACAATGTAAATATAGAAACACACCCAAGAGAATTAAGTAAAAGGAAGAAAAAGATAAATTAATTGTAATAGAGAGAGAATTGTTCATACAGAAGACAATCCATGCATCCTGAGTCCATGAATTTTCACTGACAATTCCCCAAACCTGTAATTCTTTTCCTCTCCATATTTGCCTCTCGGTTCCTTAACTTCCTTCAGGTCTTTGTTAAAATCCCACCTTAGACAGGAAATCTTTCCCAATTCCCTTTAATGCTAGTGCCTTCCTACTGAGACTACTCCCAGACTCCCAAATTATCATCTATATATATATGTGTGTGTGTACATGCATGTGCATATATAGATATGTATATTGTTTGTACATAGTTGCTTGCGTGTTATCTCTCCCCCACCACCACCACTAGGTTGTAAGCTCCTTGGGAGCAAAGACTATTTTTCCTTTCTTTACATCTCCAAAGCTCTTAGCACAGTGCTGAATGTGGTCACATGGAGCCTGTGGCGGGAGGCTTGTTTTTTGGGAATGCCCGAGCCTTGTTGCTTTGTGATTGGGCAGTTGGTCAAGAGGGCTGTGACATTCTCTGAGCCTGGAGAAAGCTATATATATGCCATGATGTGAGGTTTTGGTTTGGGGCTCACTTTGAGAAGAGTTGTGTGATTTGGCCAGATGAGACTCTGGGAAGCTGTTGAGCCCCCTGGCTCTGAAAAACCCAGATGTTGGTGCTTCCCTCTCTGGTGACTGAATAGGTAACTGATGTAATGGTCAGGTGCTGGAAACCGTCTGCTGATCTGTTTCTCTATCTGCTTGTAACTTGTGCTTATAACTTGTGTTTGTATTCTCTGAAGTTCAGGGTGCTGACTTTTTCCCCTGAATTAGGTAAATGATATGTGTTTGATTGGTTAAAGTGAGACTGTTAACCCATTTTGAGTTGCTTTCCTTTAGAAAAGCAGATCTAAGAACCTGTGCTAGCAGCCACCCTGGGTATGCTAGGGTGCTTGCTGATACAGCTCTCCATCTATGCTCCTATGACAGGACAAGCAGGATGGTGAAAGGTCTTGAGGTCATTCTACATAAAGATTGGGTTGAAAGAATGGAGGCTGTTCATCCTGGAAAAGAAAAGATGTCGGTGGGGATAAGAGCGAGATGTGATAGCTAAACACTTAGAGTTGTCGAATCACAGAGGAATTCAAATTGTTCTTCTTTATCCCAGAAGGCAGAACTGAGAGCAATGGACAGACATAGCAAAGAGGCAGATTTGAGCCTGATGTAAGAAAAAAGCTTTATAACAATGAGAGTCTTTCAAAAGTGGAATGGGATGCTTCGAGAAGCAATTGATTCCATCTCACTGAAGGTCTTCAAGCAACGCAGGATCAGCCACTTGTCAGGAAGTACTGGAGAGGGAATTCTTTTCCAAGTATGGGTTGGACTAAGTGATCACTAAGTTTCCTTCTAAAGTTGAGATTCTGTGGTTCTCATTCCTTGAGCCAAATAAATAATATACACCATAGCTACAACAGTGTAAATGAAAGCAACATTACGCCAACAAAGTCTAGGGCAAATACAGGGAATAGCACTGGTACCAAATGATTAAAGACGGAGCCCACGTCAAGGTAAATGATGAAAATAGGAAAGTGGTGTGAGTTTTCCTCAATTGGATCTGCTCTGCTTCTGGGGAATGTGCTTCGGGAGAAGATTGTGAGTTTCTTAGGATATTCCTGTTTTGTGGAAATGAAAATGTTGAATAACATTCTTTAAACTACAGCAGGAGCAAATAAAACAAAAGTCAAGTAAATGCATATATATGCATTGAGACATGGAGGGAGAAAATTGGGTGCAAGGAACTTCACCAACCAGAGTCCATAAGCAGAAATGTACAGGATGTATATAGAGTGGCCAGAAAGGAGATCCACCAGGCAGGAATAGAGAGGAGTGTGTGTGTGTGTGTGTGTGTGTGTGTCCGTGGGCGGCAGGGTCAAGTGATGAAACGGGACAGACACAGGAAGTGCCAGTTAGCAGACTCTGAATCCTTGACAGGGAAATTTAATTGAATGACAAAATTTAATATCAAGGTAACTTGATGTAAAAGATATTTGGGGAAATTATTCTGGCTGCTGTAGGCAACATAAACAAGCTTAAAGAAGAGACTGGGGGGGGGGGGGGAGAGGGGAAGGGAGCCAAAAGTTGGAAAAATTAAAGCTACAACAAAGGGGCGCTTTGCTAGTTTCTTCTACGAGGTCAGGGTCCTCCTGTGCCACTATTTTCTTCCTCTTTCCTTAGAATTCCTAGTATTCTTCAGAGTTCAGCTCAAGTCTCCATTTCCTATAGGAAGCCTTTGCTTATCTCCCCAGTCCCCCAAGTTTCAATCACTTCTCCCCCACTGAAATTGCCATGTTATATATTTTGCATCTACTTACATGTGTCCATATTGTTTCCCCAACAGAATATCTGCTCCTTTAAGGACAAGGGCTATTTCAATTTTTGTCTTTGTATTTCCAGAGCCAAGCATAATTCTGGGCACATAATAGACATTATTAAAATGCATGTTGATTCAACGATCAATCTAATAGCCACAATTTAGCAGTCCAGCTTTTGAAAATATGAAAGGTCACGTGTATAGGAGTTTGTTGGAGGAGGGGTGGAAAAAGGAGGAATGGGTGGATGGATACATAAATGCACTATTAGGTGGGAGACAGAAAATGTTTTGCTTATGAGAGATCAGGGTAATTCAGGATGAAAAGATTCATTAATTGTTTTGGTACCACATTGAATCTTTAATGTAATATATTAATTCCTGATTGCTTGTTGAGATCTTCAGTGTATATGCCATAAAATACAATTTAGAGCCTGGGGGGTTCTTCTTTGGTGTTCTAAGCCCAGAGAAAGACATGTGATGATTGATTCCTTCACTCCAAGGCAGTTTAACCATTCAAAAATTATCAGTTTATTATACCTCCAACTGCAAGATATTGTTCAATCATATTTTAAACCAAAATATGAAAAGGAGATGGCAACATGGCAATATTGGATCAGAGGAAGATGTTATTGTTCTTAAATTAAATTACAGATTACATGATAAAGGGATAAAACTAAGACTGTGTTTAACTGTTTATTACTACTGTATTATCAAAGTAATAAAAATTGCATATTTAGCACTCACAGTGTGAGAGGTGCTGAATAATACCCTGGAGAAAATGGCACATAAAACTGCCCTCAGAAAGTGAAATCTGTGGAAACTGTGTGTAAATATTTGAGATCAGAATTTGGTTTGAAGTATTAAGGAAAAGGAGTAAGATATTTAACATGAAATGGATGGCTTAGAGGCTTAATAGAAACAGATGGATGGCAATTAAAGAGAATGCTAAGCATGAAACACTGTTACACATAGTCCCTGATGGAGAAAAGCAGATGATGAAAGACTGTCAATGGAAAAATAAGATCAAATCCTTCATCCCATGCCTTGGTCATTTTTTTTGTCCTGCATATAAAATGTAAAACATTCTAAGATAGACATACAGTATAGCTAAGAATTGGGGTCCACCTGCCACTCTAAGCACGTATGAGATTATTTGTACTATTTTCTTTTCATTTTAATCCCTTCCCTAGTCTTGCATTTCTTACCCAAAGGTCAAGAGCTTAAAGGAAAGGATCATGAAATTGTCACTCAGAGTCATGCCTGCCACCTGCCTTACATCACCAGTGCCTCTTTCCTCTGCCAAACTCCGCCATCCCCCCAGGCACACTCTTCCCAAAACATAAAAGCTCACCAAATGCTTGGTTCATGAAAATGATATGATACTCATCTAATTAACAACCTCTCATCACTGCTTATCTCCTGCCTGTATATGAACACTGTGGATGGAGAGGGACTAGGACTGTATACCCCCACCACCATGACATTCTCCTCTTCCCCCTCTCTCTCCCCTTACACGCTGTGTTAAGGTTAGGAATTTCAAAGAAAGGCAGACAACTAAGCAAGGGAAATGCCATATTAAATAAAGCAGCAGTCTGTTATCACTAATTATCCCCCAGGCTGTAAAAAAGCATTCATTCAAGACATCCCACCAAATGTATTCTGTGTGGTTTGGTATGTGGGGTGTGAGATCTGGTCCCTGGCTGTCTTTCTGACAGGCATGCAATGATATTTGAAGAAGAAAAATAGAACCTGGGTATGTTTGTAACACAGAGCACAGTGTTTACTGAGCAGAGTAGAATGGGGGATGGGGAGGAAGAGTTAGTGGCCTACTGATGGGGTAGGCAATACTTTGAGGGAAAGTGAATGAAAGGAAGAAAGCTAGCAGCAGAGTGGTACAAGCTAAAAGGCCCAGATTGAGCCTAATGTTTTCGCCAATTATTGTCAATTGTTTATTATAACACAGAGAGTCTCCACATTATAATATTTGTGGTTCTAAGTATTTAGTTATATGTATGGTAGTATACAGTAGCATAATACTCTTATCAGAACATAGTATTTCAATTTTTTTCCTAGTGTTTTATCCAGGCTTTCTTCTGTCTGTACGCCATGGGCACGTTTGTATGACAGCTGGTTTTGTTCTCCTGTAGAAAGAGTGTCATCTCAACAAAAAGTATAAAGAATTTTGTAAATAGTTTGAAAAGAATAAAATGCTTTGGAGGGGAGGAAGAACATTGACTGGTGTTATAGGGGTGAGATATAGGTTTCTTATTCATAGCTTGAAATTTTGTCTCTTATTCTTATGTTAGACCACACGCCCAAAGTTTTCCTTCCTGATTCCCTTCAATTATATGAGCTACCTCAACACCTGGGGGCTTCGGAGATGATGAAGCCCTTGGGTGATTCTGTCTGGCCAAGTGAAACTCAGTGCTGAAAGGCTTTTTGGGAACAATGAAGCAATTCCCTTATTGGTCACTGAACAGGAAGAGCTAATTCACTCAGTGGCCCTTTAAAAGAAGATGACTTGCTCTCAGTTATTTCTTCTCTTCCTACTTTTACAGAGTATGAGTACCTTTCAACCTGTCATTGGAGAGGGGTGGGCAGAAGGCTGCTAGTTGTCCTTCCCTGACTTGGTGAAGGTTCCTGTAGCAGATAGAACAGGCAACCATACAAGGCTGCCTCCTCTTCTTTGTCTCCTTGATTTATTACCTAACTATGGGCAACTCAGGTAACTTCTTTGGGTCTCATTTTCTTTATTTCTAAAAAGAAGAGATTGCCTCTTCCTTTCCAGTTTTGATCTATGAAGTTCTAGTGCAGAAATTCAAAGCCTAATCTGTGTTGGGTACATGAAGAATGGGTTCTAGGTCTTCACCAAGCCAGGTGACCTTTGACTGTGGAATTGGGCAAAGAAGATTAGGTTCACATTTGTCCTAGTGCCCACCCTTGCAGCAATTTCAGTAAGCGGGTAATGATGGACAGCCATTAGTCTGATTAGATTTTGTATCACATGTAACATATCTGAGTTAATATGTTTTGAGCCCCAATAGACTAGTATGGATAAAGGAAAGCTGAAAAAACTGAGACCAGTCACTAAGAGCTCTCCTCCTCTCCTCCTCCCCTCATGTCACCCAGAAGCCTTCTGCCATTATCCCCTTCCTTCATTCCTGTCTTCCATAATAAGATAACCCTTCTCCTTGCCAAAGCAAACATCTCATTCCATCCAATCTTCTCCATCCAGTTGCCTCCTCTATCATTTCTACTCTCTCAGTGATCAATTAATTACTCCTTGTCTACTGGCTGCTTCCTTATTGCCTATTTACTTATCCATGTCTCCCCCTTTAAAAAAAAAAAAAGAACCCTCATCTGATTCATCCCTCTAACTATTATTAAATATCTCTCCTACCTTTTTGTGGCTAAGCTCCTTAAGAAGACCATCTACAACAGGTACTTCCAATTCCTTTCCTCTCACTCTCTTCATTACTCTCTGCAGTCTGACTTCTCATCATTCAAACAAAACAGTTTCTCTGAAGTTACTAGTGATCTCTTAATTGCCAAGTGGAATGGTCTTTCCAAAATTCTCATCCTTTAAAAAAATTCACGTTTTTATTTAAAGTTTTGAGTTCCAAATTCTATCCCTCCTTTCCTCTGCCCCCTCCCCCTTCCCTGAGATGGTAAGCAGATATAGGCTATATATATATATATATATATATATATATATATATATATATGTGTGTGTGTGTGTGTGTGTGTGTGTGTGTGTGTGTGTGTGTGTGTGTGTGTGTGTGTGTGCAATTATGCAAAATATATTCATATTAGTCATTTTGTATAAGAAGACTCAAATGAAAGAAAAAAATGAAAGAAAGTAAAAAAATAGCATGCTTCAGTCTATGTTCAAACAATATCAGCTCTTTCTCTGGAGGTTTCATCATTAGTGCTTTGGGATTGTCTTGGATCATCGTATTGCTAAGAATAGCTAAGTCATTCACAGTTCTTCATTGTACAAAATTGCTGTCACTGTGTACAATATTTTCCTGGTTCTGTTCACTTCACTATGCATCAGTTCATGTACATCTTTCCAAGTTTTTCTGAAATCATCCTGTTCGTCATTTCTTATAGCACAATAATATTCCATGCCAACCATATACCACAGCTTATTTAGTCATTCCCCAATTGATGGGTATTCCTTTAATTTCCGATTCTTAGCCACCACAAAAAAGAACTGCTACAAATATTTTGCATAAATAGATCATTTTCCCTTTTTTTTGGATGTCTTTGGGGTATAGACCTAGCAGTGGTATTGCTGGATCAAAGGGTATACCCAGTTTTATAGCCATTTGGGCATAGTTCCAAATTGCTCTCCAGAATGATTGCATCAGCTCTCAACTCCACTAACAGTGCATTATTGTCCCAGTTTTCCTACATCCCCTCCAATATCCAACATTTTCATTTTTTGTCATATTAGCCAATCTGATAGGTGCCAGGTGGTAGCTCAGAGTTGTTTTAATTTGTATTTCTCTGATCAAGAGTGATTTGAGAGTAGGTTTGTGGCTGGGTAAACAATGGTTTCTTAGATGGAAGCAATGCCAAGCCATCTAACCTTAGACTATTAATACTGTAAGAGATCTTAAAGATTACCATATCCCACCTAATTCTTTCATAGATGAAGAAACTGAGGACCAGAGAGGGAGAGCAGACGTTTTCCTGTGGTCTGCCAGAGTCATTTTCAAGGTTTCCAGAGGACAAGCGGTACTAGGGTAGTCTGGACAGGTGCCTCCCGTCTCCACCATGAAGCAGCTTTCTTCTGTAATCTATGTTCCCATCAGCCTCATACTCCTGTCTGCATCCTTCTACACAATTTGCTTAGCAGAAACACTCAACTCCTCATGAGTTCCTTCTCCTGTGTCAGACTCAGCATTCATAGCACAGTGCTCTAATGTAGATTTCTGCTCTAAGGCTGTAAGTACTGTAAGCATAGAATGAATGAAGATAGTTGGATTGCAGCAGCTATCAACGGGAGTCTCTGGTTTCTCACACTCATTTTGCTCTGTGTGGATAAACTCAGAAAGGTAACGCCTGATGAATCCAAGTACACACAAACATGAAATTTGGGACTCCATAGACAAGACTATCAAACTCCACCCATTTCCTAAATGAAGGGAAGAGAATAGTCTTAAAATATGATTCCACTTCCAATTTCAGCAAAGATAATAGTACTTTCACACCTAGTTTCAAAGAGTTACTATTTGGCCCCGATAGTTTTCCTCTCTTGGTCGTTTAATGTTGGAATTATTTCCATAAGCATTTGCTGAATTGAATCAACAGGAAGAATTTACAAACCATCATCTCAACACTCAAGGATACAAAAAAGGAATAACCAAGAGTCATTCTTCAAAGATAAGTGTTCAAAAGATATGAACAATTTTTGAGAGAACTGTGAATTATAAACTATATTCATTGCCATTTGGAAACTTGCCCCAAATCAATAATAATAAGAGAAATGCACATTAAAACAACTGAGTTTTCACCTCTCACCCTGAAAATCGACCAAGAAAACAGAAATGAGGATACTCAGTGCTGGAGGAGTTGTGGGAACAAAGGAATATTCTTACACTGTTGGTAGAGTTGTGAATCAATCCATCCATTTTGGCTATCCATTTGGAATTATGCAAATATGTGTCATCACTTCATACCTTTCAACTGAATTAATCCCTCTAATAGGTACATATACCCAAGAAGTTCAAAGATGAAAACAGAAGAGTTTCAGCAGGACCCTTTGTGATAACAAGAACAACAACAACAACAACAAAAACTGGAAACAAAGTGGAGCAAGAGTAAACTGCTATATAAATGTAATAACTCCTGCTATAATAGAAAGGGGGAAAATCTCAAGAAAGAATCTGAGCTCTGAGGGACTGAGAAAGCAAAAAAGAAGTGGCATTAGAGGACAGATAAGGGAATGTAATGGTCTCCCTTTGACTGAAGTGAGGGGGAAATACATAAAAGAAGAATGTCAGAAAGAGAGACTATTAGGTAGTTTTGTTTAATTGTTTTTTCTTTGTTACAAAGGGTTTGATAGGGGAGAGGGCAGGACAGTGCTATTGACCTAGAAATAACTGTGATGTAAAAATAAAAGGCATCAATGAAACACTTTCTAAAAAGTTAAAAAAAAAAAAAAGCAATTTGGAGCTTTTTTTTTATATGATTATAGATAGCTTTGATTTCTTTGTCTGAAAACTGCTTATTCATATCCTTTGACCACTTATCAACTGGGGAATGAATTGCATTCTTATAAATTTTATTCAGTTCTCCATATATTTAAGAGATTAGGCTTTTATCAGAGATACTTGTTGCAATTCTCCCCTCCCCCCACCTAGTATTCTGCTTTCCTTATAATTTTGGTTGCATTGGTTTTGTTTGTACAAAAACCTTTTAAATTTTATATAATCAAAATTATCTGTTTTACATTTTGTAATACTCTCTGTAACTTCTTTGGTTACTTTCTTGCCATTCTTCAAACAAGATGCTACATCTCTAAATCTGGGAATTTTCACTGACTGTTCTCTTTAAGCCTGGAATGCTCTCTCTCCTCATCTCTGCCGCCTGGTTTCCTAGCTTCCTTCAAGATGGAGCTGAAGTCCTGCCTTCTATGAGAAGGCTTTTCTGATCTCCCCAAATTCAAGTGCCTTATCTCTGTTGAATATTTTTAATTTATCTTGTATTTATCTTGTTCATACATAGTTGTTTGCATGTCATTTCCTCGATCAGTGAGCTTCCTGAAAGAAGAGGCTGTCTTTTGCCTTTCTTTGTATCCCTAGTGCTTCAGTCACTCTCTCCCATACACACTCATTGAAATTTCTCCTCCTTCTTTCTCATACTCAAGCTCCATTTTAACTATCCAAAACCATCTCCAACCTTAAGACTACTTCCTGACAATTTTAAATCAATGCCTAGGGAAACTCAAACTTCCCTTCCAGTCTCAGGTACACATCATTCTCAATTTCTTATAACATTCTGAACACTTGACAGAGAGGTACATAATACCTCTGTGAGGAATTACTTTTCATTTATTCAAAATTGTTTCCAAGAGGTTTTTATTAATTTTTTTCCAAATAAAAATATAAAGCATCAGGGACATTTCAAGATATATAATTCCTTTCTTCTTACTCCCAGAGGCCCTTTCCTTGTGATAAAGAAAAAAAATTAAGGAAATCAACCAATGCCACATTCATATCTGACACCATATGCAATATTCCAAACCCATAATCCTCTACCTCTTTAACAAAGGAAAGGAGATGTATTAATCTGTATCCTCAGGTCAAGATTGGTTATTATAATTACAGTGTTAAACTTTGCTTTATTATTCCTTTTGTTTAAGTTGTTATAGTCTAGACAGACAGATAGATGACAAGTTTACATCTACATAGAGCTATTTATCTCTATTTTCCCCGATTCTGCTTTCTTCATTCTGCATCAGTTCATTTAAACCTTCCGCGTTTCTCAGAATTTCTCAAATTCATGGTTTTTATGTTATTATGTTATTATATTATGATTCATGGGCAGCTGGGTGGCACAGTGGATAGAACAAAGGGCCTAGTCAGGAAGACTCATCTTCCTGAGTTCAAATCTAGCCTTAGACTCTTACTAGCTGTGTGAGCCTGGGGAAGTCACTTAATCCAGTTTGCCTCAGTTTTCTCATCTGTAGGATGAGCTAGAGAAGAAAACGGCAAAGCGCTCCAGAATCTTTGCCAAGAAAACCACGCAAGGGATCAGGAAGAGTCAAATACGACTGAAGCAACTAAACATTATAATTCATATTACATGCTTTGTCCTAACTATTCTCCAGTTGATGACCATCCATATTGTTGTGTGTTCTATATAACTGCAAAAAAATGCTATTTATATTTTCATAAATATGGAGCCTGTCTTTGACCTCATTGTGTATGTAGCTACTGGTAAGATTTCTAGATCAAGTAGTTTGAAGAGTTAGTCATTTTCCCACATGATTCCAAATTATTTTTCAGAATAGTTGCACAATAGTTGCTCTGCCAATGCTGTGTATGTATATTTGCTTTCCTTCTCCAATTCTCATTTTTATCATTTTACCAATTTTGTAGATGTGACAAACCACAGAATTATTTTCATTTCTCTTATAAGTGATTCAGAGCAATCTTTCATATGGTTATTAATAGTTCAAAATTCTTTTGAGAATTTTTTTTTATAATCCTTGAATACCTATTTAATGCAAAGATTTTTTCTCTGTTGAAAATTTCTTTTATTGTCTTTGCTGTTTGGATTTTGTTTATACACAAGCTTTACCACTTTATATCATTAAATACTTTATTTTATCTCCTATGATCTCTGCTTCCTATTTGGGTATGTATTCTGCCATTGGCCATAATTGGAAAAGACACCTTCTTTCATTTCGTTCTAATTTTAAAAAAAATATTACTGTGACATTTATATCAC
Source organism: Pseudochirops cupreus (assembly GCA_028627135.1). Taxonomy (NCBI): domain Eukaryota; kingdom Metazoa; phylum Chordata; class Mammalia; order Diprotodontia; family Pseudocheiridae; genus Pseudochirops; species Pseudochirops cupreus. The sequence goes on along the minus strand of CM053582.1, from coordinate 290,468,256 downwards.
ATGCCCACTTGGAACTTACTTCAATATACGACATAAGATGCTGCTGCGGTCTAAATCCACTTTTTACCAAATTGCTTTCTAATTTCTGTTGAATTTCTTGTCAAATAGAGATCTTCCCTAAGTATCTTCATACTATTAGACTTATTGGACAATGGACACTAGGTGTAATTGTTTCGGATTTTCACCTACACAGTCTATTCCACTTATTTGCCTTGTTGTAAATCAGTGCCAAATAATTGCAATAATTATTTTACAATATAGTTTGAGGTCTAGAAAGGTTATGTTCCTTTTTTTTTTCATTTTCCCCCTTGTTTTCCTTGTGATTCTAAACTTTTTAACAGGAATGAAAATAGATAATACTTATTTAGCAACTTGAAGTTTTTAAAGTATTTTACTTATTTCGTCCCTCTTGATGCTCATAACGATCCTGGAAGATGGATGTTATTTTTATGTCCAATCTTGCAGATGAGAAAATTGAAGTTGAGAGTTTAAGTGACTTGCTCAGGGTTACAAAGCTAGGAAAAATCTGAGGGAGGAGGAGAACTTAAGCCTTCCTGACTCCAAGTCAGGAAGTACCACCTAGCTGCCTCAGAGCAGAGCTTGAGGTTATAGAGGAGCTAAGTGACTTGCAAATTAAGCGACACAACTATGCTCCAGAGGCTATCTCCCTGACTCCAAGGCTAGCCCCGTCCTCCCATGTTGGGCTGCCTCTCATGCATAAACATAAATATCAGTTTTGTTTGGTTGTGTCCAAACAAAGTCATCTTCATGATCCCTTTTGGGGCTTTCTTGGCAAAGATAATGGAGTGGCTTGTCATTTCCTTCTCTAGCTCGTTTTACAGATGAGGAAACTGAGGCAAATAGAGCTAAGTGACTTCCAGGGTCACACAGCTAGGAAGTGTCTGAAGCCAGATTTGGAAAATGAGTCTTCCTGATTCCAGGCCCAGCGCTGTATCCATTGCACCACCTACATAAATATGTGTGTGTGTATATATATATATATATATATATATATATATATATGTATATATGTTAGCATATAAGCTCCTTGAGAACAGTAGCTTTATCTCACCTGTCGCTGTGTCCTTTGTGCCTAGCACAGTTCCACACAGTAGACAATTAATAAATGCTTATTGATTTGAATGTACATTCTTATATTTGTAAATATTGAAGTGCTATATCAAAGATATTACTATTGCTGCTGCTGCTGCTGCTGCTGCTGCTGCTGCTGCTGCTGCTGCTGCTGCTGCTGCTACAACAAACATCATAGGAAGAGACAGAGTGGTGAAAATACAGGATTTGTAATTCGAACTTTCCTATTTATAGAAATGGGTCCTCTGGATGAGTCACTGCTCTTCTCTGGGACTCATTTTCCTCATTTGTAAAACAAAAGGGTTGGACTAGATGACCTCTGAGTTACCTTCCAACTCTAAATCTTTTAAACTGCTATGAAACACAAACAAACCATCTACTGTAAATTTGTTTTACTGATGCTTATTTGGCAAGAGAGCTAAAGATAATTATTTAAAATGTGACGGACAACCCTTTTTTAAAAAAATTCTAAAATAATAAGAATTTAAATTTGGAATGAAACTTATAAGTTATCAAGTCCAATATCTCACTCCAAAGCAGCAATCTCTTTGACAGCATGACTTACTGTTTATCATCCAGATTCTACATGAATGTCTGCAGTGATAGGGAACTTGCCTTCCCACAAAACATCCCATTTCATTGTTAGATATCTCTAGTTGTCAGAAAGTTCTTTTTCATAGCAAACTGAAACATGGTTCCCTGTAGCTACCATCTTAGTCTTAATTCATGTCACTGGAGTGATACAGAATAAGTCTAATTTTCCTTCCATATGACCATCTTGTAAAGAAAAGAACATTCAGATGAGAACCTAGAAATGTGAGTTTGTACTCTGACTGATGTGACCTGTGCAGTCTTCATAAAATCACTTCATTTCTCTGGGATTCAGTTTTTCCATCTTTAAAACAAGAGGTTTAGACTCTAATCATCTATAGCTATATAGTCTATTACAATCTAATTCCTCCTAGTCCTCTCTTTTCCAGGTCAGACAACACTAGTTTCTTCAATTATCTTTTGTAGCACATGAATTCCAGCTCCCTTAACCTCCTAGTCACCCTGATAGAGTTAGATAGATAGTTAGATAGATAATTACAGAGGTAGGAGTGATCTCCAAAGCTACCTAGTTTAATACATAAACACACATACACAAATCCCCATTACAACACATCTAACCTATCTTTGAAGATCATCAGTCCTCAGTCCTGAAGACACTTTCTCACTTGCCCATGGTCCTTTTAAACTGTAGCACACTGAGTGGGGCAGTCTGGCTAGTAAAGTATAATAAGACTATTTGGGATTAAATGGGACTATTTTTATGATTTGGGTGTTATATTTCATTAATGCAGACTAAAATTGTGTCAACATTTAGTGACTATATCACACATCTAGTTTGTGTTCAATTAGAACATCTCATTCTTTTCACGTGAGCTTTTGCTAATACAAGTCCCTCCAATCAGATTTTTATTTTAAACTTAACTACTACTTGTGTGACCTTGGCAAAACCACTTAAGAGGGAAAAGGGCTCTGTTTCCTCATTTAAAAAGTAAGGAGGGGTGGCTAGGTGGCGCAGTGAATAGAGCACCGGCCCTGGAGTCAGGAGGACCTGAGTTCAAATTTGACCTCAGACACTTGACACACTTACTAGCCGTGTGATGTTCAGCAAGTCACTTAACCCCAATTGCCCTCTAAAAAGCAAAACAAACAAACAAACAAACAAAAAAGTAAGGAGGTGGGATGAAATGATCCCTATTGTTGCTTCAAGCTCCTATTCTCTAACCTTCTACATGCAGAAGGTTCCACTTACATTTCCTCTTCTTATTTTTGATTTAGTATTTCAGTCTTGTCTAGATCATTTCACATCTTGATTCTGCCATCAATCATATTAGCTACACCTCCCAATTTTGTATCCAATCCAAATTTAAAAAGTAAACTTTCTATGTCTTTATCTGAGTCATTGATAAAAATGTTCAACAGAACAAGTCCAAGGACAGAGAAGCCTGTGAAAATTTGCTATAGAACTCCCTCTGAGTTGATTCAGGGCCATTAATCAATACTTTGGGGGCATAGTTGACTTATTTTATGGAATAATGGAAGCAATATAGACACCTAGCAATGCAAGCCACCCCGGAGTCTCAGTAGGTGGCAAGAAGAGTAGAGGAGCCACTCCTCCCCTTTCCCTTATACTCTCTAGTTGACTATGAAAAAAGGACTTTGTGGTCATACTCATCACCTAAAAAAAGTATCCTTGTAAAGCCACAACTGCTTTGAATATGGTTATCTAAGCATTTCAAAGCTAAACTAGCTTTGAATCTATCTCTTAACACTATTATCCAATCCATACTTCATTAACTTTTCCACAAAGATATGATGAGAGACTGTCAAATATTTTGCTAAGATGAATATACTATTTTATAGAATTTACTTGCTCTATCAATATAAGACTACTTGAGGGGTAGGGAAAGAATGGAGATGGGGAAATGAAGTTAGTTTGGTGTGACTGGTTCTTAAAGAAGTAGTAATAATATCTGACTCTATTCTTTCCTAAATGCTCACATAATTTCTGCTTGTAATGGGGGCTAATTAGGGGGAACTTGATCGTATTTTATTCCTTTAATCAATTTGGTGAGATTATTGGGCATGGACTTACCTGAAGAAGGGCACCTTCCATGGAGCAAGACAAGTGTTCCTGTTGAGAGCACTCATCTGATTGGCCCCCATCTTGATGACTTGCTGACTGAGGTCCAGAGCAACAGATGTCAGAGAAACTATCCTATGGTTTATAAGTGAACTACAAAAAAGGTTCCATGTCTTTTATCATGTTTTATTTTCAGTTTTGTCTTACTTTGACTTCCAGATCTGAGAGAAGCAAGGAACTTAAGGGAATTTCTTTCTGTCCTCCCCCTCCAAGAACTACATGTTATCACTTTCAGAATGCTAGCCCTATGTTTGACTCAATGAGCCTGAGAATAGAATTTCTAGCCCTCAAGTTCCCTATTCCCTTCTTCTGTCTTTCCATTTCCTTTTCTGAGGACATCTCAGAAATTGACAATCCAGAAAGACAGTTCCAACCCTGGGTTACCTCTTGTGTAATCCTGAGCTGGAAAGTTCCCAAGTTTGAGAGTCTGAGTCAGCTTCCTATTGTGAGATCTCCTTAATTGCACACTTCATGGAGGAGGAATAAAGGCAGCACCAAAACTGGTGAATTGAAATTGGAGAACTAAAGCAGTATCATCAAGAGCAAGGAACTCTGGACCTTGTTAATTCCCCATGATGTTGCTATGAGCTACTCAAATGGTGCAGGTCTGAGGTGAATGTGAAGCATTCATTCAGCAGTTCCACCAAAAGTCTAGGTCTTCCATGGGAGCCTAAAGAGTCTAATTGACTGTTAAGTATGTTGTGCCTCCTGTATTTGTTCATGTGAATTTCATTACCTTTTTTACATCTTCTGTAGAAATAAAATCTGACACATACCTGATACCCATATATTATCTTGCATACTTTTGTGAGAAGACATCCTATTATCTATTTATGGGACTGGGTTCTAACCCATCTAACCAAAGAAAGACACCAACTCCATTTGTGTTTAGGTTCCCTGGCTTGAATCCGATCCATGTGAGCCAAGTAGTCCTTTGAAGAGACCATGGGCCACCAGTGATAGCTTGGGTACCATCCAGGATGTAAGGAGTTGATTTCTACTTAATTCCAAATGCTTAATCCTTTTTGGGGAGTCTAACACATCTTAAGCCTTTAGATCTTTTGGTGAGTAAGATCATTCATAGTTTTGGATAGAACATTTTAATATGAATGATCGAGATCAGAAGTCAGACTGTGTAAGAGGGTTTAGAACCAAGTGACAGGAAAGGAAGTGTAAGTACAAATTATAGAGGACTTTCTTAAGGAGTTTAGCCACAAAAGGGAGGGAAGATGTAGGACAATAGCTAACAGAACCAGTCAGATCAAGTGAGGGTTTTTGTTGTTCTGTTGTTTTTATGGTTGGACAAACAGGAGAATGTTTATAGGCAGCAACGAATGAAGTAGACAGGAGAGAGGGAGACTTCAAAGATTAATGAGAGAGTAAGGAATAATAGAGAGGGCAATCTGCTGAGAAAGATTGGATGAAATAGGATCAAGGATACATGTAGCAATTTATTCCTTCACAAGGAGAAGGGCCATATCTTTATGTAAAAGAGGTGTCTCAACCTTTTGCAGTCAGGTCTGGAACCTCATCACTTTACTAAAACTACTCTCTCCCAAGTTACTAATTCAATCTCAGCTTTTAAATTCAATGATCTTCTTTTTGACCTCTGCAGATCTTTTGATACAATTGATCATCTGTTCTTCTGGAATACTCTCTTAATCCCTTGACTTCTGTAAGGATACTCACTCTTTGGCTTCTTCCTATAAATGATGAAAAAGCACTTATCATGTGTCAAATATTGTATTAAGCATTGTGTGTATTAGGGTGTAAGAAGATACTACTTACTTTCAAGAAACGTTGGGGAGACAATACATATAGAAATGAAATGGCCAAGTAGGTGTATTTTTGTTTGGAAAATTGCAGGGTTTGTGAGTGGAGTCGTAGGAGAGTAGACTGAAATATTTTCTCTAGAAGCAATGGCAGTATTGAATTGATTATGGTCTCAGAACCAGAAAGTGGAGAGTGAAAAATAGGGGAAGGGTAAGCATGTGGCAAGAGAACAGCTGTTAAGAATATGGTCAAGTGATAAAGTGAAACATGGCTGGAGTGTGCCTAGATATATTGGGCAACATAAGGCATTTACTGATTGGGACAATTCCCAGGGTTGGAATTACAGGGGGGAAAAAAGGAGTTAAGTCCTCCAGGGCTTGTTTTCTGACCCAGAATCAACAGCTGTGGAGAAAATGACTGAATAGCCAAATGACAGTTCTTTCCGAGTTCTAAGACTTATTTGTTGGATCATCATCCATCTCTAGCCCTAAAGACAGAGAATCTTCTCCTTCCCCTCACCCTCTTCCAAGGCTCTGTTCTTGGCCCTCCTCTTCCCCCCCCCCCCGCCCTCACTTTTGGTGACTATATCAGTAACTATACGTTCAATTAAATGACCCTCAAATCACTGTATTCAGCTTTAATCTCTCCATATCACCAACTACTTGCTTAGTATCTCCACCGGATATTTTAGCATCATATGACATACAATACGTCAGAAAATGGAATGAGTTGTATTTACTTAAACCTCAGCCCTCCTACAAATGTCTTTATTTCTTTTGAGCCCACCACTATCCTTTCAACCATCTAATTTCACAAGAACCTCTGAGTCATCCTTGAATTTCAATGCCAAACAATAAATTTTTCAAGCAGTCAGGAAAAAAGCCTTCAGCTATGAAGGAAGGTCAATTCAGATATACCCAGATTATTCCAAATTTACAAGATATTAGAGATAAGATTTCTAAAAAGAAAAAAAAAACAAGAAGCTTGAAGTGCACTAAAAATAACATATCCTAAAAAACTAAACATAATCATCAATGGAAAAAACATAAAACTTTCAAAAACATATTCACTGTGCACATATTACACAGGTATTTGTTTTCTCTCATGTTACAATGTAAGTTACTTGAGAGTAAGGAGAGGGAGTGTGTGTGTGAGTTATATATTTGTATCCCCAGTGTATAACATGGTGCCAGGCATTAAGGAAGTGCTTAACAAATATTTGCTAATTCATTGAATGATTGAAGGGAGAAGCATTTGAATAATTCCTGTAAAAAAATTTAAAAAGGCTGATGTGAACAGATCACTTAACTAGTTTACATTCCAAAACAAGAAAAATACAAGACTGGTAAATAAGTACATTTATCAAGAAAAGACTAAACAAGTAAATCAATATTCTCATTGTTTTAGAATATTCTTTTTAAAATAATTCAAACTGAGTGGTTAAAAAAATTAAACAAAGAAGACCATCAAGGGGTCAGGGGAGACTTTAAAGGGCTAAAAATTTAAAGATAATTTAAACTCAGTCTAAGGGAATAAGGAAGAACCAAATTAAATTTACATAGACTAAATGTCACACTGGCTTATAAATGAATCAACATCTTTGTGGGGTAAAATGCAGTGGAAGTTGTTTAAGGGAGGAAAGGAAAGAGATGAAAGAGTTGAAAATACACTATTTGGTCTGGGCATGAAAGAGAATGGAAAATAATTTAGTGGGTCACTCAACAAGATTGAGGAGCCATGAAAGAGTTGGGTAAGAGCAGGCAAAGGGGGAGACTAGCAGAAGGAATTATAGGATGCTGGACTTATCCTTAAAAAGTTTAAAAAAAAAAAAGAACGCCATTAAAGCAATTTTCCATTGAGGGAATTTTATAAGAGGTTTCATCTGGAAAGAATGGGCATGACCTTATCTGAAAAAAGGTTGTATTTTCCATAATTGTATCACTCTCCTGAAGCAAGAGTGTATAGATACATAGGGGAAACCAGTATAATAGAGAGAACCAATCCAAATTAGGGCACTGAAAGTGACATGCCCACAGACAGATGGCTAGTTCAGGTCATAGGAAGACCTTGGACATAGGTCTTCTGGATTCAAGGCCAGCTCTTTATCCACTCTCCCACACTTCCTCTTGGGACTTTTTATAGTGAATTTAAATCAAGAGACTTAACGTTGTGGACATTTTGACAAGTATGCCTTTCCATTGTAACCAGCAGGTGGAGATATCTGGCAAATTTGGAAGTATAGGTAAAAAATGAAGATGAAAGGAAGAAGAACTCCCTCCTTATCACCACCTTTGGAATAAGATCTTAATCTTTGTCAGCTCCTCCCTTAAGTAGGCCTCCGGGGTATTCTTGGCTCTCCTAATCAAGCCTCTGCTCTCTCCTTCACCTGGAGCCATGAGTTTCAAATGGAAAAGAAACAATAGGAGGAAAGTGAACTAGTCTTAGGCTACTTGAGAAAAAAGTTTTCCCAGGCTGGCTCAGTATCCTAATACCACCTCAGTCTACTTAAACATGAAGCAGTACTTTATTTAAATGGTCTTGAAATCAAGTAGTTAGTCTCTAAATCCCTAAATCTCTAAAATTTAGGAGTTTGAAAGATATTAGGGCATCTAGGTGGTATAGTGAATAGAGTACCAGGGCTGGAGTCAAGAAGACATCTTCCTGAGTTCAAATCTGGCCTCAGACACTTACTAGCTGTATGACCCTGGGCAAGTCACTTAACCCTGTTTGCCTCAGTCTCCTCATCTGTAAAATGAGCTGGAGAAGGAAATGGCAAACCACTCCAGCATTTTTGCCAATAAAACAGAGCCACTATGAGTCAGACACAATTGAAATGATTGAACAATAAAAAAAGAGATATTTTATAAAATCAAAATTCTCACTATTACAGCTCAGAGTCCCCAAGTTAGTATAAAAAAGGAACCCTAGCAATTTTAAATGGAGATTCAAACCTTTGTCCTATTTAGTTCTTTACACTATAAGTCATTAAATAGCTCCTTCCATTACATTCCCTCTTTTACCAAGAGATAAGACATTAATCAGAAGGAAGTTATGACTATTGTAATTTCACATGGGAAAAAAAAACCCAGTAATTAGAAACAGCTTAAAGAAAAAGAGAAATTGGAAAATTAATTTCTCAGCAAGAAGAGGAAGAAATTAAGCCCTCATTGGCTTTTCACAGATCACTAGAAGCAGCAACAATTAGTGAGCTTTAGTCCGTTTATCGGCCAGGCCACCAGAGATTTGTTGTTGTTTTGAAATAAACAGAGGCTATAGCCACTGGAGCCAAGCTTGTAACTCTTAGACTCTAGACTCTGAACTTACATTGCAAAATACCTACAGGAGCTTCTCTCTCTCAGTCGAGCAATGTACTACTACTGCCAAGCTCGCCCTCCTCTCCCAAAACTGAAATAAAATCTCATGCCTAGTTACCTGAATTCCATCTCCTCTCAGTCGGTCTATACATTCCCACAAGAGTCTCCCTCCAGGATTGGGAGAAAAGAATATTATTTCTCCTGGACTACAATTCCCAGAATTCACACATCTAAGTTTCATAGATTTTCCTTGCCCTTGGGGAAGTTGGTCTGAATACACAGTTACACTATGCTTAATGAAAATCCATTAAACAAAGGAGAAAATTAACTGATGGGAGTGTTAAATGAGGCTTGACAATGTTTAGATGACAGGAAGAAATACTGGAAATTCATAAACTGCGAGTTCTAATCCTAGCACTTTCACAAATTTACCATCAGGGCCTGAGTCAACTAGTCATCCTATGAGTTAGTTTTGTTCTTTTCCAAAACTCTATTATCTTTACCTCTTTTATAATCTTCTTGATACTTAGAATGAACTACAATGATGGTTGTGAGATGGATGGAAAGGATTCTCTGCTCTTCTCCTTTTTTCTCTTTCCCTATCCCTTTCCCTCCCTCTCTGTCTCTTTCTTTTCAGTATTAGATAAATCGATAGGAAATAGAAATCTGTAAGCCAACTGCTCAGCCATGGTTTAAGTTTAAAACCATTTTGTTATATTGCGGTTCAATGCCCCAAGCTTGTCAAAGGTTTATGACTGACTTGGGTCTCAAGGATAGCTTTGGCTAGATTTGCTCTAGCTTTCCTACCCTAAAAGAAGATAGGATATATACGAAAAGTACTATCAGACTACTCAAAAAAGCTGCCTTTTCCCAGAAATACTATCGTATAGTAAATATCCACCCACAGAGCATTGAGTTGTTTTCTGTTTTGGTAGGGCTGGCATTCAATGTCACACCCTTTGATCCCTTGAAAGCATATAGGACTACAGGCTGCCATTCCATTGAAGGATGCTGTCATTACCTGTCAATTCACATTAGACAAGTATGGTATTTGCTAACAATGTATGTCCTTTAAGGTGATTTAGTTATTTTCTACTGAGATTATGCTCCAGGATGTCATTACTTTTGTCCTGTCGGTCCCATTATTTTTATTGTTAGAAAATGTTGTCATTCATTTTCACTCATAATCCATCTCTCTGGGAAAAGATTGCATTAATACTTCTGTGGGAGCTAAAAGCTTCTTTCCTACATTGGGGGACATTGAAATAAGAATTCTGCTCATACCACTTTGAAAATGCAATTACTAATGAATAAGAAAGATGTTATAAGATGAGCATCTTGGAAAAAAATGTCAGTAATGTTTTGTGAATTGAATTTTTAAGAAAAGAAAAACAGAAACCTCACAACTATTCAAGTATAGCATATTGACACCTTGGATTACTGTATCAAGATTTAGGAACTGAGAGACATTCAGCTAAAAGAAGCAATTTAAATGCCCTGCCTAGAACATAGAGTATAGCAGGTCCTTGATGCAGGGAGGTGTTGGCAAAACTTAAGAATATTAATATTTTTTTAGCTGTTGGATAACTGAAAACATCTCATAGTTTTTTATGTAAGAAACATGCTAAAGTGCAAAATTGTATAATGAGCTAAATAACTGATTACTTCTAAGGTGGTAGCAAATAAGTGGCTGACAGAATAGAAGAATGTTCCTTCTAAATAAACTTACAGTATATAAGATAAAGCACAATCACTGATTACATTTTTTCCACATTTGATGAATTTATTAATCACCATAAATTTTAAAACTGTTACTCTTGTCCTTGATTTACTCTTGGTTCTACTGTTGCCATTCTTCCTGTTACCTTTTTAAAAATTTTGTTTTTCAATTAACAAGCATTTTTTTCCCTCTTCCTCTCACCTTCAATTAAAAAAAAAAAAGAAAAGAAAACCCTTGCGACAAATATGCAAGGTCAAGTAAAGCAAATGTCCACATTGTCCATGTCCAAAAAATATATATCTGAATCTCTACCTGAGTTCATCACCTCTCTTTTAGGAAGTTGGCAGCATCTATCATTCTCTGTCCTCTGGAAATATGATTAGTTGTTGTAATGATCCAAAATAGTAAAGTTTTTCAAAATTATTTTGTTTCTATAATATTGATGTTGGATTATATAAATTATTTCCTAGTTCTGCTCTCTTCATTTTGCGTTAATTCATACAAGATTTCCCAAGTTTCTCTAAAACAACCCTTTCATATTTCTTTTGGCAAAATAGTATTCTATTACATTCATATACCATAATTTCTTTGATATTCCCTAATCAGTAGGTACCTCCTTAGTTTCCAGTTCTTTGCCATTAAAAAAAAAGCTGCTTTTCTCTTTCTTTGATCTATTTGAAGTATAGAACTACTACTGCTGGGTCAAAAAGGTATGAAAAGTTTAGTTACTTTTGTAGTATAGTTCCAAATTGCTTTGCAGAATGGTTGGACCAGTTAATAACTCAATTTTTTAAAAAACCCATTATTCGGACAATTTTCTTGCAGTTTGTCACCTTTGCCCACCTGATGAGAATGAGAGTGTAATCTCAGAGGAAGAGAAAGAAGAGAAGAAAACATTAGTTAAGCATCTACTATGTGCTGGGCACCATGTTAAACACTTTATAAATATTATTTCATTTGATTTTCACAAGAACCCTGGGAGGTAGGTGCTATTTATTATCCCAGTGTTACAGTTAATGAAACTGAGACAGACAGGTTAAACAACCACACAACTACCAGTGTCTGACTAGATTTTTTTGGAAGGGGGAAGATAGAGCAATTGGTGTTAAGTGACTTGCCCAAGGTCACACAGCTAGTTTTTGTGTTAAGTGTCTAAAGCAGGATTTGATGGTCCTCCTGACTCCAGGGCCGGTGTTCTATTCATTGCACCACCTAGCTGTCCCAGAACTCAATTCTTCTTAATTCAAGCCCAGGGCTCTATCCAATGTGCCACCATCTTGTTGAGTCAGGTAGTTTTTTTTCATTTGCAGTTCTCTAATCATTAGGGATTTAAATATGTTTCACTTGGCTATTGATAGTAAATTTTTTTTCAATTAATAACTATCTCTTTATATTCTCTGAGAATTTATTGGTGGAGGAGTGGCTTTTATTCTTATAAATTAAATCAAGTTCTTAGATACCTTGGAAATGAGACTTTTATCATAGAAATGTGCTACAGAGATTTTTTTTAAACTGTTTCCCTTCTAGTCTTAACTGAACTGATTCTGTTTCTGCAAAACTCTTTTAATTTGATATTTCTTTTGTCTTTTAAAATCTACTTATGGGAGCCAAGACAGTAGATTAGGGGCAGCTACCCAGCTGAACTCTTATAAATTCCTTTCCAAACGTCTTTAAAGTAACGTCTCAAATCAAGCAAAGCCAACAAAAGATCAGAGTGAGACATTTATCTTAAGAAAGAAAAGAAGAAAACTTGAAAGAAGTTTTAGAAAACTTAAGGAAAAAACTTAAGAAAGCTTAAGAAAACTTCTCCTTAAGAGAAATCTGAGACAAAGGGGATAGAAACTTGTCTGGATCCCAAACACAGCAGCAACAGTTTTTGGAGCTCTCAGTCCAGAGAGTAAGTAAGGTTAGATAACTGGTCAGAAAGATTATAGGAGAACTTTTGTTGACACTGGGTACAGTTGGCACTCATTGGCCACTCTGTTGCCCATAAGCAATTCTGGGTTGCAGTTCCAGAGTGGAAAGGAACACCGGTGGTCTGTCACAAAGGGAGCAGGAACCCTGGTCACAGTTTGAAAGTAAAGAGGAGCTTGTAGCTGCAAGGGAAAAGGGGCCTTTCCTAGGTAAAAACCAGAGTGCAGACCAGAATAATAGTGCAGGATCATACCACCTGGAAAGAACCAAAAAACTTTCAGACACCCAGAACTGGCTCTGAAAAGAGTATTACAAAAAAGTCTGAAGCTTAGTTCAGTGCCTTCCCACCCTTTTGTGAGCAGAACCCAACTTTAACTTAATGTTCAAAGTCAAAAAATAGGCTAAAAAAGTGAACAAACAACAAAAGAGAATTTGACTATAAAAACTATTATTGTAGCAGGGAAGACCACAACATAAGCTCAGAAGAACACATCAATGTGAAAATAGCTAGCAGAAAAAGCCCCAAAGAAAATGCTAATTGGAACCAAACCCAACAAGAATTTCTAGAAGAGTTAAAAGAGATTAGAAAAGGTAGAGGAAGAATTGGGAGAAAAAATTAGTGGTGCAAGAAAATTTTGAAAGAGAATTAATAGGTTGGTAAAAAAAAAAAGTCACAAAAATATACTAAAGAAAATAGAGCATTAAAAAAAAACAAACAAACAGAATAAGCCAAATGGTAAAATTCATCAAAGAAAAAAACTCCTTAAAAAACAGAATTGGTCAAATGAAAAAAGAAGTACAAAATCACACTGAAGAAAATAATTTCCCAAAAATTAGAATTGGGCAAGTAGAAGCTAATGTTTCCATGAGACATCAAGAAACAATCAAACAAAGTCAAAAGAATGAAAAAATAGAAGAAATTATAAAACATCTCATCAGAAAACAGCTGACCTGGAAAACAGATCAAGGAGATCTAAATTAAGAATTATTGGACTACTTCAAAGCCATGATTTTTAAAAAAGAGCATAGACATCATATTTCAAGAAATTGTCAAAGAAAACCGCCCTGCTATCTTAGATCCAGAGGGTAAAATACAAATGGAAAGAATCCACCAATCACCTGCTAAAAGATCTCAAATGAAAATTTCCAGAAATATTATAGACAAATTCCAGAGCTCTCAAATCAAAGAGAAAATATTTCATGCAGTCAGAAAGAAACAATTCAAATATCATGGAGACACAGTCAGGATCACACAAGATTTAATGACTTCCAGAGGGGAGCAGAGGGTTTAGAATATGAAATTCCAAAAGGCAAAGGAGCTAAGATTGCAACCAAGAATAACCTACCCAACAAAACTGAAAGTAATCCTTCAAGGGAAAAATGAATATTTAATGAAATAAAAGACTTTCAAGTATTCCTTATGAAAAGACCAAAACCGAATAAGAAATTTGACATTCAAATAGAAAACTCAAGAGAAGCATGAAAAAGTAAACACAAAAGAGGAATCCTAGGAGACTTGATGAAAATAAACTGTTCGCATTCCTATATGAGAAGATGATACATGTAAGACCTAAGAATTTTAACATTATTCAATTAGTTAAAATGAGTTTACATAGACAGAAGGGATGGGTATGAATCAATTATATTGGCATGATCTAAAAAAAAAAATGAAGGTGTAAGAAAGGGGGATGCGCTGGAATAAAGGGGAAGGGAGAGGCAAGATGGGAAAATTTTTCTAACAAAAAAAGCGAAGTTCAAGGAAGAGTTTTTACAATGGAAGGAAAAATGAGAGGGGGGTGGCAAGCAATACTTGAACCTCACTTTTATCAGAGTTGGTTCAAAGAGGGAAGAAAATACACACCTCATTGTATATAGAAATGTATCTTACCCAATGGAGAAATAGGGTGGGAAAGGGATAAAAGAAAGTTGGGAAGAGAAGGGATGATAAAAGGGAGGTCAGATTAAAGGAGACAGTGGTTAGAAACAAAATAGACTTTTGAAGAGGAAGAGAAGAGACAGACAGAAGAAAATTGGATGGAGGAAAACACACAATTAGTTATTGCAACTCTGAATATAAAGGGGATGAATTCACCATAAAATGCAAGTAGAAAATAAAATAAATTGGAAATCAGAATCCAACAATATGTTGTATACAAGAGACACGCTTGAAACAGAAAGACATAGAATTAAAATAAAGAGCAGGACCAAAATCTAATATGCTTCAGTTCAAGTTTTTTTTAAAAAAGCAAAGATGGCAATCATGATCATAAACAAAGAAAAAGCAAGAATAGACTTAATTAAAAGAAATAATCAGGGAAAATTACAATATGCTAAAAGGTATCAAATATAATGAAATGTTTCTCTAACGAAGGCCTCATTTCTTAAATATATACTGAGCATAGAACAGAGTCACATCTTTAAAAATAAAAGCCATCTCCAAATTGATAAGTGTACGAAGGATATGAATAGTTTTCAGAAGAAAAAAAGATTATATATAGTCATATGAAAAAATGCTCTAAATCATTATTGATTACAGAAATGTACATTAAAATAACTCTGAAGTACCACCTCATAGGAAAATAGGTATACTAATGAACTACTGGTAGAATAGTGAACTGGTCCAACCATTCTGGAGAACAATTTGGAACTATGTCCAAAGGGCTATAAAATTGTGCATATTCTTTGATCCAAAAATACCGCTACCAGATCTGCATCCCAAAAGGGTCAAAGAAAAAGGCCTACATGTATGAAAATATTTATAGCAGTTCTTTTTGTGGTGATGAAAAATCAGAAATCAAGGGGATGCTCATCAATTGGGTAATGGCTATTGTGATATATGATTGTGATGGAGTATTATTGTGCTATAAGAAATGAAAAAGCTGGGTGGTTTCAGGGGGAGAAAATGGCAAGAACCATATGAACTGATGCAAAGTGGGCCTCCATGAGGAAAAATTATTGTTTAGGATTCTCCTATTGGCCAAATCAAATTTTTGAATGCTAAGAGCACAATGATAAGCACTGAATGGTACAAGCAAGTTTATTTACCCAGTACGCCCTCCACTTAAAAGGATGTTCAGTTTTTCTTGTGGCCACTCATTGTTTTCCCTTCCTTTCTTTCCCCTCTCTTAGATGGTTTTTTATTTTGTTTTGTTTCTAGCAATACATATATTTGAAACAAGACTAAAAAACTGGATTATACTGATGTCCCAGGAGGAATTAATTATAAAGTCTATAGAGCTGTTAAATAGAAGAAATCTAACAGAAGACAATATGTAACTTAAATGAGTGTGGAATTCAGTAATGATTTCTGTAACTAGTAGCTTCCCTTTTGGTAGATTTAGAGTACTAGAATGCCATGAGAGTAGACATGGAATATCATGGGAATAATGTATATTTATTTCAGGAAAACATCTTTAAAAGTCTTTGTGAAATTTTGTTGACAAGATAGAGAAAGACAGACTGGATGATAATAGCCATTTGGATTCACAACCTAAAAAATGTGCCAAGAAGTGTTCATTGGATCTTTGTCAACATTAAACTGGGTTTCTAGTGGACTACTACAAATCTATGTAATTTGTCATTTGCCATTTTTATAAATTACTTTGATAAAGACCTATAAAGCAGACCTATCAAATCTACGAATGGCACAAGTCTTCAAGGGATGAAAGTTGGAAGATAGAATTGAGTACAAAATAAGTCTAAATTAAGCTGAGGCTGCTTTTGAAAGATAACTACCAAAAAGTTGGGGTTAGGTGGGCTCTTTTAACTATTTTGAGAGCAAGAAGAAGCACAATGGATGATAATAACTGACAACATAGAAAAGTTTTCTGTTCCGTCTTCCAGAGACAGTAGAGCATGTGGTCTTAAAGCCAGAAAGAGCTGGGTTCAAGTTCTGCATCTGACACCTGCTGGTTATGTGACCCTAAGCTAATCACTCGACTTGTCAATGCCTCAGGCAATTCCCTAACTTGATGAGTGGTTGATAAATTGCTGAGCCACTTTGGTAGAAGGAGTTTCCTTTCCCAGCAGTTCCCCATTACCAATGGAATCATAGATTCAATTCCTATCTATTTCTCTACCAAAGAGAATGATTTTTGAACTACAAAGTGTAGAATTTTTTTAAAAAAAGGTAAAAGAAAGTTGAAACCCATGTTGAGTGAAGTGATAGTAAGAATGGGGGGGGGGGAAGGGAGTATACCTTCCCTGAGGGAGTTTTTCACCAGATCCAAACAAACAATATGCTGGAGTCCTGAAAGAGTAAGTGATTGTTACGGTTGACCTATTATCATTCATCTTTCAAAGACTGTCAAGAACAGAAGAGATACCAGAGTACTAGAAAAGCAAAAATGCCATGATTTTCAAAGAGGAGAGGGCAAAATCTGCAAGTCCTGGACTTGCTCCCTAGAAAAACCATGGAATTTATTATGAAAAAACTGGTTAGTGAGTATTTAGAAGGATAAACAGTAACCACTCTGAATCAGCATAGCTTCATGAGGAACAAGTCACATAAACTAACTTGAATGAAAACTAACTTCATTTCCTTTTTTTGATAGGGTTACTAGTTTGGTAGATGATGAGTATGTGTAGATTTCAACAATGCAAATCAATGAGTGAAATCAATAAGCACTTATTAACTCCTTACTATGTGCCAAGCACTGGGCTAGGCTAGGACTATAAATACAAGCAAAAAGATAGTTCTCTACCCACAATAAGCTTACATTCTAATGAAGGAAGACAATACATAAAAGGAAGGTTAAGGGGGAAGGAGGGAGAAGGTTTGCAAGCTGAGGACGTAGTAGAAAAAGTCCAAGTCTAAAAGAGAGAAGTGGAGCCCAGAAAGGAATGATGATATGGTTGACCTGGGCACTTTCTTTAAAAGATTGTAGATTCTAAGAGGAACGAGCCTAGCAGAAGAGGGGGGGAAAGAGTGAAAAATGCTTCTGGTAGAGACAGGGTGAACTTTGAGGTCAAGAAAGCTTCTGTGACAAGGTAGAAAATATCTGAAGAGTCAGCATGGAGAAGAATGATGACAAGGCTGCCCTGGGTGTTTTCCTTAAAAATGCAATAAATTTGACAAAAATCTCTCATGTATCCTTGGAGATAAGATGAAGAGATGTGAGTTGGATGAAAGTATAGTAGAATGGCTTCAAAACTGGTTGAGTAGCCTGACCCTAAGTATAGTCATTAATTGTTTGATGTGAACTTGAAAAGAGTTTCTAGTGGCATGTCCCAAGGATCTGTGCTTGACCTATTTTAATCAATGGTTTGACCGAAGATATAGATGACTCGCTTACCAAATTTACTAATGATAGAAAGTTGAGACACACTGAACAAGAGTCAAAGTCTAAAAAATCATAATGAGCTAGAACTATGGGCTAAATAATAACAATGACTAACATTTATATAGAACTTTGGTTTGAAAAACATGTTACAAATATGTTCTCATTTGATCCTTGCAATAACTCTGTGAGACTAGTGCTATTATTACCCTCCTTTTACAAATGAAGAAATTGAGTCTTAGAGAAGTTAAATGACTGACCCAGGATCACACAGTTAGTGTCTGAGGAAGGATTTGAACTCACACTTTCCTGACTCCCAGTGCAGTCACCTATATGCCTCAAAATCTTAAATGTAATGTAATAGGGATAAAATGTCTGGATATGTCAGGGTATTACTAGTTCAATATGAGTCAGTAGTGTCAACAACGTGATCTTAAATAGCTTTAAAGAAATCATAGAGTCAAGACAGAACTCATCTTTTCCTCTAAATCATCCTTCCACCTACTATCTTCTTTATTAACATAATACCCTGTTCTTCAGAGTCATCCTGGATTCCTCATTGTCTTCCCTCACTACCATATCCAATCTGTGGCTAAGATTTGTTAATTTCACCTTTCCAACATCTCTCAAATATACTCTCTGCATTCTAATAATCCTACCAGGAGTCTAGGGCAGATAATCCTCATCACCTCAGGCTATTGTAATAACCTAGTAAGTTTCTCCTCACTCCAATCCATTCTCCATTTAGCCACTAAAGACATTTTCTTAAAATGCAGATCTGATCATATCAACCCTTTCTTCCTTCCCCCCCAATCAATAAACTCCAGTAGTTTCTTATTGCCTCCAGAAGCAAATACAAAATGCTATATTTAGCATTCAAAGCCCTTTATAAGCTAGACCCCTCCTACTTGTCCAGTCTTCTTACACTTTACTCCCCACAAGTACTCTTAGATTCAGTGACTGGCCTCCTGGATGTTCTACAAATAAGACCGTAGCTGCAACCACACTGGTATACCTAATGTATGTAACCTGCTAGCACAGGTTCTTAAATCTGCTTTACTAGGAAAGATAGCTGTTCGAGGAATCAACAATCTTCTTTAATTACATGCATTAGTTTAATGCCATGAACTTCAGAGAAAATCCAAACAAAGAAAATAGAAAAAATACAAGCAGAGAAATAAACACCAACAGGTAGGGCTTCTAACTGTCTAAGAAATTAACAGAGATCAACAGACAGATCTAACTTCTGACCAAGGTAATACATACAGAGCCACCAGAGAAAACCACCAACATCTAGATTTTTCAGAGGGGGAAAGGGGGGATCCTTACCAGAATCTTGTCTGGTCAGATCGAAAAAAACACTCTTCCAAAGAGCAAGCCCCAAAGTAAAATGCTAACTTCAGTATATATACCCTTTTTTAGAGCCAGAAGGCATCACAACCTTCATGACTCAGTGCCTAATTAGAAATTAACAAAAGGTGGGAAAGCCTTCCTGCAAGCAAGCCTCCCCTAAGCAAGCTTCCCTGAATGGGCTCCACTTGAGGCCTATTAATGGGTGAGGAAGATCTTATATCCATTAACATTACAAAGACACCTTCCATTTTCTGGATTCAGGCATTTCTCTGATTATTCCCAATGCCTCCCTCCTCTGCTCTGATTACTGACCTCCCTGACTTTCTTTATGTTCCAACTAAAATCCCACCTTCTACAGAAAGCTTTCCCTAACTCCTCCTAATTTACCTCTTTTAATTATTTCATATTTATCCAATCTATAGCTTTATATATATTTGTTTGCATGTGGTCTCTCTCATTAGGTTGAGGGCAGTGCTCGGTAAAGTGCCCCGCACATAGTTGGCCTTTAATAAATATTTCTTGAATTGAATTTTTTAAAAGAGCACTTAAAATAGTCTCCCTGCTCTGTGCCCTTGTTAAACTCCTTCTGCAAAGTTTTATTCAGCTCTAAATGCTGTGTTTTAGGAAGGACGTGGATAAACCAGAAAATGTGCAGAAGCTAGTGGTGACCACCCAAATGGTGGGAACTGGAGATCATGAGATAGGCTTCAGCAGCTAAAGTGACTGAGAATATTTAGCCTTAAAAAAGAGATTTTAGAGGGACACATATAGGTTTGATCAGATATGTTCTAAAATCCCTCTGAGATTCTGTAAGGATGGGGAAATCTCGTTTAACAACCATTTTGGCACCAAAGTCAGGTTTCAGTTGACTGCAAGTGCATTGTGAGCAGACATTGATATCAGAAACCAAATGTAATTTAGGCATTGTTAATAGAATGTCCAGGTCAAAGGAGATTAAAAAAAAAATTCTCATGCCAGTCAAAACATGTCTGGAATATGATGAGTTAATAGAATGTTTTGAGAGTCACATTAACCATTTAGAATTGTGTCCTGGATGACCAGGATGATAAAAAGCCTGGAAACCACTTCATATGAAAAGGATCAATGAAACCTAGAAACAATGAAGCTGAAGACAGGAGACTTGAGCAGTGAGAGTCAAGCTCATTGTCTTCAAATAGTTGATGGGCTAGCATAGAAATGAGGAAATTGAGGCTATGTAGATTAAGGGATTGTCCCATGATTGCACAACTGGTAAATAGTTGTACTAAGATTTGAAATTATGTCTCCTGGCTCCAAAGAGCCATTTTTCCAACATTTTCTCTCAGGCTCACCAAAGAACAGAACTAAGGGCAAGAAATAGAATTTACAGAGAATCAGATGTCATTTCACCATAAGGAATATTTGGTAAGAATAAGAGCTACCCAAAAAATCAAATAGGCTACTTTGTGAGGCCATGAGCTCCTAGTCACTGAAAGTGTTTGAGCAGAAGCTGAATGACCACTAGTCAGGGACATTATGGAGGAATTCCTGTATTAATATTATTAGCTAATATTTACATAGCATTTTAAAGGTGAGAGGCTTTATTGTGTAGTCCAAAATATTTTCCAACTATGAGTCTTTGATTCTCTTTCATCTATGTGTTTCTTTGCATGATAAAATAGTACTTGGGCAATATATACCCTTAATACAAAGACCTAAGAGACAAAAGGGCATTTTGCTGTGTTGTTTTTTTTTTAAAGATAATTCTCACAATTTTCCAGTGGCAAGAAAAATAATTGTGTTGACCTTCTCTTAGATGTTTGTAACTTCGTAACTATCAGCATTCACTGAATAAATACAAACACAACCAGACATACAGTTCTCTTATGGAAATTAGAACAGGTCTGAGGAACAAAGAAAAAAATTCTCATAGAAAATGCTTATGAAAATTATTTATCATACCAAGGAAATAAACATTATTTTTTGGTGAATGTGGAGTTAAACACACACACACACACACACACACACTCACACACACACACACAATCTTAAGTAAATGAGAAACTACAAGGAGATGAAAAGAAATGAAAAAATGCACCGACACTTCTAATACCAGTCAAGTGAAAATACATTAAATACTTGAGCTATTCAGAACCCAGTGGGAATGAGCCATTCTTAAGTTTGCTGCATAGGTGAGTATTTTAAAACTTTTTGATATAATTTTGATAATTTTTGATGGAAATCTTTCTTAAAAAAAGTTCACACTTCCTTTTACAGAACCTACCGAATGTAATTTAACCTTTGCTTAATAATTCGAGGTCACAACATAATCAGAATTTCATAGCTAATGAAGATTTTAGAGATCATCTAATTCAGCCCTCTAAAATTATGGATGAGGAAGCTGAGACAAAGAGAAATAAAGCAACCTGCTTAAGGTCACACATCACACAACCAGTTAGTGGGAGAGTAAGAGCAGAAACCTCATTTTCCCAACTATTCCTTCATGAATTTCATTAAATGTCAATTATTCCACTTTAGTCTAATGCAATCATTTCCTTGGGGCTCTTTAAGGTGAGTAAGCACCTTGAGAGTAGGGATTCCTTCTTTGTATTTGAATCCTCATCTTGTAGCACAATGCCTGGTATGTGACAGTTTCTAAAATAATGTTTGCTGATGTCTCTACAGAATTATTTTTTTTAGTACAATAATGGTTTTTGGCAGTTACAGTCTGTGTTCTGTCTACTTAGTTTTTCTGCTTCTTATCTCTGTAAGACTATCCATGGTCACTTTTCTTTGTTCTCTTTATGCTTCCTCTTTTCCCCAACAGCACCTAGAAACAAATTTGGTTATTCTTGGCATTCCTCATTAGCCTTGACTCACCCTTTATTTCAACACATAATTATGGCACACTTTTGCATTCATCCTCCACTTGCCTCTCCTTTTCAAAATCTAAGCTGGTTGATGAGTTTCCTATGTATCTGTATTTTATTTATTGTTTTATTCTGAACTTAACAAGCATCAAATAAAATTAGTGCCTCTATATACATCGCAGAATAGAACAAAGAAGATTATACACAAAACTTCAGATCCTTATTATGTACAATTGTTTATCTTCTTAAGTATATAATAAATTCAACATGTAAACTTTCAAAGCTGTTTTCTTTGTAATCCTTTCTGGCCTTCCCTCTATTTTCTTTTGTGTATTAAAAAAAATGATTCAGTGACCCTTTTTTATTTCTTTTCTTTTTTTAAATTTTATTGTGGTAACTCTAGCCCTAGCCCCTCTTTTTGTCCCATCTCTGCCCAACCACTGGAAAAAAGAAATCTCTTGTAATAAATAACCGTGCATCCACATTTGTCAGCGTCAGACAACAACCCTTTTCTTCTTCATTGGATTTCTTCATCTTTGTGGCTTTGATATTTCATTTTTATGATCTCTCCAGCTCTCATGGATTGGCTTGCCTTGTAGAATTTTCATCCATGAGATCCTAATTATCTTTTCCTGAAACCTTTGAAATCTGCTTTTGCAAAAATTAGGGTGCATATCAAGCTATGTTTGGCCTTCCTCTCCTCTGTCATGAATTTCAAGATGAAGAAATTATTTTCCTCCAAGGTTCTCATCATTTTCTACCCCAGCAACCAGTTCTTCAATGTTGGTCAAATCAGATCCAGAATAGAAATTCCCCTTATTTGTTCTTCTATATTTTAAATGATGAAAGTATCGTACGGTTGATTTTAAAATTTGTTAGTTATTCTCCCTTTGGCAGAAAGATCTTCAGCAAAGATCTGAAAACTGAAAAACCCCATTACTATTTATATCACCATAACAGACTTGTGATCTATTTCTCTATTTCATCTTATCTAATTGTTCAGGTATTATGTATATATATCATATACATATATATGTATGTGTATATATGCATATATATATATATGTATATGTGTGTGTGCATGTATGTATAGTCTATTCTAATGGCAGTTTTAT
The DNA here is from genome assembly GCA_028627135.1 of Pseudochirops cupreus. Taxonomy (NCBI): domain Eukaryota; kingdom Metazoa; phylum Chordata; class Mammalia; order Diprotodontia; family Pseudocheiridae; genus Pseudochirops; species Pseudochirops cupreus. The sequence continues at coordinate 290,445,155 of CM053582.1, read as the reverse complement.
TTCAGTCCCTATTGGTCTTCACTCAAAAGCTCTTTACCCTCTGTGGTCCCTGGATTTCCTTCTTTAGGTATATCTTCTTAATACAACACCCTACTCTACACTTCATGCTGATTTGGTTTCTTTTGAATATGGTATACCCTTTTGAAGCTAAATTCCAGTCATGGCTCTAATTCTACCAAGACTCAGCTATAATTGTAAAGTTAAATTTGCTTCTTTGGATGAGGATCTCTAGTTAATCCCATTTGTTCCCTGTAATCTGTGCATTTATGTATAGACAAGTAAGGTTTTATTGCTAAAGCTCCCCACTTAATATTTCATCTCCTTTGAATTTCAAGCTCTCTCTACAGCTATCCTTTTTCTTACATTGCAGCAATTGCCTATGGCATCTAGGTTTGATGGCTGTGTATAAATAGTTTTTTTCTCCTATCATTTGGCTTTCCAGTTTAAAACCCTTTTGGTCAGATTATAATACTCTTGGCAAATATATTCTTACCAGCCCTTGTGAGGTGTACTACCTCCTTCAGTAAGGGCTTACTTATCATTACTACATTTTATGATAGGATTCCAGAAATCCATTTGGACACCATTTTTAAACCAGATGTTCATTTCTTGAATCTTTATTTCTCTTCTGAATTTCTTACCTTTGATAGGCAGTACTGATTGAACACACACACACACATACACACTGTATCAGCAATGCAGTATTCACAATGCCTACAGTAACTATAAATATGCTGATATAGTTATTAATCACAAAATGGAACAGGCTCTCTACATAAGAAATATAGATAGTACATTCATTTAAATACCAGA
>CM053582.1:290418079-290443842 GCA_028627135.1 Pseudochirops cupreus | reverse complement strand
ACACACACACACACACACACACACACGCACACATACACACACACCCTGTGTTCTTTAGGGCTTTCATTTCTTGTTCCTGACATTACAATCTTTTGAGGTGCTTCCTAGATTCCTTCTGGCAGTATATTTGTGCCTACATAAATCATTAGAAGCATATTATCAGAGTCATCCTGTTTAATAAATCTGGGGAGATTCTCTGTCATGTCTTGAATTCTTGCCCTGGAAATGCAGGAGACCTCTATTACTGGTCAGGATCCTGTAGCAGGAAGCTGTCACCAGCAACCACTACTGACTCTCACTCAATGATCCATAAGCTTTCAGAAACAGGGGAATCTATGTTATGATTCCTTGCTGGACAAATAGCAGCTTTCTCATTAAAGGGGCCAGCTCTCTTCTCCCCAAGGAAGAAGAGCTTTGTATCTGTTGTTTTGTTCCAAGTGTTTGCTCCTTTCTTCTTCCCTTTCTCCTCAATGGAACATTCTTTTGCCCAGCTTTCTGACATAAGCAAGGAATCTCAGCTCTTCAACATTTACAAAAAAATTAACACTTCACTCTTCCTAGTACTTTTGAGAGGCAGTCTTGAAACCCTTTGCTTTCTTTTCTGAGAGTTCAGCTTGTACTTTGAGCATATATGTTGTCCATCACAGAAATGTAAACGTTGCTATAACCAATGGGTTCACTGTAAAATTCTACCTACTCTTCATACTTGGTAAACTATAGTCCAAGTTTGATTTTTCTCCACATTTTGTATTCTAGTATCTTGAAGCTGTATTAGTGGTTTGTTACTGTAAATTATTCGATAGAATCAGAAAAGACATCTTTCAATTTTTCTTATTATTAAACCCAGAAATCCAAAAGTACCTACTTGAATTTTTCCAATATAAAGCAAAATGTAACATCCAATAGAAAGATACTTGGAGTTATGACATTAGAACAGGGCTAAAGGTTTTATCAGGACAATTATTTCAAAATGTGCATCTGGATATAGAAACATCTATGATGAAGATAAGCAACTACACAGAAGAATCCTTGGTGTCATGACTCTTAGCTGGTAGAACTCAAGTCTCTGAGAGAAGTAAACAGTAATCCACTAACAAACGTCTTTACTAAGAAGTCTAAGGAGAGAAGGAGAAAAAGCAGAAGAAAGAAGCTCCAAAGAAACTTCAGGTAGGTGATAATTTGGTTGAAATATCACAAAGGAGAAAGTCTGGCCTCATTCTGTCTAGTCTCCAATCTCTGAATGGACCAAGGCCTAGCCAACAAGGGTATCTTGCCATCATGCCAGCATACTACACCCTCCCCCTATCTACCTCTTGCTCACTGAATAATAATTGAATCAAAATTGCCACTACTATAGAGAATCTTGTGATACCTTTTCTGCCTTTGGTTCTGCTCGTAATCTCAGTTTCAGTCATAGACTAAGCAGAAGCTCTTTTCCCTGGCTGTTACTCTCCACTCCCTAATTCCCATCCATATTAGTTCTATCTTCTTCTGGATTCCTATCCAACTCTACTTTCCCCTTCACTGTGCCCTCCATAATCCCCCCACCTCCCAGCCCCTCTTTTTTTTTTTTTTAACAATCTGCCCTTTGAATTCTTTCCATCCTGCAGTCATAAAAACCTGGCTCTCCTCAAAAGCCACAACATCCCTGGCCAACCTCTTTAGGACTGAATAAACCTCTCATTACACATCCACATTCCTCCTCCAAACCCTGGGCCAGGAAAAAAATTAGGCATACTTCTTGCTCCACTGATTCAGATCCTGGTGGCTTTTATCCACTGAGAAGTAGACCAGTGCATACAAGAAGGGTTTAACTTGAAGAGTGAACATTGGGTGCCTGAACCACCCCCTTTGTATCCAGGATCTTCTACTTGCTACCTGGATAACCTAGGGGACTCTTTCTTAGGATCTTTCTGGTTTTCAGTTTCTTCATTGGTAAAACAAAGGGACTGAATGAGATGATCTATAAGTTTCCTTCCAGCTCTGAATCTATGATCCTGTACCAGTCCCCTGGTCATTCCACCTCCTTTCTCAAGCAGTTCAATGCTTCAGTCACAGGCAACCATCCTCCACTTCAACCCCTGCCCTCATACTTTAGGACTTTAACCTACATGTTAATTTCTCCCTCAAATAACCCTTTCCCCCAATTTATCAGCATCCTTAACTCCCATGACCTGCTGTTTCTATCCTATCCTATCCTATCCTATCCTATCCTATCCTATCCTATCCTATCCTATCCTATCATCATTCATAAATATTTTAGCTTCACAATCTGAATTTTTCAGTATTCTGAAATTTTCATTCTATCTTTACCTTTGTGTCGTTCTTTGTAGCCTCAACTCTTCTAAAACTATTATTCTTTATCCTCACTACAGCTTCTAATCACCCCATATTCTCTACTTTCCCAGGCCATTTACCTTTTATTTGAAATTACTTTTCTTCCTTCAGTCAATTAAACAATAAGCAATGATTTAACACCTACTATGTACCAGGCACAGGTGGTATGAAGACAAAAATGAAGCTGTTCCTGCTCTCAAAGAGCTTACATTCTATCAGGAAAGACATGTTTAAATATAAGCATCAAGTCCTGAAATAAATCAAAGTTATGAGTAGAGGAATAAAGCATCATTGATTGAGATAACAGAGTAGCAAACCTGCACCCTGGGGGATGTCTCATGAGTGCAGAGCATAATGAATTCCCCAAACTAGAGGCTCACAGAAAAGTCTTTTATACCCTTAGGAGGGAAAGAAGAGGAGGCAGAGTAGTGTAGCAAGATCTGGTCATGAGATTCCAGTCACCTTCATCAATCCAAACAAAGAGAACCACTTCATTCCGGCTGTTTTGCCCTTCATGACACAAATCCCAAGAAAAGGGGCAAGGATATCAGAGGTCCAGATCTAGCTTGACCTAGGTTCCCCCACAAGACAATATCTCAGTATGGGACTTAAGATCAGGCTCAGCTCAACCTAATCTCATTATCTTAGGGGGAGGAATGTAAGGATATCATTGGAATTTTGACAATGTCAAGATGACTAAGAGCTTGTGGCAGTCCATATCACGATGAGTATTAATAATTTACTGTCATATTAAAAATTATACTAATGATTTTGTCATAAGTATATATGCACATATATATAAGTATATAAGATCTATATGAAATCAATACAAGGTAATTTTTTAAGGACTGGGGAGGCAATTATTAGTGTCAAGAGTAAACAGGGTAACAAAGCAGAGTAGTCAATGGCTATTATAATCTACTGTTTGATAAACCCAAAGATTTGAGCTTCTAGGATAAGAATTCACTATTTGACAAAATCTGCTGGGAAAACTAGAAAATAGTATGGCAGAAACTAGGCATAGACCAATGTCTGACACCATATACCAAAATACAATTAAAATGGGTGCATGATTTAGATATAAAGGCTGATATTATAAGTAAACTGGGAGAGCAAGGAATAGTTTACCTGTCAGATTTATGGAGAACAGAAGAATTTATGACCAAAAAAGATACAGAGAACATTATGAAATGCAAAATGGATAATTTTGATTATATTAAATTGAATTTTTTTTGCACAAACAAAACCAATGCAACAAAGAATAGGAGAGAAGCAGAAAGCTGTGAAGAAATTTTTATAACCAGTATCTCTGATAAAGACTTAATTTCTAAAATATATAGAAAACTGAGTCAAATGTATAAGAATACAAGTCATTCCTCAATTAATAAACGGTCAAAGGATATGAACAGGTAGTTTTCAGAAACTAAAGCTATCTACAATCTTATATGAAAAAATGTTCTAAACCACTATTAGTGAAGCGCAAATCAAAACAACTCTGACGTACCACATCACACCTTTCAGATTGGCTAACATGACAAAACAGGAAAATTATACATGCTGGAGAAGATGTGGGAAAATTGGAACACTGACACATTGTTGCTACAGTTGTGAACTGATCCAACCATTGTGGAGAGCAGTTAGGAACTATACCCAAAGGGCTACAAAAATGTTTATACCCTTGGATCCAGCAATACACCTTCTGTGTCTGTATCCCAGAGAAATTATACAAATGGGAGAAGGACACACGTGTACAAAAATATTTATAGAAGCTCTTTTTGTGGTGGCAGAGAATTGGAAATTGAGGAGATGCCCATCAGTTGAGGAATGACTGTAGTATATGGATGAAATGGAATACTATTGTGCAATAAGAAATATTGAGCAGACAGACTTCAGGAAGACCTGGAAAGACTTATATGAACTAATGCTGAATGAAGTGAACAGAACCAAGAGAACATTGTATGCAGTAACAGCCACAACATGGAATAACTGATTTTATTAGACTTAGCTCTTCTCAGCAATATAAGGACCTAAGACAACTTCAAAAGACTTATGATGGAAAATGCTGTACACATCCAGAGAAAGATCTATGGAGTTTGAATGCGGATTGAAGTATATTATTTTTTCTCTCTCTCTCTTTTTTGTTTGTTTCTTTCTTCTTTCTCATGATTTCTCTCATTGGTTCTAATTCTTCTCTAATGCGAAAATAGGTTTAATATGAATGTATATATAGAGCCTATATCAAATTACATACCATCTTCAGATGGGGGAGAGGAGAGATGGGGAGAAAATTTGGAACTCAAAATTTTATGGAAGTGAATATCAAAAACTAAAAATACATAAATAAATTTAATTTTAAAAATTTCTTTAAAAGAGTAAACAGAGTAGTGATTGGTCTCAAGGAAAAATAGCACCCTGGGGAAAAAGAAATAAGGTCGAAATTGGGCTTTGCCTAGGAAAACAGTTATCAGACTTTTTGGTCTTTGGTCCTTTATACTCTTAAAAATTACTGAGGACCTCCGAAAGAGCTTTTGTTTACATGGGTTACATCTATCGAGATCTATCATTATCTATCAATATTAGAAATTAAAATGTCTTAATATTATCATGAAAATCGTTTTGACCTTGTAGCTAGAACTATAAACAAGAGAATGGACCAAATCAGGAACCAGAGGTCCTCAGGAATTCTAAAGTTCAAGGGTCTGAGAAGTTAAAAGGAGGTTTCAAACCAGGAAAGTCTGCAAATGTTTGCCTAGTGTATTCTTTCCTTTTGAAGTTCCATCCTTTTTATTATAATGGTAGTGCTTCATGACTGTACCTGTATTTTCAGTGTAACTTTATTTTTCTTCCCTAAATCATGCTATGGAAATTAATAGCATCAGTCCTCGGTGAATAGTTCCTACAGCAATGTAGATTATGTGGGTAGCATAGCCTGTAGGGGTCTATGGGGCAAACATTCACTTTGGTCTTGTTCAAGAACGTACTTCATTTAATTTTATTTTCCACAGATTTTATTATAAATTATTCTGTTTTGACACACTGTTTCATGACTCAGAATTTTTCTTGGGTTTTGATGGGTTTTTGTTGTTGTTATTTGTTTGTTTTGGCCAGATCTGTGATTTTAGTAGATAGAAGCAGTATAGTGTGATGGGTGAACAGAAAGGTAGCTTTAAAGTTAGTTAAACTGAGTTTATGTGTTGCCTCTGACACATACTGACTGGCAGACCTTTTGAAAGACACTAAGTCATTTAATCTCCCAGCTCCTCAGAAAACTCTCAAAATCTAGAAAATACAGAGCAGGTGCTAATCTACATTAGGAAAGGAAGTGCCTCTCTAGGAATTCCTTCCATCAATGAAATCACAGGCCTCAATGTTACCTATCCCAGTTTGTATCATGGGAATTATTTCTGTGCTTGCATAACACAAATGTTCCCCCATTTAACCTTAATGAGATCACATTTGATTCTTTTCTTTGAAATGGCCAATAAATATTAGTGCTTATCCATAATGCATTTTTCTGAAGTGCTTGATCTCCTGTTAGAGTTCCTTGGTTCTGTGAATTGATTGATAGTATTAAACAAATTAAGGCAAAATGAAATTTTTTTTCCATCCAGACCCTCAGAGTTACCAGTGTTCAGAAACTAATTTGATCTAGAAATGATCATCTTTCCTCCTTGAGTTTACTTTGGTTGCTACTCTGGACATCAAAAGTATATGTGCTGCCAATGTTAAGTTTGACAGTGTATGTTGGACTTGCCTTGAAGATGGAAATGTTTGACTCTGGAGACACAGGTGACAAGATTCACAAACTAGAAACTCCCCCCAGCAGAACGTGTAAGTCTACTCTGCCCAGACCATACAAAAGAAAACCTTTGAAATGTGTCATCATCTTAGTGTATTGGAGCCTGGAGAAAAAGGAAGCACTAAAAGAAGGTGGCATTCAAACTTATCATACAAAACTGGATGGCTCCCCTGCTCCTGCGTTTCCATCATTTTAAAGAAAGAACTAGGTGAAACAGGCACTCTGAATTCAAAGAACCCTGGGGTAAACTTGCCTAATACTGCCCTTATCAATAGGAAAAGGAAGTAGGTCAGCAAGGATTTTGAGTTTTCATCTCAGCCTTTTTTCAAGATGACTTGGGGAAAAAAAAAAAGGGTAGATAGGTCTCCAGGCAAACATACACGAAGAACTTCTGGGGTCTCAGCTTATCCTGGGGATGGGCTGGAAATCCCTTCTTATAAATTATAGCCCTAGATGATTTGCCTGTTTCTTCCTAGTAGAGCAAACTGAGGAACAGTTGAGATACCTGACTGGTGTTCCTTGGTAGTATCTCAGAGAGGAGTTGTCCAACCCTATTTATTGTAGAGGTTTGAAGGATCTGAGAGTAGGGGAGAATTTAAGGTTAACCCATTTACAAATAGTCAATGCTGCTGGCTCTCCTCTAACCTGAGGGCTGAAAGAGTCCCTAGGAAGCACAAAGGCAACACAATAGGGATGTGATACTGCCTGTATCACAACTTTTGAATTTTAAACACAAGCAATAAACCAGGAATCCCTAATCTGGCACTTTATTTTTCAACTTAGAGGCTCTATTGAAAGAGAAGTAATCATTGGTTAGATCAAGAAAGGAAGCTTGCAGCCTTTCTCTTCTAATACTGAGGATTCTCTTTGGATCTCAGGATGCCCTAAATAACTGAAAGTGGGCACCAACCAGAAGACAGTAGCAACTAATTAATCAATTCATAAGCATTTATTTATTGCCTACTATGGAACATAGCAGACAGTGGATCCTAATGGTGATGACTTCTTATGAGACTGTGGGACTTCATGTCACTATGATTTCCCTGTTGCAAGGGGCAGCATTCCCATTAACAATTTTATTTTTCTTGCAATGAAAGGAAAGTTCCTTTTCATAAACTGTGCCTAGCATGCTAGGTATCGGAAGGTGGTGCTCTCAGATTCCTGACAGAGAGAACATGGTTTAGTAGAACGATCACTAGATACAGAGTCAGGATATTTGGGCTCAAATGTTTTTGACCTTCTTAGCTTCAATTTCCTCATCTGCAAAATGGAGATAATAATACTTTTACAAGGTTGTAAGAAATGGTTGTTGTAAACCTTACAATATTTAAATGTTTGATAAACTAGTCACCTGCACCTAGAGACATCACAAGGTGGGGCAGAATTTTGCTAGTCCATGAAGCATAGTCAGGAGACAATTGGCCCCAGCCCATTTTAGTCTGACCACATCCTGCTTCTGCACTGATTTTTCACTAAGACACAAGAATCTTAACCTTTTATCAAATAAAGCAGCTTCAAGTTTTTCTATCTCACCTAAACTCTCAGACTGTTAATCTGGACCACATCCTTCATTGTCCTTAGATTAGGTGTCTTCTTCAAGGTAATCAAAACCATCACATGGTCTGCTTGTTTGCAGTATATTTCAGGTCAACCTCCTTGATAGTGAATGAATTGTTGAATGAATGGAGTGAGTAAATGACCCTCCCCACCTTTTGCTGAATCACCCACACCAAAGCACGTGTGGTGAGGTAGAAAGGGTATTAGATTTGGATTCCAAGCAACTGCATTTAAATCTTTGCTGAGCATTGACTCTGGAGTCAGAGGACTTGGGTTCAAATACTGCCCATCATTTTCTATCTTTGTGTCCTTGAGAAGTCACTTGACCTCCCTGAGACTTTGTTTTCTCATCTGTAAAATAAGGTGGTTGAACTAGATGATTTCTGAGGTCCCTTCTAGCCCTATAGTTAAAAATCTGCGTGCTTAAATCAATTAGGTTTCAGTTTTCTCCTCTGTAGAATATAAGGTTTTATGGTATCAGTGTTCTTAACCTAGAGTTCATAAACTTGGGTGGGAAAAAAAATTAGATTTTTGCTTTTACTAATCTAACTGAAATTTGGCATTTGCTTCAATTATGAATTTTTAAAATAATAACAACAAGACATTATTCTGGTCCATAGGTTTCAACAACTGTCAAAGAGGTCTATGACACAGAAAAAGGTAAAGAATCCCTGGAACAGGTGCTCTTTAAGGTCCCATCTAGCTCTAAATCTGCGTTCCTACGATTCTATCTATTGGTCTGCCCATTGAAACAAGCTCAAACTGAAGAGTTTCTACACAAACAAAATTAATCCATCTAGAGTAAGGAGGGAAGAAATGAAATGGGAAAAATATCTTTGTATCAACATTCTCTGATAAGGGTTGGTATCCAAGATACATAAGAAGAAGAGAAGAACAGAAGTCATTTCTCAATAGTTAAATGGTCATAGGATATGGGGGAAAAAATAGTTCACAAAAAAAGAATTGCAAACTTTTAGCAACCATGTGAAAGAATGCTTGACATCACTAAAAATAAGAGAAAATATAATTCAAACAGAATTGGGATTTCACTGCCCACCAGAAAATTGGTAAAAATGGCAACAAAAAAGGTAGAGGGAAATCATCAAAGTGGAAGGGTTATAGGAAGATAAGCACACTAGTACATTGTGAATAAGTACAAACATTTTGGAAAGCAGGTTAGAATTGTACAAATAAAATGATTAAAAATATTCATTCCCTTTGACCCAGAGATTCCATTATTAGGCTTATAACTCAAGGTCATTGATAAGAAGGTCGCTTTAAACACCAACATGTTTATAGCAGCACTTTTTGTGATAGCAAAGAATCAGAAACAAAGTAGATGCCCATCAACTTGGTAATGGCTAAACAAATTATGGTACATGAAAGGAATGGAATATTACAGTGTTGTAAAGAAATGACAAATGTGATGAATACAGAGAAGCATGGGAAGATTTATGTGGACTAAAGCAGAGTAAAATAAGCAGTCAAGAAAACAGTACATACAATGACTACAACAATGTAAATGGAAAGAACGAACACAAGAATTGAAAGTGAATGTCGAAAAATTGTAAAGACCAAGTATAGCTCAAAAAAGAGAAATGAGAAGACACCTCCACCTTAACCCCCTTTGCAGAAGTGGGAGATCCATAAGTGTTGTAAATTGCACATATTTTCAAACTGTTTCCATTTACTGATCAGTTATGTTGATTTTTTCTTTCTTTTTCTTTATTTTTTTTGTCTTAAGGATACTATATATTATGTAGAATGGCTTTCTGGGAGAGGTTGGGGAGGGATACTGGGGAAATGCTAGTAATATTTAAAAAAAAACAAAAATTTATTTTTAAGACAGAGAAGGAGGGAGAGGGAAAGGAAAAGGGGAAAAGAGAGAGAGAAAGAGAGAATAATAAAGTAACCAGGGCTTTGGGACCTTGGGTATCACTGACACACATGACACAAATGTAACAGTGCTTCCCTGGTAGTCAGTTGGCATTCTGTTTTTCTCTGCTTAAACTCACATGACTAAAATACAGAGGAGAGAATCACAGAATCTGAAAATTACAAGGGAGCTCAGAGATCATCTAATCCAACCTGTATACACAGAGAATCCTTACTGTCATATAGTCAATAAGTTGGGTTCTTCCAATTTTTGTCAATCATGCCTCAAAAAATGAAACAGATTAGATGTTTATAAAAGCTTTTTTGAGACATTGGGAAATAACATGTAAAAATGTACTGTATAATGAGAGAGAAAAATCTTAAGAATAACAGATTAAATGAGTTAGTCCACACAAATCATCTTTTAATAAAACATTCGTTCAGCAAAAAGTGCCTACTGTGTGTGGTGCTTTTACAAATTATATGAATTCTGATAATCTTGGTAAACATTCATTCAGCAAAAAAAGTGCCTACTATGTGCAATGCTTTTATAAATCATATTAATTCTCATAATCTTGGTAAACAAGTATACAATGGAACAGTATACTATGGCAGGGAAAAGTCACTATATTCATTCTATACATTAGTTCAGTTAATAAAATTCATTCAGCAAACATCAAGTATCTCTTGTATGCAATGTACTAGACAGTATTGTTATTGGACTTTTGGGGTCTTTTGTAAATTATATTAATTCTGATAATATTAGTAAACTAGAGAAACAGAATACTATAATGGAAAAAAAAAATCCTGGATTGTTATTCTGCAAGAGCTAGTTCTAGACCTTCTGCTAACTACACTAACTACATGGATGACCATGGGCAAGTCATTTAACTTTTCTGGTCCTCGATTTCCTTATCTACAAAATGAAGAAATTAGACTTGATCAGCTTGGAGGTCCCTTGCAAATCTAACCCATGATTAGGACTGAATACTAGCAGGAGTGGGTAGTAATCAAAAAAGTCCCCCACCCCAACCCCCAGGAGTTGAGAGTTGACTACCGAGAATTAGAGATTAGAAATTACAATCAAATACAATATCTTGATGAACTTTTAATATTCCAAAAGAAAAAAAAAAAAGACCTGGCAACCTAAATGGTTGCCTAATCCAAACCATGGTTTACTTTGCCATGAGTTTAAAGAGAATTCCCTGTGTCAAACAGGAAAAGTTGCTGTGTTTAAGATTCACATCTGCAAATACATATAATGGCAACCATGTGTTTAAGTGGAAACGGATGCACTTCTCATAGGCAATTTTCAAACATCTATACAATGATCAAGTTTCTAAACCAAATTTCTCTAAGTAAGTAGGGGAAAAACCTATTCGAGACTACATAAAAACATTTAAATAATTTTAAGAATAATATTGCTATAATTTATGGATAGGGGAGACTTTTAAAAAGTTAAAAACTTTATTTCAGACCAGACAATTAAAAAATCATGTTATGAAATTGCACCTGTAATAGTATTTGTCAGTTTAATGCCACATGTTTGCCTTTCTTTAACTCTGCTTACTATCTAGGGTTTTCTTTCCTTTCCATTCTGTCTATTCTTGTTTCCCTCTCTTTCTTTTCCTTGGATAGGAAGGTATACAAAAAAGAAAAAGAAGGGTTCTCTAAATTTTCCTGTGGCTTGGTCGTATGCTTCTGGTTTTAGAAAATTAGAAATCGTCTGTCTATGAACTTAACATTTTCATACTTTCTATTGCTATGAAGCAATTGGTAGCTAGAGTTTAGAGGCAGGTTCCACCACTGAGCCCCTAATTTTCCCCACTAGGCCCTACTTTTTCTCTCCCCCACTACCACCAACCTAATCTGACCCCAGAGGAAACCTGATCATTTTCCCTGGCTTCCTGGGCCATGTATTGGCAAATCTTCCTTTTCCTAATCCCACTGAGAAAAGGTCAGCTTTACAAAGCTTTACTAAGGAATCACGAAAGATGAGAAGAAACAAAATGGAGCAAAATATAAGGATGAATTCTTCAAGCTATAGTTTGATGAGATTATCTTCAATTTCATGCACAATTCTAGAACATATTATTAAAGGGATTATTGCTATTTAGAAAGGAGAAAGGGGTAAATAAAAGCTATCTAGGGCTTCATCAAGAACAGGATATACTAGCCTAACTTCATCTCTTTCTTTTGACAATGTTACTAGATTCACAGATCAAGAGACTATCATAAACATTTCAGCCAGCCATTTAACAAATTTGTCATGCTATCTGTAGGGACAAAATGAAGAATATAGACTACATAACAGTTAAGTGAACACAGAGCTATTCAAATGACCAGATTCAAAGAGCAGAGCTATTGAAGGGTTTGTGTCAACTTGGAGGGAGACATCTTAATGTCGTGCTCCGAGGATTTGCTCTATTTAATATTTTTATCAGTGATTTTAACAAAGGAATCATTCACAGAGAAAGCATGCAAAATTATCTTAACAGATTAGGATGGTCTCAATAGCATGAGATAGAATTTAATATGGATGAAAGTAAAGATCCATGTTTACAATCAAGGAACCAACCTCACAAGTACAGTTTGGGGAAGTACAGTTAAATAACAGGTCATGTGAAAAAGATCTGGGGGTTTTAGTTCAATATAAATCAAAAGAGCAACATAGTAGCCCCCCAAAAACTAAGACAAATAGGCCTTATTAAGAGGATGCAAATAAAAGAGATTATAGTCCCACTGTACTTTGCCACATCTGGAATATTATGTTCAATTCTAGACACAAATTTTGCAAAGACAAATTAGAATATGTTTATGCAGAGGAAGATGACTGCCATGGTGAAGGGACGAGAAATCCTATCGTATGATAATCAATTAAAGAAATTGGAAATGTTTGTTCTGGAGAAGAGAAAGATTGCGAAGACATGGTAACTATCTTCAAGTCTTTGAAGGAGCATCCTTTAAATTAACTTGTTCTGCTTGACCCCAGAGAAGAGAACCAGGAATAATGGGTAAAAATTTCAGAGGAACAATTAGGTTCATCTAATGAAGGAAATCTTCCTAACAATTAGAGCTGTCTGAAAGCAGAATGGACTCTCTCAGAGAATAGTGTTCAAGATGTTGTAGCTGGAGTTCCTCTTCAGTCATTGGCTGGATTAGATGGCATCTGGGGTCCCCTCCAACTCTGAGATTTGGTATTTTGAAGGCCCTAATCCACCTCTTCATATAGTTCTATCACTGGTGCTCAGAACAGACTTTTCCAATACGAAACCTGGTGCTCCCCTTTACACCTCCCACCAAGGTCTAGCTACAGGATATTTTATATAGACCTTATATCTGGTCTGTTTGAAGATTAGGTGGTACTAATACTTTCCTGTGTTCAGTTACCTCCTCATAGCTGTCCTGGTCCAGCTGCCTATTTTGTCTTTACCTGCTTCAAAATATTCTCAAGTCAATAAGTCATCTTTAGGATGGTCCCTCTCCACCTCTCCTACCTTCACAGGGGAAATAGTCCTTGCCTAGAACCTCATCTTACAACTTTGCAATAATTGAGTGACTTTACATATACAGTAATAACACAGACAATTTCTCTCTACAGTAAGAGAAAGGTCACTTTGTCACAAGTACAGTAAACGCTGCTTAATTAGGTACATTCCCAACTGAAAACATGGATGATGAAAGAAAATTTAAGAGTTTGTTGCATAGTAACCACTGCGTACAGGAACTTAGCCACAGGAAAATGTGCTTTGACTTACTTAATCTAAATTGTAGTTTGGGGGTGGGGGTGGGGTAGGTGAAGAATTCTTTTGATCATAAACTTTACATGTAGTATTGTTACTTCACCAACAGTTGATTTTGATATATGGCTTGGCAGAGGAAGAATCAAAGCAGAATTCAGGAATATACAGATGAATAAAGGTAGCAAAAGTGACACAGCCACTATAATCAAATGTTGCATGCAGTATAAGCAAAGAAAGGTAACAAATGTTTGCCAGGATGAAAACTAGGGTGCCAAATGAAGACATTCACAGTTAACTCACCTTGAAGAAACTGAACTGCTTACTTTATTAGCATGAGGATAAAGTAGTAAGAAGGATGTGTTCAGAGTCACAGCTCTGATTTTGAATCCTGGCTTAGATATTCACTTCGGCAAATTCCTTAATACCTGTGGGTCTCAGTTTCTTTGTTGGTAATATGATTATATTACCTTGTTTCTTAAGTCTCTTCCAGTTTCAAATCTATCTCCTAAAGGCTTAAATCTACATCTTTAATGACCTATGATTGAGGATGACTACCATCATTCCCTCTCCTGATTCCAAAGTCATTGGTGTGTGGGTACACTTAAATGACTATATTGGCAGTGATCACCTTTGCGAAATTAGATATACTTATCTGTGAATAGAGAAGTTCTGGAAATAAAAACCAAATAGATAAAATTTCCCTAAAACGTGGCAGGGTTAATAGAAATTTTATATATATATATGATTTCCTGTGTGTGTGTATTTTCTGCCAATTTTGCCCTTTTTTTGGAGGGGGGAGGGATCTGCTAAAGAGTTCTATTTGTCATTTCAAATGCAACATGTCTAAAACCAAACTCCTCACCTTTTTCATTTCTCCCTGACCTCTCTGTCTCTAACGTCATTATCCAAACCACTTAAGTTTGAAACTTTGGAATAATCTTTGGTTCCTCCCTCTCCTTCGCTAACCTTTAGCTATTGGCTAGATTAGCAGGGTTTGTTAATTTAATGTTAGTTCTTCCTTGCTAACATATCTTACATCTGTCTCTTCCCTTCTATTTCTGTTGTTTCCACCATAATTCAGACCCTTATTGCCACATCCTTGGACTACTGCAATAATTTCTTCACTGGCTTCCCTATCTCTAATTTATACTTCCTGCTAATCCATCCTATACATTAGAGTTTGTCTTATTTTCCTGAAAGCACATTTGGTAAATGTTATCCTCCTGTTAAAAAAATCTCTAATAGCTTCCCATTTCCTAGAGAATCAAGTCAAATTCCTTAGTTTGTCACTCAATATCCTCTAAAATCTGATCTCGGTGTCTTATTACTATCAGTCAATAAACCCACAAATATACTGTACTCAAGAAATCACTACAAAGGAGAATTAGAATAAATCATGTGATCAGGTAAATATATGATTAAAAAAATAAACTGGTTATATAGTGAGATCAAGAAATAGCAGATAAACAACTGAGGGCTCTACTATTGTCCTGGGGATTATCAGGAAAAAGCAAGAAAGACATCTAGAGGGTTGGGTGGATCCCTTATGATGAACATACTGTACATGGAAAAGAGCCGCACAAGAGGAGCCGACATGAATGGATTACAATCTACATCTTTGGAAAGGACAACCAGATTGAGAAGATCCTAAATCCTCCCCAGTTCTTGAATCCACCCTTTCTGTATCCTGGGAAATGCTAAATACAGATAGAGCTAATAATGGGCGTTTATCTCTAAGCAAGGTTTGGAAATTCAGCCATGATTCAATCATAAGAAAAATTCATCTAATTGTTGAGGGATTTTGTGAACAGTATGAGACTTAAAGACAGGTTGCTGTTAACTAAATTAATGTTTACACATTTAAGCACATGTCAGAAAAAAGTATAAGGTCAACATTTCAAGGTGATGTTAACTCACCTGTATCTTTATATTAAAGTGTCACAAGAAACTGCCTAGAGACTGAAGCTATCATATACGCATACTATGGTTAACACAATAATTAGGAGGATATTATTTCCCCCTCAATTAAGATGAAAACTCAAATGAGGCTAATATTAGCATTGAAATGGTGTAGACAACATCCATATTAATTACTGCTAAAGTACATATTCAGAATTGTGAATTGTGTGATGAATAAGAATTCCACAAAGAATTTGTGTATAAACATCCCTCTCAAATACTCCCATGCTTCCCAAAATTTGATGTATACTACATAATCCCTAATGTTCTCAGTATAAGAAATATGTATTAAATATAAAATATATTATAACTTTGCTCCAAAATATTACCATTTCAAAGCCTTACTCTTAATTCATTATTTTGTTTTTTTCACTTAAGTTTGCATACAGTTCTCCATAGTCTTACTAGTTGTATAGTATCACCATTTTCTATATTTCTGAAACATGAACATTATGGGGAACATTACAGTAAGCAGATAATGGGCAGATCAGTTTTCTTTCCTTCCTGGAGTCATTGAACGATCTGACCATCAATATAAAGTTTTAGGGATTGTAAGGAAACAACTACTTTTGATGTTGTCTTCTCAGAGAATCTATTCATACTTTCCATACTTCAGAGATGGATCCTGTCCCCAACCTTAGTAGCCTCTGATGCCCCCTTGTGCTAGATGTGATGCGGGCAAATTTGTATCTCTAGGGAAACTAGTGGAAGTTCTATTCACTCTCATGACCACAACATTTAAAAAGATATTACAAAAACATGTGTTAAAATTCTGACTAGGATGATGAACCATGCTTCTACTCCCAAAGGTGAGTTTAAAAAAAAAACAACACATCACCAAATGTTTGATGAACTTCTCATAAATTTGAAAATGCCATATTAATTTGTTCTTTGACCATAATTGTTAGTTATTATGCTTACAGCAAAATGCTTTTCAAGGCAAATTTCCAAAGCTTCTACAATTGGAAAATTTTATTTCAAGAATCCTTATTGGTTTAACACTTTGGTACATGGCTACTGGGACATGAGTTGCTTAATATTTGGTACATTTATATCATATATTGGATATGACTCATATAAGAAAGATCTCCTTCTTATCAAGTTATTCAGGGCTAAAGAGACATGAATTCCAGACCCAGTTCTGTCACTGAATGGTTATATTGCCTTGGGAAAGTAAATTAAACACAGTGTGTCTCAGTTTCCTCATTTATAAAGTGGCATGAACTCTTTAAATCTTCTCCTTGCATTAAAATGCTACAATCATGTGGCAAATTCTATTTTCTAAGTCTATAAGCCCTTCTTCCCAAAGACCTTTCTTTAAAAGAATGAGGTATTGTGGGTTACATTCAACTAATTTTTTAATGTGATCTTTAGAGTCAGGTTTTATATGTTGCAAATATCTGGCAGAGATAGATGCAGGTACAGAATAGAATTGAAGTGAGACTCCAGAATAAGTTATAACAGCTAGAAAGTAATAATAAAGATGAGGACTAGACCTGTGATTTAATTGGTATAGGGAATTCCCTCTACCACTCTACCAATTCAGGTTGTCATTTGTGGAGTCAATTCTATTATTATCCACATTTTAAAGATAAAGGAACTAAAGCTGAGAGAGCTCAAGGGACTCCCTAGGGTCATAAATCTGGTAAGTAACTGAGGTGGGATCAAACTCATGTCTTTTTTATACTAACTTTAGCACTCTATCCACCATGCCACCTAGCTGAGAGAAGGCTTTCTGGAACAGGTGGCAACTGAAGGGGACCTTGAAGGAAGAAAACAATTTCAACAGGCAGAGATAAGGGAGGAACAGATACCAGAGGCCAAGGGATCATAGTACTGTGAATTTAGAGCTAGAAGTGACATAAAAGGCCAGCTAGTTCAACTCCCTAATTTTGTAAATAAGTAAAATGAGGATAAGAAATGTTGACTGGCTCATCCAAGGTCACCTAGGGATTAAGGGACAGGCAGGATTAGAATTTGGAGTAAAGGTGTTTACCCAAATCTACTGCTCTTTCCTTTATACTCTGCTGTTGGAAAAAAGACACTGTCAGGGGAGATAGCAGGGTGAGATTAAGAAGCAAACTGAAACTTGGAGAGTGATGTGCAATAAGGATTTACAAAAAGATTGTTAGCCTTCTTTTCTAATGCAGATGTATTTCCCTGATAAATGTTTCTGTAGCCTCTAAATTAGAGTACTGCAAAGTACTTCTCCTTTTAAGACCATTGTAGTCTTCACTTGAAGAAGAATGAAAATATTCTCTTTGTCTAGGGGAGTTAACCTTGAGCAACTATAGAATTTTGAAACATGAATCATTTATAAATTTATTTCTAGATTTAATATTTAGTTAGGCTCTAGGTAAACAAGCCCATTAGAAAATAGTCTGTTTCTATAAATCACTCTTAAGTTTGCAATCAGATGTCCTACAACTGATACTAGTGTCCAAATTTATAACTCAAGGCGTTCTTCCACCATCACCAATACCAACACCAAGCAGGGACAAAATGCCAGATAGCGCTGGTGAACCAGCCTAGTAAGGCATTCTGAGGAAGAGACAGGAGGAAGTATGACCAGGCAGGTCAAATCACCTTAACCTCCATCTGCCTTCAAATTCTAATGGAGAGAGCTCAGAAGCCTGAACCCAAGTCTGGGAATACCTATAACTTCACTCCTGCTTCCAGACTGTCCCTTGTAGCCTGGAGGAGAAATCCTTATAAAGAGTTAAGCCATTCCTAATATCACCAACACCAAGAGTGGACCAGCAATTACTTCTGAATATGTAAGGTAAAATGTTCTGGGAACAAAAGACCATCTCCTCTTTATCCAGTCTGACCCCCCCCCCCCCCCCCGCCCCACAGCCACAGTCCAGGGTAGGAATCCTTGTAGAAATGAGACCTGGCAACTTCCTCTCCAGGTGTTGAAGCTCTCACCTCCTCAGCAGCCACAACTACTGAAGACCTAGAAAAGAAAGTTATCAACACAAAAGTCCTTGACACACGTTTTAGTATCACAAAGCCGTATAGTTTTATTAATAGAAATAACATTAAATGAGATGCATTACTAACCATTTTCCCAATGTTCCTTAAAGTCTATGAAGCCTATCCATCTGATCTGCCACCTAAACCTCTTATAGAAATTGTCTCCTCTATTAGAATGTAAGTTATTTGATAGTAGTGACTGCTCTGTTTGTATCCATGACTCTTCCACATAGTAAATGCTTAACAAATACATTTCATTTATTCATTTCATAGAACATACCTTTTTGAACTCCCTGCCAACCCATCCCAGAGTTTCCTTTTAATGACCTTATTCCTATAAGATAGTGGACCCTGAGGTCCTTTCTCTGCCTATATCTTTCCGTGTAGTGGAAAGAAGGCTAACCTTGAAATCAGGAAGACCGATGCTGCTTCTGATATATACTAGATGTGTGGCTAACCAACTTTCTAAGACTAAAAGTTACAGATGAGGTCAAATCTGAAGGATGGAGGAAGATTCCACACCAGGAACTGATGAGCCCAGTGCTTTCAAATCTATTATTTAACTTATCCATCCTTCCTACTCTGTGAAAAAGGTAGCATAGATACTATTATTACCATTTTTAAAATGAAGAAAAGCAGGCAATATTGCAATGTACTTTTAAAAAGGCTTTCATTATAAATCTTACAATTATAAATTTAAAAAATTGTCAAATAAATATGCAAAACATTGGAGTAAAATTTTAACCCAAAAGCCATAGCTCTTAACAAGGCAAGACAAAGCAAATTAACAAATGGCAAACAAGCAAAGAAAATGTTTTTGTTCTGTATCCCCTTCCAAAATTCAGCTACCTTTGACTTTTTCTCCCTATCCAAATTATGTAATGGCAGGCAGCTTGTGCACACAGTTCTGTTTCCCTTAATTTGGCTCTTCTCACTTCATATAAGTCTTCCTATATTTTTTTACAGACTCCAGATTTATTGTTTTATGGCACCACAATATTCCATACATTAATGTTTATTCAACTAGCCTCTAATTGTTGGACATATAGGTGCTAATGGTGCTTTAATTGTACTAACACATATATTTGTGTTTTGAGACTTCTAGTTTAAGGAACAGTTTAAAAATTATCATGTGGAAACAGATGGGAAAATAGTGCTTTTGACACACAATTCATTCAGGACAAAATTTTAAAAGTGCATTTCTTGATTTTCAGCAGATTTATCAGAGTGGCTTACTGTGGTGATAGTTATACTTCAGTGTTCTCCAGGGGAAGACAATTAGAGTCTGTCCTTGTGAAACTTTATGGAGCTACAAAAGAGGATTTTTCGAGAAATAATAAATACACATTTGAACTAGGTAATATCTGATTGTCCAAAATGTTCCATGCAAGTTCAGGTAAAATTTGTTTGGATGTCTACAAGTATTCAGCAATAATTGGAATTTAGCAATTTTCTATTAAATGAATATAATTGATATGCAGTACCAATTAGGATAATTAATCAGTTGTAGTTGTGCTAAAGTGATATTGCATATAAGCTGAAATTACACTCTCCTATTATCTAAATAAATATATAAATAGATATCTACATATATGTTTATATATACAAATATTCTCCAGAAGATATATATTTATCATATCTGTATATATGAAAGTATTATTTCATCATATATGTAATATAATTTTAGCAAAATACAACTGATTGGTTATCCTCATCAGTACTATCAAATATAAACATGTATACACATACACACATACACATATGTATAATGTGTATGATAGTGTATATACATACATGTATATATTGTATGTGTGTATGTGTATGTACAGACACACAAACATACACACATATTGCTCATATGGATCAGTCAAATTGCCTATGCTGACGAAATTGAACCCGATCAAATTGGTGGGAAGAGATGGTGTTTTCAGCAGTGCAGACAAGTCAACTGATGAAGATTAGCAATTCTTCTTTAATATATAATTTTATTTTGTTTTGCCTTTTTTTTTGGAGGGGGGAAGGCAGGGCAATTGGGGTTAAGTGACTTGCCCAAGGTCACACAGCTAATAAGTGTTACGTGTCTGAGGCCGAATTTGAACTCAGATCCTCCTGACTCCAGGGCTGGTGCTCTATTCACGGCGCCACCTCACTGCCCCTCATATATAATTTTAGAGAACTGACTTGAACACAGATTAGGCCATTGCCCATGACCACAGAACTGGTATGTATGAAATGCAGAATTTGAACCCAGGTTTTCTTGACTCCAAGGCTGACTTTCTTTCTACTAAACTAAAGTGCTTCTCATTATATTATCTAATAAATATCTTTCTAAAAATTACCAGCAAAACTTAACATTAAAATTAAGTTTTCTCTTAGTAAATTAAGGCAACTTAAAATAATTTAGAATCTGCAGAGCAGTGGTATTTTTATAAAAGAAATTTTATAAATATGAATATATTTTTAGATGGATGAGTAGCTTAAGATTATATTTTCATGTCTAATGACTCATATAAGTTAATTTTATAGTTTTAATATAACTAATTTATATTTTTAAAACTATGTACATTGATTTAAAATTTTATATAGTTTTAAAATAAAATAATACAGGTATTCCCCTACTAAATAAAAACTATCCTGATTTTTATATACTAGGAAATAAATCATTTTATCAGTTACAATTTGTATAAACATATACTTTTAACAAGATCATTTGCACGGTACAGAATTATACGAGTTATAAAAATGTTCATACTCTTTGACCTAGTGGTCCCATCAGTGAGTCTATAGCTAAAAAGATTATTAAACAGAAGATCCTATCCACACAGAAAACATTCCTAGTGATACTATTTCTAACAACAAAAAACTGGAAACAAACCAGGAAGACATTAATTGGAGAATGGTTGAATAAATGGTGGTACATTAAGGAAATGCAATAATGTTGTAACATAAGAAACAATGAAAATGAAGAATTCAAAAATATATGGAAAGGAAATGTAATTGGGGTCTGGCTAAAGGGAGTTTCGCCAAGGGGCCCTTTAGCCAAAGGGGCATGTGAAAGAGACCCACCTGGATACTGGTGAACCTGCTTCACAGAGGGGGCCTGACTCACCACTGCACAGATACTATACAGCTAATAAAAGCTAACATTTATATAGTGCTAAGTCCTAAGCACTTTACAGTTATCTCATTTGATCCTCATAATAACCTTGCAAAGTAGGTTCTATTATTATCCCCATTTTACAGATGAAGAAATTGAGCCAAACAAAAGTTAAGTGACTTATACAGTGTCACACAGCTATTAAGTGTCTGAGGCTAAATTTGAATTCAGTTCTTTTTTGACTCCAGGCCAGGCACTTTATCCATTTCACCTCCTAGCTACCTGCTCTTTCCTATCTGCTGACTTTGTGGTGAAGGAAAGATTTGTGACTGGCTCATTTGCTGAGACTGAGTGTGCATAGGAAATGCATTCACTGGCCAAAATGAGCTATTTCCTAGTGGTTTAGCGGTTAGGATGCAGCACTTTCATTACTATGGCTAAGGTTTGATTGCCTGCTGGGATGGGTCAAGCAGGTTGCCCCCCAGAACAGGGGCGGCTCCAATTGCTAACAGTCTGGGGTTGTTTTTTTTTAACCTGTAGAAGCTTGAAAGGTCATTCTGTCTCTAATCTTTCTTCACTTAATAAAAGGAAAGAATAAATAGTGACAAAAGCAATCATAAGGTTACAAGGTCATGGGGCTACATATAGACACAGGTAGGGAGATTAGGACATTGGTCCACCTCTTTCTTTCCACTAGGAGTCTTACAGCAATCTTTGCCACAATTGCCCCCAGAAAAAAATCAAAGAAAATTTGACTGGTTAATGCCTTTTCTACACATAGTCTGGTCCAGTACCTAAGCCAATCAAAAGAATTTTCTTTCCATTCAGGAAGCAGAGAGGAAAGACTCACAGAAAGAGTCACAGAAAAGCTACTCATATTATGAAGTGGAAAGCTGAGCCTTTCCGTTCTGCAACACCACACATTTCCAGAGCTAAGTCCACTAGAAGTAGGTTTACCATCTATGCATATCCTGTCTGCCTGCTCCAGGACCAGGCCCTTATTGGCCAGCCCTCCTTTATACGCAAAAACTTATATACACTGACTACAGCCATAAGGATAAAGTTAAAAGAGCAATGAATTCATGTTATACACAGCCAAGAAGGTCAGAAGAATAAGCAAAACAACGCAACTCTGGGTGCTAATATGTGAAAATTAATATGCATCTTTTGTGGTGGGGTCAATGATAAATACACTGTAATCACTTATCATCATTTTTGTTTGGCATCTACATCCACTTTTCTTATTATCTTTTCTCATGCTTGTGTATATACCTGAATTTCTCAATGGAAATTATCTAAAATTTATATTTTTAAAAATATCATTTTTTTAAAAGTGCTCAGGGAAGTTGCCTTGCTCTGTCCACTATCATAATTCATACATGTTCATAGTAAGCCGAGCTAACTTTTGCTATGGGATAAAACAGAAATTCTTAACCTTTTCCATCACGGAGCCTTTAAGAGTGTGGTGATTCATCCGGGATTCATCTCTAAATAAAACTTTTAAATATGTAAAATAAAATACACAGGATTACAAAGGAAATGAATTCTATTGAAATACAGTTATCAAAATATATGTGTATGTATATATGTGTTTTTTAAGTTCACAGAACCCTTGGTGTAGAGCTGCTGTTTATTATTGTTTTTTTTCTTTAAAGTAAGATAGATTGAAAGGTGAAGGGGGAAAGAGAGTGAGGGAGGGAAGGAGAGAGGCTAAGGAAAAAAGAGAAATAGCTTTGTTGAGATGTCCCAAATTTAAAAGCAGATTAGAACTAGACAAAGCACTAACTAAGCTAGAGAAGATAGGGGATCTGGGTTTGAAACTCCATTCAAATCTAGGTTACTTGTTACCTGTGTGACATTGAGTAAGTCACTTAACTTACCTAAAATTTCCCCATCTGTAGAATGACAAAGCTGAACATGACAATCTCTAAAGTTGTCTCCAACTCTAAATCCTATGAACCTGAGACAATACTATTGTATGGATGATATAGCTAAAATACTTTAATGTCCAACACAGAAAAAGACAAAAAAGTTTCCTCCCCCCCGCCGAAGTCTTAACTTAATCTATTTGGGGACTTTCTCGGAGAAAAGCTATTTAATGAATTTTTCTACCATGGCTATTCTGGAAAACCATAATAGTTCTAGAAGGGCTAGGATCTGTCTCAGTAGAGGGAATACTCACCAAGTCAAAAATCATAATCTTTTTCTTTTTTTGAATCATGATTCTTTCAACTCAAAAAGGAACAAATAAAACTAATTAAGTTCTGGCTCTGTGCCAGTAACTATGCAAAGTGTTGAGGAATGGCTAAACAAATTGTGGTATATGACTATCATTTCTGCCATTAGAAATGATAAATGAGGAATTCAGAGAAAGATGGGAAAACTGAATACATGAAAACATGACCTACATATTTCAGGTCCTTAGCACAGTGCCTGGTATATAGTAGGCACTTAATAAATACTTATTGATTGAGCCATTGAAAATAGCTAGAACCAGGAAAACAATACGCCCAATGATTACAATGATATAAATAAACAGTTCTAAAATGAACCCAGATTCTGATTAATTGCAAGGTATATATGTATGCGTATATGTGTATACACACACATACACATATACATATATGTCTCAGAGAACAAATGATGAAAAATCTGTTCCTTCTCTCGGTAAAGAAGCTGGGGGGGACTCCTGAAGTAGATTGTTGCGGATGTAGTCATTTGGTTTTGTTTCCTTTGTTTTTTCTTTGTTATAATGGAGGGTTCAGTGGGAACCAGTGAAAATTTATCCTAAATGTGGGTTTTAGGTGTTTACAGACCTATAAATAGGTTTATACATGCCAGATCAAAATAATATCTGTACAATTTGGAACATACCAAAGAAAAGAACTGCAAATAGAACTTCTAGAGAGAATAATGTTAACACAATTGTGATCACACATGGGATAGAATTAATTATGGTGTACGGGTATGGGCCACCACTCAAGCCCTACACAAATGTCTCTAGGATCAGCCTAGCTCATCAACAGGTGATTTATATTTTTGGCCACAAGCTATTCATGAAGATTCACTACAAAAATTGCAGGGGGAGTGTGATCAGTACTAACCAGAGAGAGAACACCAACACTAGCAAATTGATGATTCTTTTGAGTATCGAAGTTGGGGCATTTCATGAAACATTTTCTTAAAATGTTTATTTCATAGTTGGAACACTAATTCATTGATGGTGGAGCTATGAACAGATCCAACCATTCTGGAGAGCAAATTGGAACTATACCTAAAGGATTATAAAAATGTGCATACACTTTGACCCAGCAATACCACTTCTAGGACTATCTCCGAAAGAGATCATAAAAATGGGAAAAGGAACCACATGCACAAAAATATTTATAGCAGCTCTCTTTGTGGTGGCCAAGAACTGGAAACTGAGGGAATGTCCATCACTTGGGGAATGGATAAACAAGTCGTGGTATGTGAATGTAATGGAATACTACTGTGCTATAAGAAATAATGAACAGGCAGACTTCAGAGAAACTTGGAAAGACTTTTATGAACTGATGCTGAATGAAGGAGAACATTGCACACAGTAACAACCACAGTAACAACCAAAATCAGAGGACTGATTTTGATAGACTTAGCCCATCTCAGCAATGCAAGAACCTAAAACAATTCCAAAGGGCAAATGATGGAAAATGCCATACACATCTAGAGAAAGAAGTATAGAGTCAGAAGGGAGAATGAAGCAGACTGTTTTCTTTTTTGTTTTGTTTTGTTTTGTTTCTCATGGTTTCCCATTTGTCTTAATTCTTCCATGCAACATGACTAATGTGAAAATGTGTTTTATAGGAATGTATGTGTAGAGCCCATGTCAGATTGCAAGCCATCTTGGGGAGGGAGTGGAAGGAAGGGGGAGAAAATTTAAAACTTATGGAAGTCAATGTTGAAAATTAAAAATAAATAATTTAATTTTAAAAAAGATAACACAAAAAATGTTTATTTCATCTAGGTGTATTCTGCATTGTGGTATTCCAAATACTGTTAACAATTCAAAAAAAAATCTAACAAAAAAGAAAATAACTATGGTATAAAAGACATTGATGAAACATTTCAGAAAATTTAAAAAGCTATGGTGTATAACTAGGTATTTAACTTCTTTATTTTAATTAACATTTTCTGAGTCACATGATCCTCATTGCCAAAATCAGTCCCCAATAGTAAGCTTGGTGCTTTTGAAGGAATAGTAACTGTTTCATGGGTCATTAGCGTGTCCTCTAGTGCTCTACAGATATAATGGATTAAATGTCATCCCTCAGGATTTTGCTCTCCTTCTTGACTTCTTCCAAAACAACTGTTCCTACAGTTAGGAAAACCCATTCAATATTATTAAGAGCTAGAAATCATGTATAACTTTATCTTTTCAACA
>CM053582.1:290406759-290417579 GCA_028627135.1 Pseudochirops cupreus | reverse complement strand
ACAACTTGATAAGTGGCATGTAAAACTTATAGTTAACATGTTTTGTTTTGTTTTTCCCATGAAAGAAAGGAAAAGAGAATGATTCTTTGGAGAGCATTCTGCAAAAGTGAAAGACTAACATCTTTATCATCAAAAGCATTTAAGGTCATGTGGTGCTGTCCTTGGTGCAGAGATAAGCACAGTACAGAGTGAACTGTTATACATCTGTTCCTTGTTCTCTAGGAGGATGACTCCCAACTTGAAGTTTATTCATTCCTCTTAAAGTATATCTAAGAATCTTCAGGAGAACAAATTACTTTTAAAATTTAAAACAGGTGTCTTCATCTTCCTTAAGGAGCACATCCAGTCCAGTGCAGAGTGCAAAGCAGTGGCTTCTTGAGAAACAGGCATGAACATGAAGAAAACCAAGAGGGGCAAAAGCAACTGGGCTCAACCCAAGAATGCACAGAGGAGATCTGTACTAAAGGTGATACATTTGAGGGCACTGGGGAAATCAATCCTCAAGGTATCTGGAAGAAGGTAAAATATCATAGGTTAAAAAAAAAAATCTCTGACATTATCAAAGGAAGTGACTGAGAAAATATCACTAACTACCAATTCTTATGCCAACTTTCCCATCCACATAATCTTTTTTTGTGAGAATAAATTATATATCCATTGAGAGTCAATCTTCATTTGGAAGGGAATAGACTTTTTGCACATGATACTCCAGAGCAGGCTAAATCTTCGCCATCATCACAAATTGACTGAAAGATAGAGAACACAAGATCCTCCCATGCTTAATATTTGTTGACTAGTTTTTCAAAAAAGCATTTGATTTAAAACAACTCTGAGGTACCACATCTCACTGGTCAGATTGGCTAAGATGACAAAACAGGAAAATTATAAGCACTGGAGAGGATGTGGAAAAATTGGAACACTAATGCATTGTTGGTGGAGTTGTGAACTGATTAAACCATTCTGGAGAGCAATCTGGAACTATGCCCAAAGGGCTATAAATAGGTGCATACCTTTTGACTCAGCAATACCACTTCTAGAGTTGTATCCCAAAAAGATCACAGAAGTGGGAAGAGGCCCCATATGTACAAAAATATTTATAGCAGCTCTTTTTGTGGTGGCAAAAAATTGGAAATCAAGGGGAAGCCTATCAATTGGGGAATGGCTAGACAAGTTGTGGTATATGAATGTAATGAAATACTATTGTGCTATGAGCAATGAGGAGCAGACAGACTTCACAATAACCCGGAGAGATATATAAACTGATATTGAGTGAGAAGAGCAGAACCAGGAGAAATTTGTACACAATTACAGACACAACATATGTGTGATGACTAACTTTGATAGACTGGGCTCCGGTCAGCAATGCAAGGTTATAAGACCACTCCAAAAGACTCATGATAGAAAGAGATATCCACATCCAGAGAAAGAACTACAGAATCTGAATGAGGACTGAAGCAAACTACTTGCCCTCTCTCTCTATTTTTTTTGATTTTGTTTTGTTTCCTCTTTTTCATTGTTCACTCCATTGGTTATAATCCTTCTTTACAACCTGACTAATGTTTAACGTGAAGGTATTTGTAAATCCTATATTTGATTGCATGCTGTCATGGCGGGGGGGGGGGAGTGGGAAAGAGAGGAAGGGGGAGAAAATTTGAAATTCAAGGGATTGTGGAACTGAATGTTGTAAACTAAAAGTAAATTTAAAAATTAAAAAAAATTAAAAAGTATTTGATTTAATAGAGTAAAACTCAGCTTCAAAGGTTCTCCTCAAAAAGGCACCTCCCATGAATATGTAAAAGTTACATAAGATTATTTCAAAGAGGGAATGAGATGATCTTGTTTGATGACATTTATTATTAGCATCAATCAAGGCACAAAACAGGGAAATGTATTCTCCCCAGGAGTGTTTGCCATTGTCATGGAGGAGATATAACAAAGAGTCCAAATCAAAGA
Source organism: Pseudochirops cupreus (assembly GCA_028627135.1). Lineage (NCBI taxonomy): Eukaryota > Metazoa > Chordata > Mammalia > Diprotodontia > Pseudocheiridae > Pseudochirops > Pseudochirops cupreus. Next base: position 290,415,626 of record CM053582.1, on the reverse strand, counting down.
GAAATTTCCTATTGATTCCAGATACTCCTGTTTGTGGATGACATTGTGTTGACTGCCTTAAGCCCTGAAACACTGTAATGAGAACCATAATCACTCAAAAGAGTTTGGCCTAATCATTCACACAAGAAAAATTTAATGGACAAAGAATGCCTATTGTTCAGACTATGATGTTGAAAGAACAACTTGTAGAATTCATTTATAAACACACACATACCCCTATTTATATAAAATATGTCTATGCGTATGCCTGTGTATACACACACACACACACACACACACACACACATATAGTATTTTAATGACTTGAAACTTCTCTCTGAAACAAAGGTTCACTGTGTCTTTTAGCAACAATATTCTTCTGGTGGTGTTGCATGACTGTCAGTCATGGAACATAACAATCTTTGAAAAATTGAAGTTGAGAATCACATAAAGGGCAATGAAGAGAAACAAAGTGGGCATGATAAGGTGGTAACAGATTATGAACAAGAATTACATGAGGTAAGTAAAGTAAAAGTAAATGATGTCATTAAAGAAATGTATGATAAAAAAAAAGATGGATTAGTTATGCTGCAAAAATGAGGGATAACTGGAAACCCCATGGGGATAATTCTCCCTTGGCTATCTCACCCCATGCATTCAATTATCCTCTCTTTGTACATGATTATCAAATCTATAAATCTAGTCTTAATTTCTCTCCCGAACCCTAGTGGTATATTCCCTTGTTTCCAGCTGTCTGCTACCCAGACATCTGAATGTCCACCAGGCTTTTCAAACTTAACACGTCCAAAACAGATCTGATTTTCCCCAAAATCCATTCTTCTCCCAATCCTCTCCATTTCTGTTGATGTTGTCTCTATTGATTCAGTCACCCAGGTTTGCAAAATTGGAGTCATCCTTGCCTGTTGACTCTCTTCAACCTTCGCATTCAGTCAGTTACCCAGTTTTGTCTATTCTGCCTCCAAAAGATCTCCCACATCGGTTCTCTTCTCTCTACTCATACAGTTATCACTATAGTTCAGGCCCTCAACACCTCTTGCATAGATTATGGCAACAGCTGTCTGATTACTCTCTTTGTCTCTACTCTCTTTCCTGTCCCATTTATCCTTTACCCAGTCACCAAACTGATAAGTCCTAAAAACAGATCTGATCATGTCACTGTCCCTGCCCCACTCTCAAAAATCTTCAACAGTTTTCTGTGGTCTCTATGAAAAATCACAGATCTTTCAGCCCAGTATTTAAAGCCCAGCCCCCTTGCCACCCACCCCACCCCCAGTCTAGTTCCCACCTACAATTTTATTCTTACTTCATTTTATTCCTCTTCGAGAACTCTCCACTTGAATCTGCTAGCTATTCCCAATTTATACCTCCATGCTTTTGTACAGTTACTTGTGTCCAAAATATACGCTGTCCTCACTCTAATTCCTAGACTGACTAAGCTTCCTTCCAGGCACAGTTGAGGTGCTACCTCCTACACAGATGCATTTCTGGATTCCAAGCATTCCCTTCCCCCATTCCAGTCATTAGCGTTGTCTTCCTCTTGAAATTTCTTTGCATTACATTAGCACATATATAAAGTAGTGGGTTCTAATTCCACTTAACACACTATAAAACCTGGGCAATCCATTCAATCTCTCAGTGCCCTCAAGCAAAACTCTAAGATTATAATTTGCAGAACAGATGCCAACCTGTGTGGTTAGATGGAGCTTCTTCTCTAAGAGTTTTCTATATTCAAAACAAAACAAAAATGATTACTGTATTTACCTTCTTGTGTATACTAGTTGAATGTGACCTCAAAGACAGTGATTGTTTGGTCTTTATCTTTGAATCCCCAACATTTAGCACAGTGCACTGTACATAGCAATTGCTGAATAAATGTTGGCGGAATTGACTTGACAGTCCCATATGCTCCACTGCTCTTCTCATAATGCCCAAAGAATGTGAGGAAGACCCCCAGTAAGGTGGGTGGGCTCTCTGTGGCAAACTTCCCAGGACATGTCAAAAAATCACCTAGGATTGTGATTTGTATCTTGACATTAAAGAGAGCTCAGATGTATTATTGGCAGTATTGGATTCTTCATTTTAAGAATTAGGCCTTGCAATTCACTTCTTCAATCTCCCATTACATTTGACATATGTGAGTGGGATTCAGAGAGTGGAAGGAAGGGAAGGTGTCAAAAAATCATACGAGAAATAATAGAGTGTTATAACTCAGAAAAACTTGAGAATTACTGCTCTCTTAACTTATTCTAACCCCTTTCAATGCAAAGCACATTATTTACAAGTCATAAAATGCACCAATGCATACTCTCAACTCTGTAAATAAGGTAAAATGACCTCTATAATTGACAAGCTTTAGAGAGTGGACCAGTCCTGGCAGAGGAAGTGGATTATGACTGTTGTCTAGTGTCACTGTCAATGAAATATGGCATCATGTTGATTCAGGATAAACAGTCACCTTTGGGGAGGATAGCAACGACCTTCAGTGCCTTCAGGGAGGAGGTTTTAGGACAACACAAGCAACTGAACATGAGACATGTGCATTGTAAAGGCTACTTCTTCCTATAAAGACATCTGATAACTATACCAATAATGCAACCACCTGTGGAGAAATGTCTAGACTTTAGGTCACTTAAGTGATGATTAGATCTAGAATAGTTCCTATCCTTTGAGCAAGGTTTTGCTTTCAGAATTTTGGTTTTAATGAGGGGGGAAGTGAAATCTTTTCAAATAATCATTAAGAAGAAGAAATGTTCAATATAAACTTGTTTACTATACTTTTAAAAATGGAGCTTTAATTTAATAGATTTGGCTTTGCTGCCCTTTTGCATTTACACATACTATGAGTTTTGTTCAGATAAAAATGAAAAGGGGCTTTGTAGATTCTTGCATCAGTAATGTGCAGATTAAATGATATTGCCATAATAACTCCAAATCCTTCTTCAACTCAAAGATTATAATCTTTAATTCCCCAAATTAGTATAAATTAGAACATCTATTCATTTTGAAGGTGAAAGTTTTCAATAATAGTATATACTATGCTGTTACCAAGTATACTTTCTTTTAAAACTTGACTAATGTACCATTCACTATCCAAATGAAATATGATTTCCTGTTGATACTGCTTAAGTTACCAAAATGCACATACTAACAATTATATAAAATGATGCATAACACAAACTAGAAGATACAAATAAAATTAAATCAGACCTAAGGAAGAATTTACTTGCCTCTGGCACAATCTATTTCATAATACTTATTTACTAAAATAAATAAATAATAACTAGGAAACAATCCAAAATTTTTATTTGAAACTTTTTTTTTCCTCCCTAAAGCTCAAAATATCTAAACTCTTCCTCCCAAGGACATTTTCCCAAACTTCTGCCATTTGAAAGTTATCCAATTTGAATGATAGCCATACATTTAACTTTGCGTGTTATGGTGTCCTCAAACACTATACTAAATCTTTTCTAATGATCAATTCAAAGTAACAATTTTTGAAAATTATTTTTTTTAAATTCCAACCAATCACAAGTAATCTCTGTTAAAATGATAGTGATTGGGGGTTAATTGTATCACTGTGTAATAAATGAAACCAAAGTGATATTTGAAATAGCAAGTGTTTAAAAAGGGATATTATATATACATATATATGTATAGTATATATAATTTTTTTTTGCTTCTTCCTTCCTACTGTTCTCTCATTTTGCTGCCTTTTGGCATCCCCACCAGAGGGTGAGTAGGAAGAGAGAATGGGAAAAATTCAAAGCAGTGAGTTTAATGGATGCTGAAACAAATGGCTTAACACAGATTTTTGGATTAGCTACGGATTCCAATGTATAGGTTATTTCTGCCTTGTCCCTCATCCCCACCCCAATACCATAGAAAATCAAGACTTGGCTATGTTGTTATGTGATAATTCTCCCCACTCATTATTGAGCATGACCTGTAATCAGATTACTATCCCATTGTAGCAATATCCATAATATTATCTTGCTTGCTTCTGGAGCTCTGTAACAAAGCACATTTGAAGTCACCACACCAGAAACAATTTCAGCGATACTGTTTGGGAATAAATTTAGTTTGGGGAATGTGTCTACTTTTGTTCTAAAGATGAATTTATAACTTATAGTATTGGACAGTAATCCTAGCCAAGTTGCTTCAAAGACAATCTGACCCACTGATAACACTCCTGCCAATATAACTTTCTACATAGCCAAAGTAACTTGAGGTAGGCTGTGCAATTCAGAGAGCATGAACATAAGTTCATGTTATGTAACATAAGTTCACTTATGTAAGAGATAACTGCAACAGGCTATCTACTTCTGATACTGCTGTATTTTCTATTAAAAAAAATAGATCTGGAGGAGAGCAGAATTTAGTAAACTAAATGATATGAATGGAAGCAGTTTCCACAACAAGACAGCATGGTACAATGAGAAGCATCCTCAATTCAGAATCAGAGAACCAACTCACAAATCCTGGATCATGCATTTACTGCTAGTGTATCCTTAGGCAAGTCACTTAACCATTCACTTAACTTTATCTGTAAAATGGAAGAGGATGGACTAGATTCTAAAGTTCCTTCAGCTCTAAATTTATGATTCTTTAACCTCAGTCCTCTAGGAACCTGGTCAGCACACTTCTTAAAAATGTTCTTTCTTAAATAAGTATTGTCAAATCACAAACAATGTGGTAATGAGGTTATTGAAAAGAAAATACATAATTGGTTGATGAACAGCTATTAAGATACTCTCAAGAAGGATAAATTACGTCTCTAAGATAGTTATATCTAGTATTCTTCCTGCTTCTAATTAGCATTTTTACCTCATGTTCAGACTCTGTTATACATCAATACTTTATATACCTCCTTAATGTCTTATCTTTGAAACAGACAATTGGTCAAGTAGTAAAAAACAATATGCAAGAGAAAAACATGACCTCTTACGAGGAAAGCGTCACCTAATGGGACTTCAGATTAATAAAAGAATGTTCATTTAAACAAACATCTAAGGGCAAGTTCCTGAAGTAAGTTTACCTTTAAGAAAATACTGAGAAAGTTGAATATCATCTCATCTTTCCCTCTAAAACTCTTTTAAAAAACAGAGGGTTTTTTTGGTTTGGTTTTTATGTCAGAATTGTCACACAAATATCAAAGAATAGATATTGAGTTTGGACACCAAAGTTCCTATGAATGTGTTCCTTCCTAGCCTGCCATATTCAGATTTTTACTGATTTTTTTCATTCCTGACTATTCATAATATATTATGTGTTATTTATAATTTTTGAAAGATACTGCATGTTTGATCTTCATTAACAAGCACAGACAATCTGAAATCTGGGAAAGACCCCAGCTTAAAAAGGCCGTGGCCTCCCACTGTATCCGGGGCCATCATCAGTCATCTTGACCTATGTTTTGCCATTGGACTCTGATGACTCTGGAGAAGAGAGTGAGGCTGAAGACTTTGCACAGCTCTGCCTCACTTAAATCCAGTTCACTTGCGAGTCAAGATATCAGCCTCCTGATATCATTGGTCCTCTTAGAGAATGAAGGATTAACAAGCAACAACACTAATAAGTATTATCTTCAATGCTTTAGGAAAATGACTTACCTATACAAAAATGACGATTGATTATTTTAAAATCTCCTTGTTTTTTGTTTTGTTTTGTTTTTACTAATTAGGAGAAGTGGGCTCAAATAAATCTATTGACTGTTTATACTAAGCAGATTGGCCTCAGATGGTAGGAATTGGTTCCAGACTGCTTTTGAAAATAGCTAGCTCTCTAGTATCTTTTACCTTCTATGTGGCTTGTCTCATAGGGTACTTTTCAATACAGTTGTCTAAGGATACCCTCCTCCCAATCTCTCAGAACAACATTGTGATACTGCTCCCTCCTAGCACTTCTACCTATCTGAACAATCTTTCCCAAGCTCTTCTGGCTCATCATCCATGACCTACCCTGCCCAGATAGTGTTTTCCCAGGATTCTGTCTTTGAGTCCTACCTTTTCTAAACATTATCTTAGCAATATCATTGGCTCTTAGGGATTCAAATGTTATCTCTATGCAGATGACTCCCAAGCTATGAAACCCTGAACTATCTTCTAAACCTGTTTCTCATCATTATTTGGCTTTCAAAAATTGGTTTCTATATGTCCTTTAAGTATCTTAAGCTCAACAGGGCCAGAAATATTTTCCCCCTTAACCTGCCCTATTCCAGTCTTCCATTCCATAGATGGTGCCACCATCTTCCCCATTAACCAGGTTTGCAACCTCAACATCACTCTTTATTTTTCCTGTCATTCCTCCCATATCCAATCAAAATTTAATTGATTGTATCTCAAAAAATATTCTCATCTGTCTGCTTTTCTCCATTCATCCAGATACCATCAGGCTGACTCTCAATCACCTTTCACCTGGATTATGACTGTAAGAACCTTTTGATTGGTCTCCCCACTTCCAGTTTCTGTCCTCCATAATACATAACTGCCCAAATAATTTTCCCAAGACACAAATATGAGCATATTACTCCTCTGTTTAAAAAAGTCTCGAGTGGCTCCCCATTAACTATACAGTAAAATAGAATTTCATCACTCTGGAATTTAAGGTCCTCTACAATCAAATTCCCACTTACCCTTTCAGGCTTTTGTCATAATATTCCCCTTTACACACTCTCCTTCCCAGCCAAATTGAGCTGCCAAACTCTATATTCCATACCTTTGCATATTATCACAAGTCATTCTACATGTCCAGAATACACTGCTTCCACATCCTTCTTTTTGAGAATCTTTGTTTTCCTTTGATGCACCATTGTGAAGACTTCCTTCATTGTTTTTAAAGTTGTCTTTCTCCTTGATTTTCTGTGTACTCTACTTATTTATTTTTGTGCATTGTGACCCCCCTACTCCCAAGCTTCTAGACTCTCAACCTATTAGAAAGGAAGCTCCTTCACAATGCAGGAAATTTTTCATCTTTGTCTTTTTATTCCTAGCATCTAGCATCATACCATACATAATTACTTAAATGAAAATGATTCCCACAAAGAACTTTGTTTTTGATTCTGGAAGTAACTGGGAGTCAGTGGAGTTTGTTGAGTAGAGAGTGGCAGGGAATTGGTATAGTCAGATCTAGTTTTAGAAGAGTTATTTTGGCAGCTGAGTGGAAGATGGATTAGAGTGGGGAGATATTTGGCATTTAAAACTCTTCCTAACCCCAACCTCCATGTGTCTTTTCAATCTTCTTACATTCTACTCCCCTCCAACTACTACAATCCAGATATACTGACCTGCTTGCTGTTCCTCGCACGTAATACTTCATTTCCCAACCTCCAACTTTAGAATCCCTAGTTTACTTTAAGATTCAACTCAAGGGTCATCTCCTGGTCCCCTCCCAGAAACTAATGCCAACCTTTCTGAGGTTACCTTCTGTCTACCTTGCATTTATCTGGTTTGTTCTCATTTAATATGTTGTCCTCCCCACTAGAAATAAGCTCCTTGAACACTATACGCAGTAACAGGTCCATTGTTTTAAGATCAGCTGTGACTGACTTACATCTTCTCAGCAATACGCTGATCTGTGATGGAAAATGCCATCCACATCCAGAGAAAGAAATGATGGAGTCTGAATGCAGATGGAAGCGCGCTATTTTCACTTGTGTGTGTGTGTGTCTGTGTTTTTTCCTTTTGCAGACTGTTTCTTCTTTCCCAAAATGACTAATACGGAAATAGGTTTTACATGATGGCATGCACATAATCTATATCAAATTGTTTATGGCCTTAGCAAGAGGGAAGCAAAAAATTGGGAACTCAAAATTTTATTTAAAATGAATGTTAAAATTGTCTTTACATGGAATTGGAAAAAATAAAACACTATTTTAAAAAGAAAATAAATAAATGGAAACTGTTTCACAGGAAAAAAAAGAATTAAGTTCTTTGAGATCTAGGACTGTCTTTCCGTTTGTATTTGCATTTCCCATGCTCAGCACGACGCCGAGTCCGTAGGAAACGCTTAATGACTTTTTGTTGACTTCACTACTGTGCCTCCTAGTTTCCTAAAAAAAAATGTATAATTACTATCAAATGTTTTAAAGTTTTAAGGTAGTAATTTTCACCAAATAATTTTAATGCAAGAATTTATTAACTCTCAAAAATACTTTAGTGATATTCTCAACATATACACTTAGGCACTGTTACGTTAAAGCACCATTGGTGGGGGTGTCTCTTTAAAGCCACCGATTCACAGGAAAATAAAATTAAGGACCATACTCAAGTGAAAATCAGTTGGCTCATTTTAAGAAAGCAAATTAATGGTGGCAAAAAACTGGAAATTAAGGGGATGCCCATCAATTGGGGAACGGCTAAATAAGTTGTGGTATATGAATGTAATGGAATACCGCTGTGCCATATAATACCATATAAGAAACGGGGAGGAGACGGTCTTCATATTCACCTGGAGAGGCTTATACAAACTGATGCTAAGTAAGAAGAGCAGAACCAGGAAAACCTTGTACACAATCACAGACACATTGTATGTGTGACGACCTACTTGATAAACTGGACTGTTCTCAGCAACGCACAGGTATAAGACAACTCTACAAGTCTCGGGATAGAAGGAGATGTCTACATTCAGAGAAAGATCTAGAAAGAACAGAGTTTAAATGAAGCCTGAAGCAGTCTACATGCTTTCATTCTTTTCCATGTTCGGTTTTCTATCTTCTTTCCCATTGTTCACTCCATTGGTTACAAGCCTTCTATACAACCAGACTAATGTCCAGTGTGAAAGTATTTGCAGATCCTGTACTTGATTGCACGCCGCCATGGGGGGGGGGGGGGGGGGGGGAAGAAGGAGGGGAGAAAATTTGAAACTCAAAG
>CM053582.1:290298561-290406659 GCA_028627135.1 Pseudochirops cupreus | reverse complement strand
GATCCTTTCCCTCTTGTAATTTTTGGTGAGCGTCTCACCTGGCTCACTAAAAACTCCTGCACATCTTTTACATTACTCATTTACATATGCTGTTAGAAGACCTCTCCCCTTCTAGTTTTGGAAGCATAATCAAATAAATACTGCCATTGATCCTGGAAAGGGGTGTCAAACTACTTGATGGTTCTACCCACCATACTTGTAATTTTTAAAATCAAACTACCCTTTCCTTGGGCTACCACTCTCTTATGCTTTCCAATTTGGGAATATAGGCTCTTAAAGGACAGGGATTATCTTAGCTAAATCAACAAACATTGATTTAATACCTACTACGTACCAGGTATTGTGCTAAGTGCTTTTTCATTAACTTTTGTTTTTATATTCCCAGGGCTTAGCATACTGTACACATTGTAAACACAATAAAAAGACTTTTTTCATTCATTCTTCTTTTAAAATTCAGGTAAGGGAACAATAAAAAAAAACTTGTTTCAATAAATATAATAATTTTCAATATATCAAGTTTATATCAGGCCAGGTATGCCTGATAACAAAGAAAAAAAAGGGACAGAAACAGGATAGGAAAGGCATAAGGAGAAGAGATTAAAGGGATAGTGTGCAACCTTTTTCACCTCCTCCTTCCTCTCCCCAGTTCTCACTTCCTCCCAGGTAACGTCTGGCCAATATCAAACCATCCTTATGGTAGTCCACCCCAGCCCCTTCAGCTCTTCCACTGGAAGCAGAACTCCTCAGGGTCAGTTTAGTTCTTGCTTTCTACCAAACTCCTTTCCCTCCTACTACTGAAAAATCTCAGTCTTTGAAGGTTTGTATTAGGATAGGTTTTGAATCCCACCCATTTTCAGTCTTTCCTCCAACTTCAGGCAAGTTGGGCCCAATTACTACCAGTTTCAATTGGTTTTAGTGCTGACAGTTCCCTCTCTGACACCTAAGTGGGCATTTGCTTTATGTACGAAGAGGTCCTACAAGGAAGCTTCAATATCGACTCTTAAAGTTGAGGGCTGTGGGTATTTTCCAGTCTGAAACAAAAGGATTGGTTGTTTGTTTTTTTTTTGTCACTTAGTCAGACTTTACCCCCCTCCTTACAAACAATGTCCTTTTTTACTGAACTAGCCCCTCTTCTATGAAGGGTATGCCATCCAAGACGGACTTAGAGTCATGAAAATCTGAGTTCAAATCCTGCCTCAGGACACTTATTATGTGTTTCTGGGCAAGAGTCTTTAAAAAAAAAACAAAACCAAAACCTATTTATTTTAAACTTTTTTTTTCTAAATTTTGAGTTTTGAGTTCTCTCCTTTCCTCCCATCCCTCTCCTACCCATTGAGTAGGCAAGAAATGTGATTTCAATTATACATGTGAAATCATGCAAAACATTCCATATTAGCTAGGTAGCAAAGAAAAATAAAGTGAAAAAAACTATGCTTCAGCCTATACTCTGATTCCATCAGTTCTCTCTCTGGAAGTGGATAGAATTTTTCATCATAAGTCCTTCAGAATTGTCTTGGATCATTGCATTGACCAGAATAGCCATATCACTCATAGGTGATCATTGTACAACTTTATTGTGTTGCTGTGTATAATGTTCTCCTGATTATGCTTACCTCATTCTGCATCAGTTCATATAAGCCTTCCCAGGTTTTTTTTTAAACCATCCTGCTCTTATTTCTTGTAGTACAATAGTATTCCATCACAATCATGTACCATAACTTGTTCAGCCATCCCCCAGTTGATGAGCATCCACTCAATTTCCAATTCTTTACCACCAAAAAAAGAGCTGCTATAAATATTTTTGTTCATATAGGTCCTTTTCCTTTTCCTTTGATCCCTTTGGGATACAGACCTAGTAGTGGTATTTCTGGGTCAAAGGGAACATACAGTTTTATAGCCTTTGGGCAGAGTTTCAAATTGCTCTCCAAAATGGTTGGATGAGTTCACAGTTCTACCAACAGTGCATTAGTGTTCCAATTTTTCCACATCTCCATCATTTGCCATTTACCTCTTCTGTCATTTTAGCCAATCTGATAAGTGAGAGGAGATAGATATCTCAGAGTTATTTTAATTTGAATTTCTCTAATCAATAGTGATTTAGAGAATTTTTTCATATGACTGTAGCAGTTTTGGTTTCTTCTGAAAACTGCCTTGGCAAGAGTCTAACACTTTACAGACCTTAAATAGGTATATAAATGTTACCTGTTATACTACTATAATTATTATTATTTCACCTTTAAGGAGCCCATGCTTTGGTCACTATTGACTTCTTCCTCAAAGGCAGAGGTCTACAGCTCTTATAGAGAGGGTGAATCCTCTTTCTTCTTAATTAATAATAATAATGAACATTTACATTACATAGCACTTTCAAGTTTGCTAAGAATTTTACACATACCTTATTTGATCCTTGTTACCTTCTGAAGTAGCTACAAATAATAGTACCCCAACTTTACAGATGAGGAAACTGAGCCTTAGATACTTATTAGCTATTGTACTGAACCTCATTTGTAAAATGAGCATAACGCCCACCTCCTACTATGAAGTGTGAGAATAAAATAATATAATGTTTGTGAGTGTTTTGGAAACCTTAAAAAGATATATAAGTTCTAGCTAGTTAGGGAAGTTAAGGAACTTGTCCATGATTACTTAACAGTCTCAGAGGCAGAATCTGAAACCTAAGACTTCCTGACTGCAAGTTCAGTACTCCATTACCCAATATTTGATCCAAAATTCAATTCAATTCAACATTTATTAAGGGATCACTGACTGTAATGTGAAAAAAGATGATACTAGGTGATGGAAATACAAAGGAAAAAAACCCCTCACAGTCCTTATGTTCAAGAAACATATAGTACTGTGGCATACAAACTAGAGTTGAGAAGTCAAGAAACATTTGTTAATGCTCGCTGTGCACTAGGCACTGTGCTAAGAGCCTGGGAATACAGATCCAAGCAAGAAAATAGTCCTTGACTTGGAGGAACTTTCATTCCAATAGGGGAATGAAACACATAAAAGGAAATTTTAAAAGGAGTTAGAATGGGGGGAGAAGGGTGGGGAGAAATGAAGGGACCTGGCAGTGGATACTAACCCATGGTACCTGAGGGAAATCAAAGGCTTCTAAGAGGCCAAGTTGAGGAGGATGCATTCTCATGCTACTGGGTGCTGGGTGCCAGAAGCAAGAACCCTTTGGGGCTCCTCTCCCCACTTCAGTAGAAGAGGATGAGGAATGGTAAGAGGAGAAAAAAAGTGAAAAATGTGAACATTGGTAAGATACACAATAGTATATTATAATTTAACTTTTTTTTTCTTTGACATCATAAGCTCCTAAGAAGAAAGCACAATATCTCAATTCAATAGATTTAATTGGGCAGCTAGGTGGTATAATGGAAAAGTGCTGAGCCAGAAGTCTGAAAGTCTCATCTTCTTGAGTTCAAATTTGGCCTTAGACACTTACTAGCTGTGTGACCCTGGGCAAGTCATGAAACCCTGTTTGCCTCAGTTTTCTTATCTGTAAAATGAGCTAGAGAAAGAAATAGCAAACTACTCCAGTATCTCTGCCAAGAAAATCCCAAATTGTGTCATAAAGAGGTGAACATGACTGAAAACAACTCAACAGCAACATGTATTTAATTAATGCTTCTTGATGATAACCAGGATTTATAGCACTTTAAGATTTGTGAAGGGCCTTATATGTGTTATATTATTTAATCCTCACAACAACTTTGGGAGGTAGATGCTTATCCCCATTTAAAAAATGGGGAAACTGAGGCTGAAAGGTTAAGTGACCAACCAAAGTTATACAGTTGGTAAACGTCTAGGGCCAAGGATAGGTTCTGTTATTTCATTGATAGAACTTCCCACTCAGGAAACTACCTCTACTAACTTGGTCCCACTCCTTCTCTATAACTTCAAGCCTTAGAAAGTTGCCAGACACTGAGAAAGTAAGTGACCTGTGAGCCCAAGGTCACACAGCCAGGTTATTTCAGAGATGGGACTTGAACTCAGGTTGTTTTATCTTAGAGGCTGCTTTCTATCTACTATAATAGGCTACCTCTCTTGTTAAAAATGCAATAATGATGTTAATATTTCTCCCTGAATTTCTGTACCAGTAATATCACCGTGCAAACTTGATCTGGTAAACTGATATAACCTCCTATATTCTATTACACACACATTTGATGTAAAGGACTGATACCACCCAAAGGCTTGGAGCAGACCCATGTTTGAATTGGCAAGGACAATAAGGCACTGGGGCTTAAAGTGATGACACTTGGGAGGAGAAATTTTGAAAGGAATTCTGTGTAGAGGATAAAGGGATGGAGAACAATGAAATGAGGAGTAAAAATAGCTGTAGCCATGTGCTGGTGTAAGCTCTGCACTAGCCAGCTAGACTGAGTGTGGTAATGGTGTGCTGGAAAATGTATAACAACTAGCTCTCCAGGGCCTCAGGACTCACTCTTATGTTTAATCTGCATTTTTGGTATTTCCCCTCATCATTTTCTTAAGTCTAGGCAATGAACAAAACAATAAATCAAGTGTTTATTTGTAGTATTTGCAGATTTCTAAGACGTAAATGCTTACACTAAAAATTTAACCTGGAGAAAGTGTTAGCCAGTTCCAGAGTACTCGGGGTTTCTGGGTCAGACCTCAGCACAAAGTTCACCTGTTCCAGCTGTCAAATTTGAAAATATTGATACAACTCTGAAGTCCCCGAAAGCCCTTACAAGGAATGCAGCAACTATAAGCTCACTCAGGGCTTTACTGGAAAAACACTGTCTTAGACAGATCTCACCTCCTGAAAGCTGTGGTCAGGTTTCCTTTGATGACTGGCAAGTCGTTGTCCCAATGTTAAAGCTTTCTTAATTGACCTTGGGACCAGGGCTAAGAACAGAATGAACCTTCAACCTTCCATCCTTGGCATGGGGAAAAGAGATAAGGTTGTTAACTTGGGGAGAGAGGAGTGAAGAATGTTAGCTGAAGATGTACTTTCTTGGTAACACTCCTTTAATGCTGACATGCAGGCTAAGTGTTTTATTCACAATAGCTGGATCAAAAAAGGATAAGGAGTTGACCATGAGTGGGAGCAGACGAGAAAGCGAGAATTATCTCATGCTCAAGGAGGAAAAAGGGAAAGCAGGTCTTTTTTGAAAGGGACTTTTACATAGTGCTCCTTTCTCCTACCCTTACATTGATAAAATTGAAACCATTATACACTGTAGCTGTTTTCTTTCCAGTTAGTATTTATAAACTCTCTTGGCCTGGTTGGGGGTTTCAGTTGATTGAGGTTGGTTAATTGTAGCCTCCAAGCATTTACTTTCACTAAAGATGAGAATTAGTTACCATTCAATTTAGCCTGTTGACAGCTCGCATTTTATTGATTATTGCTGAGTTATTTTCAGTGGATTCTTCTTGACCATTTGAACTCAGGTTCCAGCAGCTAGGTGATGCAATAGATAAGAGTGCCAGCCCTGAAGTCCAGAGGACCCAAGTTCAAATCCGGCCCCATACACTTACTAGTTATGCGACTTTGGGCAAGTCACTTAACCCTGTTTGCCTCAGTTTTCTCATCTGTAAAATAAATGGGAGAGGGAAATGGCAAGCCAGTCCAATATCTTTGCCAAGGAAATCCCAAATGGGGTCACAAAGAATTGGACATGACTGATTCCACTCAGACTTAACAACTTCCTGACTCTAGGCCCGGTGTTCTATCCGTTGTGCCACCTAGCTGCCCAAAGTAGCATTCACTGACAAGATTTATTGACTAGCATTTCAAATAACATGATAGCTAATATTCTAGTTCTGGGTCAGTTTGTCCTTCTCCTCCCCTCAAACTGGAGCTCTTTTTCTGTAGAGACACAACTAGGGTGTCTGGATAGATATAGGTTGGGAAACTGTTGCCCTTCATTGTCTTAATTTTCATTATCTCCATGTTCCCTAGAGGTAGGTTATCACTAAGGTTCAACCTGAAATTCTCCAAGAATGACACCCAATGGCTCAAAATATAAAGTTTGTACTAGACCTCACTTCCACTCACTCATAACATGCTCTCTTTTCTCATGCCCCGTATCCCATACCCCTCTTTTCAGCAGCATCTCAAACAAAACAAAACAAAAAAATGAATACCAAGTCTTTATATTCTGCACGCTCAAACTCTATTTTACATTTTATCACAGACTACCAGGGTCAAGTTTCCTAACATGACTACTCCACTGATTGCTAGCATCAGGAGACTATCTTGATGCTTCTTTTATAGCAAGGTAGGGAGCTGTGGTAATTAATGTTTGAGGACAGCTATGTGAATCATATACAGTCTCTTTCTTGCCTAATCTTCCCTCCCCTAGGGTTCTTAACCTTAACTCTCTCTTTCATTTGACTTTACCAAGCTTTTATGACTGTTCATGGATCTGGGTGAATTTTCCATTAAGTAAAATAAAGTCTGTCCTACATTCAAGTTATTGTTAGCCTGAGTCCTTGCATGGGAGCTGAGGATCCTTTAATTTCTCTGTAGAGACCTAGACAGGAGTTACATTCTCATATTTCTAGGGGAATTCTTGGTAGGGGCATAAGCCCAAGAGAAATTCCTGGGAGAAGTCTCCAAGATTCAACCCAGTCCATGTAAACCTAGGGTTGGGGTTTTGGGACATGAGTTATTGGTCCCATTCAACAAATTGTATACAGGTCACATGACTTTTAAAAACATTTTTCTAGGTCATAAATGTCCAAAAAATAAAGCTTATAGTTATATAACATTTTAAAAATACTTTATATATATATATATATATATATATATATATATATATATTTTTTTTTTTTTTTTTTTTTTACATTGAGACTCACAATAACCTCATGAAGTACCCACAGTAGCTCAGATTAGTTGAGTTGTCCCAAATTACACAACTATAGTTACTGGCTGAGCCAGAAGTTGAACTCAGTTCTTCTGAATTTAAGGTTATACCTCGCAGCCCCAAGGCTATTACTTAAATGCAGGTTAGATGTATTTTTCTGTATACATTTACCCTCAATGAAGCTCATTTGCCATTTTTCACTGGCTTGCATAGGTTGATGACCTCTTTACTTTATCCCAGTTCACCTGGGATTTTACAACCTGGAAGGGCTAATATAATTTGTACTTTGAAATATTACTGTATATGCCCTCTTCTAGAATACTTACAAAAAGGTTTAAAAAAACCCTCTTCCTAGTAGAGATCTCTGAAGTATCCCCTTTTAACACTTGTCTATCCAAGAAAGACCTATTTGTTTCCAACCTTTTGTTAAAAGGGTTTTTAGTCATAATAAAACTCTCCAACCCATCCTGTGGTAACTCAGTTTCTTTCTTTTTCTTTAATGGCTTCCAATCTGCAATCTTTTCCACAAGACTGAATGTCAATCAAATTAATTCAAAACTCTGGATGCCCACCTATTATTTCTTATTGGGTAACCTTAATTTAGGAATACAGAAGAAAAATTTAATAATGTCCAAAATATATATGTGCAAAGCTATTTGGTTGGTAAAAATCTCACTTTTCCTGCGTGCACTTGAAAAGCGCTAGGACTAGGTCCCATCCTCAGAATTTGTCCTTTTGTTATCCATTTTTTTCCTGGTCTCAAACAGAGGACTGCTTGGGAGGGCCAGCAACTGAATAAGAATGCCACTAATGCTTGCCTTTTTGATCTGGAAAATGCAGATCTTTACTATTCAAACTACTCAGATCTTTACTACTCAAACAAATGTATTCAGGCTACATGTTTGAATCTACCTGTACTCAACTAAGTTAGTGGAGGGTTGGGATAGGGGGTGGGGGGATAAAGGAAGAGAGGGCGGATGAGAGAGAAAGAGAAATAAAACAATGTGGCTCAAACCACAGTGTCCATTTTCAAGTGGAAAGAGACCAATGTTATGTGTACTGGGGTTGGAATCTTTATCTGGGAACAGTTGGTACTCTCAACTAGTTGTTTTATATTCTCTCTCCCTTCACTGAAAGCCAGTTTACAGAATTACAGTTTCAGAATTGGAAGGGATTAATCTAACCTACACCTGAAAAAAGAATCCTCACTATAACACAACTGATAATCCGAAGTAGCCCATTTCTACTTTTGTGTAGCTCTGATTGTTGATTTTCCCCCTTCCATAAAGATTAAATTGACCTCCTTGCCACTTCCAACCATTGTTCTAGATTCTGTCTCTAGGGCCAAAGAGAATGTCTAGTCCCCTTTTCCTATGACAACTCTTCAAACACTTGAAGCCAGCAATTATGTTTCTTCAACAATCTCACCTTCTCTTTTCCAAGCTGAACATCCCCAATTCCTTCAACTGTTCTTCATATAACGTAAATTTTAGGTTCTTCACCATTCTGATTGATATTAGGAAACACCATAAACAACGGCACAGATGAGAAGAGCAGTGTATGATTTTAGGAAATGGTGAATAATCACATTAAGCTGGAGAGGAAATATGTGAAGAATTAATGTGAGACAAACTTGGAGGGGTAGGTTAGAGCCAGATTATGGAAGACTTTAAATGCCAAGAAGAGACTGTATTCAGTTGGCAGTGACAAGATCAAAACTGTGTATCAGAATGTTTAATCTGGAACTATACCTCCAACAACTTCAATAACACTGTTTATTAGCATCACTAATCTTAAAAAAGAGACTTTTTCATTTTGTATCAAAATCCTCCAAGACAGATGGTGTCCCAGGACCTGGAAGGAGGGAACTAGAGACCATATCCATTTTATCCACTATTGTTCAGAACTATCTGAAAAAAGGAGAGGAATTGTTCTTCCAGAAAATATCTTTAAGTTCCCTGAGCTCCTCAGTACTTCAAGTAAAAATGGGTGAAAGTGATTTTTTTTAACCTGAAGCAACACCCCCCTCCATGCCTTCCTAGTGATTCAGTCCAATTCTATTGATGGATAAAATTTCTTTATTTCCTCATTTTATTGTTAAAGCCTGGCATAGAGATGGCATAGAGAAGGATGGGTATCGGTAAATGGATCCCTATATCACAATATTTTGGAGCTGGCAAGGACTTTAGTTAATTAGTCCAATGTTCTTATTCTGCACACAAGAAAATCAAGGCCCAGAGTAATAAAGTGACTTGTCCAAGGTCACACAGTCCTAGCTCTGCTACTAACCAGAATTCAGGTAACCTAATTTCTAGTCTAGTACTATTTGCAATGTATCATGCTGCTCCCAAAAACTCAACAGGAAGGAAGGAGGGAAGGGGACAAAAAGGGAGGAAGGAGGGAAAGGGAAAAAGAAGGAAGGAGGGAGGAAGGAAAGAAGGAAGGGAAAGAGGGAGAGAGGATAGAAGGAAAGGAACAAGGACATAAGCAAGGGAGGAAAAAAGGAAGGAAAGGGAGGGAAGAATGAAGAAAGAAGGAAGGAAAGAAGGGGAAAAGAGAAAGAAAGAAAAATAAAGAAAGAGCAAGCAGGGAGTTGAAGAACATTGAGAGAGCTTGAGGGGACACCGGAAAAGAAAGAAAACAGTTTAAATCAACAAAAGAGATCAATCAACAAACATTTATTGAGCACTACCCTAATCTTTCTTGGGGATATCAGGTATGAGATCTTTGTTCTCCTAGAGTTAACAGCCTGGTTGGGGATATAAGGTACAGATACTTGAAAGTTAAATAGAGGGGGTAAATGAAATGAAAATATGAAAAATATTTTTAAAATCATCAAAAGAGACTACATGGGTAATTTCTGGATGAAGAGGATAGGGTTTAAGTACTCTAGAAGTTCAGAGGAGGGCATCATGGATCTAGGTTTTAAAAAAGATGGGATTTTGACTGGGTCTTGAAGAATGAGTGAAATCTGAACAGGTTCACATTTCAGGCTAGAGGAATGATAGTAGAAACAAAAAGTATCACAATAGATATTCACTTATTAAGTGCCCATTGAATGGAAGGCCCTCTTTAGGTTAGGGATAGGGACTACATATGTGAATTCACTGATAAAGAGAACTACAAAGATAAAAATAAAAGGACCTGCCCTCAAGAAGCTTACTAAAGAGGAAAAAGTTCAAGACAACCTATTTTGGGTTCACAACACAGATGAGAGAGGTTTAGAGTAGAATTATAAATTTAGAGCTGGAAGTGATTTAGATGCCAATTGACTTTACAGACCAAGAAGCTGAAACTCTGAAAAGATTTGCTCCTCATTTATCTTTAGTTAGTGTCAGAGGGAGCAAAGACTAGAATTTGGGTCACTTAACTTAATGGTTTACTGTTCTTTTCACTTTATCATTGGCTAGAACGCTCTGGGTCCAAATCTGTAAAATGAGGGAGATAATCACACTATCTATCACCTTATAGTGAGTTGTATATCCCTTTAGAATTTATAAAGTGTTTTCATATTTTTACATTTGTAAACTAATTTAATTTTTATAATAGCCCTATTAAAGTAAACAGAACAGGAATTATTGATTTAAAGCCCATACATATTTAAATTACTTCACAGACAGAGGAGAAAACTAAGACTCACAAGTAAATGACTTGCCTAAGGTCACAGAGCTAGTACAGTAAATGGCAAAACTGGTAGGGCCTTGAGTCCGCATCTTAATGGCTCCAAATTATGTCCTTTCCAGCTCTCTCATCCTTTGTGCTATAAAATTCTGTCTCCATGAATTTATCTTTTTCCCTCAAACCAAGTCCTTCACCTGACTGCCCTATTTCTGTCTCCCAGACACAAAACCTGAAATCCTCCTACATTTCTCCCTTTCCCTTACCTTCCTCTATAACCAGTCACCAAGTCCTATTGATTCTTGCATCACAACTTTCTACAGCTTTCCATTTTGACTATTACCACCTAACTCCAGGGCTTTAACAGCTCACAGCCAGATAACCCCAACTGCTCTCCTTGCCAGTGGTGTTTCTGCCTCTCCCTCTCCCATTCATCTTGCTAAATAAAGTACACTTTATCAACCCACTCCCCTTAACAAAAACCTTCCATAGCTCCCCACTGCTGCCAGAACAAAGTCCAAACTCTTAGCTAAGGTCAAAGGCTATTTTCCCAGAAATACCTCCCCCCCCCCCCCATTTGTGTCCTTGAGTAAATATACGAATGTTATGTATTGATCAAATCTACTTGGGGGCAACCTCTCACAAAAACCTTTCTATTTGAGAAGAAAAAAAATCAGCACTGTGGAGGCTCATTTCCCTTTTTGATGTTCTTTCTGTTGAACTTCCCATACTGCCAGTACTCTGATCTCTTCTTTTCTTTTGCCAGCATCTGTATGAGTGGAATCCACAAATTCCTCTCCGGCTCCATCACTGGAACTAGGGCTGCTCAGTAGCAGGGGCAGGTCTGGGCTGTAAACAGGAAGTTTTTGTATTTCTGGCCACCTTGTGATTGGGCCCGGGGCCGACTGCCAGGAGACCAAAAGTGAACGGTTAATCAAAACTACTTGGAGGGTGGGGGGAAAGAAGGAAGAGAAAAGAGTTTGTCTTGAGTTTGGGCAATCAACCTAAACTAATGCTGCTAGCAAGGTGCATCTGTCCAGGGCTAGGGTCTTGCATGCATGTCAGAATCGCGCTGCAGAAAATGTGCTGTGGTCGCGCCCCTTTCCAGTGTGAGCGGGACATTTAAAATTTTTTATTCCCCCTTTTAAGTTTCAAAGGCATCCGGAGCCCCATCCCGTGGGGGAGCGATGTTAAGGGGAAGGGCAGAAAAGGCGCCGAGGTCACCAAGCCCCTTAAATCCTTTCTTGACCCCAGTTCCTAGGACCCTCCTTTCCAATCCCCACTCCCCTTCATCCCCTCCCACTCGGATTGCAGGGAAGAGAAGATGGCTCTTCCACAGTCCCTGGACTCTTCAGTAAATATCAATCAATCTTCCCAAGCAGGAGGGAGGCGGCGGGTGGCTTCCGACAGCAACTAAAGGTCTGGGGTGGCAGGGCCGAGATCCTGGGCCCTGAGGATCCACCCTCCCCCAATACCCAACCCTTTAGTATCCAGAGCCACCGCCGCCTCCTCCTGCACTGGGGGAAGGGTGCCAGGCAGGGGGAGGAGAGCCTTTGGGGGTGACCCTCCCTGCTGGCACTGCCGAGGTGCACCAGACGGCGAGCTTTCTCCTTCTCCTCCCCCGCGCAGATCCGAGGGGTGGGTAGCCCAGTGGGTAGCTCAGGGAAGGGCGGTGGGGTAGGGAGAGTTGAGTGGTGCAGGCCGGAAACCACCCTGCTGCAAAATCGGCCCTCTGGCCCCTCGGGCTAGTGCCCCCGCCCTCCCCGGGGCTGGCTGGCTGGCCCGCCCGGCGCATTCCTTCGGGCCAGTCCGCCCCAGTCCCCGGCGGGCGGCGCACTCTTTGTCCTTGGCCGGCCCAGGCGGGCGGACGCGTGCGCCCCCCGGGTGAAGGGAAGCGTGGGGGGGAGGGGGGCGGGAGAGAGAGCGAGAGAGGGGGAGAGAGAGCGAGGGAGGGAGAGGGGGGGAGGGAGTGAAGGAGACAGAGGGACAGAGGGGGAGAGAGAGGGAGAGAACGAGCAGAGAGAGACAGAAAGAGAGAGTGAACGAGCAGAGAGAGAGAGAGAGAGAGAGAGAGAGAGAGAGAGAGAGAGAGAGAGAGAGAGAGAGAGAGAGAGAGAACCAACGACGGGAGGGAGCCAGCCCGGGCCGCCAGCGCGCGCCCCACAGCCAGGCAAGCGAGCACGCGCGCCGCCTCCTCCTCCTCCCCCTCCCCTTCCCTCCCGCACCCCTCCCCTTCCCTCCCAGCTCGCAGGGAACTTGCTGACTGCACCGATCGGGAGGCGAGCGGGGACAGGGGAGGCCGTAGAACTCTCGGATCTCCCCCGTTCCATCTGGGCTCCCGGGGAGCTCGCGCCCTCGCACAGCAGCGGCTCCTCCTCCTCCCCCTCTTCCCCCCTCCGCCCCCCACCCCACCCCCACCCCACCCCCCTTTTCTTTTCTCTCCCTCTCGCTTTTTTTTTTTTTGCAAAGGCGCTGGGCGGCGCCACCCTCCGGCCAGAGCGCCGCACTACACAACCCCCTCCGACTTTCAATGTTCCACACTCCCCGGCCAGAGCCTCCTCTGCTTCTTTTTTTTCCTCCCCCCCCCTTCCCCCCTCCCGGCTGCTTCCATTTCCTTAAGGAAGGGTTTTTTTTTTCTCTCCCTCCCCCACATCTTAGCTGCGTGTAAGCGGGACAGGACGGCGGTGAAGGTAAAGCTGGAAGGGTTTTGGGGGGGGGGCGGTGAGAGATGGGGGGGGTGGTTTGCAGCAGCGGCGGCGGCAGAAGAAGCAGCAGCGGCGGCGGCGGCGGCGGCAGGAGCAGCGGCAGCAGCAGCAGCGGCAGCAGCAGCGGCAGCAGCAGCCGCCGGGGCGAGCTGGGGTTGGTTGGTGGGGGTAGGAGGGGGGGAGGGGGGGCAGAGGGAGCTTTGTTCTTGTTTTCAGCGCTCGCCCTGTCGGTCTCCGGGAGCCCGAGGAGCCAGGACTGACTTCACGCATCACTTGGTGCACACACCATGCTGATATTGGAGCGCTGCCTCCTACCATAACAAACCCTCTCCCTGTCCCTCCCCACAAAGGGGGCTGCAAAGCTGCATTTCCACCGCCGCCGCCGCCGCTGCTGCTGCAATTTCCTATCTAAAGCTTTTCTTTTTTTCTCTTTTGCAAATTCTGTTCAGAGTTATTTTGGGGGTGGGGGGGCTTTGTTCCTTTTCTTTTCTTTTTTTTTTGGCCAAAATGTCGGTCTGTAATATAAAAACTGAGCAAGGAACGGTGGCATTGGGAGCTTTGCAGAAGGTGCAGTTTGAATTTTGCTTTTCACTGTGGAGCAGCCCTGTGGTGGCCAAATGAATCTTTGCTGCTGGCCGTGTAAACGGAGGAGGCTGCTTATTAGTTTTCCCCCCCTTTTTTCCTTGGGGAGGAGGGGGGAGGTATAGTGTTTAAAGGTTTAAATGCAAAGAGAAAGGGGTTGTTGCCACGTTTAGGAAGCATATGGGTGATTAACAGGACATGTTTTTCCTTCAGAGAGGGAATTTGGTAGCTCTGACCAACGTAAATGTGTAAATATTTAGACGTTATTAGTGACTTTTTAACATTTTTCAGCGAGGTCTGTTATTTACAATGTGTCATATGTTATTAATGTTCATTGCTTAAGTTCCCTGGCAAATCTGTTTCGTGCCTTCTGAGAAAGTAGACAATTGATAGATTGTCCAAGGGACAAAAAAATTGTGACTGGGTTTTCCAAGTTGAGTTCTGTAAATCTTTAAATATTGGCATTCTGGTATATGCATTGCCTTCCTCTGTAACCTTGTAGTAACAATGAGATAAACGTATAGACACTTTTCAAAGCTTATCATTTAAAAGACAGATTTTAGGAAATATTTTGCAGAAAGGAATGATGTGGAATTTATTCTTCAAGTTTAACCTCCTTTTTCTTTTCTCTTTTAAAAGTTTTCAGAGAAATAACTTGACCAAGATGTCCAGTGACAGGCAAAGGTCAGATGATGAAAGTCCAAGTACCAGCAGTGGTAGTTCAGATGCAGATCAGAGGGACCCAGCAGCACCAGAACCTGAGGAACAAGAAGAAAGAAAACCCTCTGCCACCCAGCAGAAGAAAAACACCAAACTCTCTAGCAAAACCACTGCTAAGTTATCCACTAGTGCTAAAAGGTAATAACTATGAGAGGTGATTTTTTTTAAAGCAGGCTGCAAACTGTGTTTTACATGGATTAGGACTTCAGTTATATTATCTCTGAAGACAGAAACCAGAATACTAAGTTACAAACTTTTTTGGTTAAATGAAAAGTTGCCATTCCCTAGGTTATATATAAGATAACCTTTTAAAAATGGCACCTTAAAGGTAACTTCATGATGTGTTGATGTGTTGACTTGAGTAAGAGTCTTTATGTAGAGATGTAATGTCACATACCCTGACCTTTGTTGTTATTTTAGTAAATAGTTCATGAAGGAAAACTCTGTATTCTCAAATTAGATGATGCTTTTGAGGTTGCTTTTCCTCCTTTAGTCTGCCTTCTCAGGTCAGATACTCAAGTCAGCAGTGACTCTTAAATTCTAGAAATCTTTTGGAATTCTGTATGATCCTGTTGGCATGTAAACTGTATTAGTTTGCTCTAAAAACTGTCAAGTCCTAAAAAGTACTGGGCAGCATTATAGCTAAAGTAGTCATCACCTTCAGCCTTGGAAGAGAGGCTTTAAAATGCTCTATAGTTCTTTTTTTTGTTTTGCATTTAAGTAGAATCATCCTGCATTTTGTTGTGCAAGAGTAAATACAACTGTGGAACATAAGTTTTCCAGTGAAGAAGTCATTTCAGAACTTACATTGCGCGTTTCGCCTGTTCAGTAGGAAAGTTGTGGATGCACTTGACTATCCACATTCACATGGATCAGCAGTAGGAGAGAAAATATCCATATTTCCATATTGTGGGTAGGAAAAAGCATTTGTTTTCTGCTGATTTATATTACACTTTGATGGGTGTGAAAAACAGATTCTTTCAATGGAAATCCATCAATGTTGGTGTTGAAATTGCAGAAGAGAGTCATTAACCCATATGATTATTCCTTGTCTCTGAAGACTTATACAGTCATATCATTAAGCAACATTAAAGTTATTTCTAGACAGTACTTTTTAAATCTTTGTAAAAATATGGAGAAAATGGGAAAATTATTTAACTTGATCCATTTTGCAGGACTTCAGGGATACTGTTTATATAGTTTCACACCTATTTACCTTTCTCCAAGTCACTTGAATTTGGAGATCATTTTTATTAAATGTGTGCAGTACTTGAAACGGTTAAATTTATTGACATAAATGATTCATTTTGTTGTAGCCTGCTGGCAGAGGACGTATTAAACAAGTCTAAAGTTATCAAAGCATCTAACATTTTTTAAAAGACAAAGATGGAAAAGTCAAGTTTCAGAAGTTGACGGAAGCTGCAACACATGCTTAGTTTGTAATCTGAAAATACACTTTTCAATTTCAGTACTGTACTTAGGATGTGGGAAAGAGATTCAGTCAAATGCTGCTAAAAGTAAAAATCCTTCAAAGTGTTCATGTGATAATGTTTGTAAATTTCCACCAATTGATTTGTAAACGTTTTTAGGTACTAAGAAACAGATAAAATATTGTCAAAACTATTTGTGTGCTCCCTGCTGTAGCTTGTTAATTCTGCCTCAGTAAAACTCGTTTAAAGTCATTGTCAAATATTCTAGTGCATTCCCTCCTCCCTTCTTGTCTCATTTGCATATAAGCTTGAAAAGGGAATCTCTTAAGTAAAAAGTGTTCTAAAATGGATTTTATTCACTTTATTCTATGCTAGTGGAAGATTACTACCCAGATCAGGTACTGACGTCTCGATTATTTATAGTAGTAAGTAAGAAAAAAGCTGCAAAGTTTCTGTTATGGGATTTGGGTTATGCCTCTGAGAACAAAGAGGAAGCAGCCATGTTAGCATTACTGAAGGCAAAGCCAGTCTTGCATTTAACTGCATGTTGGTAGAGGGCAGTGTAATTCCCTGATTATTCTATAGACTATCTCCAATGCTTTGTGTCTGTTCTCATTTCACCAACAGAATTCAGAAAGAGCTAGCTGAAATAACCCTTGATCCACCTCCAAACTGCAGGTATGTAACACAGTCTTTCTGTTTGTTTGTTTTTTAAATTAGGGGCTATGGAGAAATTAATAAATATGCCTGGATGTTTGTTGAGCAAAACGGGCAAGCCATTTGTTTTTTGGCTTTTGTAGGTGGATTATTATAAAATAAAGATTGTCTAAGGTGAATTAAATAACTATAAGAAAAAAAATGTTTGATGGAATGTCATGCAGTTTTGATTTGTGAATACATTGATTTTGCGTCTCTTAAGGGAGATCACTGTGAATGGTGCTGTTTTTTTATTGTGGTATTTGTGCTGTTGAGTGTGTCAAATTCAAAAGTATATTGTGAAAACTTCAAAAAAATTTCTAAGCTTTAAAGCTTACTGCTTTTGTGAAATCTCAACTGACCTAAGTGCAGAAAAGGTGACTAAAAGTTAGAAAAATATAAAGTGCAGAGTGTAGCTGTTCCTATTTGATTTATTCAGAAAAGTGCTTGAAGGACATGTTTTATGTGCTAAAATAATGAGTTTAGTTGTTACTAGAGCTTGTATTGTTGGATTTATTTACATTTTAACAAATGTCTCCATTACTTGGGAGAATTCTTGGTGATCTAGGTGTTTTAAATGTGTGGATTAAAAATAAATGAGTGTAATGGAAAGAATTACTTTTAGTGCAACCTAAGAGCTAAATTGAAGTAAATTAGCAGAATAAGTTTTTAAAAATAAAATTAGCTAATAATATTTTCCATTTCACTGGTCTTCCTTTTAGAGTATGTTTGGTTTTTAGAATGTGACTGATTTACAACTGATTAAACTTTAGAAGTATATTCTACTGTAAATACTCAGCACCTAGTGCTTGTATTTAAGAAAGAGATGATGGATTGCTGGGGAGAAATTTTTATGGTTTTGTTATGATGCTTTGGTGTTTTTAGCTGTATCTTTGTTGCATCTAAAGATTTATAGTATTAAAGAGGAGACTTTTCTTTGAAATTGTGATTCATACTCCTTAGAGCAATACAATTACTTTTGTGTTTTATGTGTTAACTGGATCTTAAGATCATTGTGATCTGATCCCAGCTTATCTGGTGGTGATTTTGTATGAATTATCTCTTTTCAGCACATAAGCTTTACATTTCAGGTGAACTGAAAAGAAAAGTCATCCTTTTTTTTTTTTTTTTTTGTAAAATGAGTACGCAGACTTAATTTTGAATAGGCAGCCTTATGTCAGAATTTGGAATGTGACTTTATAGGAAAAATTGTAGCCATGGTATTGACCTTTTTTATCTAATAGTCTATGGTATCTGTAGATGGGTTGTTAGAAGAGTTAACAGTTTCTAGAATTGGCTTTTTTTCTTTTTACTGAGAAAAAAGATATCTGTGTCTGGCATCTATCAATTATCTATTGGTTCCAGCCATTTAAGGATTTCAAAATGACTGGGAAAGTCAGAAATCTCCAAAAAATATTCTTACCATCTGCTAATGATATAAACGAATTTGTGTGTTTTCTTTGTATAATGTAGGAGTATGACATGCATGCCCTTCAGCAGTAGTTAGGTGTTAAAATAGTTAAGAAGTATATCTGACTTGATAAACTCAGAAATATGTCCAAAAGTCCATTGAGAGTTATTTTAGAGAGATCAGGAGCAGGGTTCATTGATCTTTTGACTCTCTCTGTCTCTGTCTCTCTCTGTCTCTCTGTCTTCGTCTGTCTGTCTGTCTGTCTGTCTCTCTCGATCAGGGCTCATTCCAGAAAATGAAATTACTACTTTACGTTTAATTATTACACTAGCAAAATGGTGAAATGAACTAATGCGGTTGCTTGTGAAAAGGAACAGGTTTCCTAAACTCTGCTTTCACATCACAAACTCAAGCATATGTTTAATAATGCAAACTATGAACTATTTCTATGGATTTTTCTTTTAATGGGTAAATCTCTGGTTGACAAATAAGTAATACATAAACACAAGTACATATATTACACGTTTATATATTTGGGTTTGTACTTTAATTGTACATGTACCTCTCCCTACTGTGCCTCACTGAAGCATAGATAGAGGTGTGATCCTGGATTTTTGAAAGTTTTGCCAACAGAACCTAAACTCTGGTAGGTCCTGTCAAGCTGGAAAGGCTTCGAGTGTGCGCCAGGCTTTGGTCTATATCTTTTGTCCAAGAGCCAAGTTCAGAGAGGCTCATTACCAGAAGGTTTGTTACTGGGTGATGACTTCTTTTGGCCACAGAAACTCACAATCGCTCATCAGGTATGAAGGGATTGCAGACTGTTTCCATAGATTGCCCATACTGATCAATTGATGACTCTTAGGTATTTAAATATATTTCTGGGGAAAATTGAAGAGCATATCTATGCTTATTGGATCATCACTTCTAGAATGTGACCATTTAGGAAAGAAAATACATTTTTTTTAAGGTCTTGTCTAACATGTGAATGCTCAAATAAATATATATTAAACTCCTGTATTCTTCTTCACTTTCAGTGCCAAAACTGTTATTTGTAGAATTTCAGGGTATCATAGGTCAACAGTTTCTTAAAAGGCTACATTGCTCCCAGCAGTAGACTTAAATACTTAGTGGTTTAGTTGGCATATTTGGTTTTTAGAGGGCTCTGGCAGAGTTGCATTGTGGGGAGACAACCTGGTAAACTGGAGAAAGGGCTGGATATGGGCGTTGGGTTAAGTCTTGGATTTGCCATTTACTCCCTATGTGATTCTGGGCAAGAAACTTAATCCTCTGAGTCTGTGTCTTCCTTTATAAAATAAGAGGTTTGTGCTCAGTGACCTCAAAAGTGCCTTTCTCTAAATTGTGTAATTCTCTGTGCCACATTTTGGTGTGTTGAGTTAATCCAAAGGTATGTTGCCAGTGCAGTGTCCTTTGTTTCTGTCCAGACTTGTGATTTCATCAGTTTGGAAAACTCCAGCCACTGATGCAGATTTGCAATTTATAGGCTTAGAGAGTTTTCTCATGGTCATGGAGAAGTTAGGACTTGGCGTATGGTCTTATACCTAATGTATGCCAAGCAGGAATTGAACCCAGGTGTTCCTGACTCTTAAGACAAACCCCTGTAGCCATTGTATTATCTTGTTTGTATCTTAATAATTTAAATAAGTTTCTCCCCCAAGGAATGACATTTTTAATCCATATACATTCTATACATATTTGAATCAAATGAGAAAATTACATAAAATGTTTTTTAAAACGAGATGAACAAAGTCATCTCCCAAAAAGGGATATTTCCTTACATCTTTGATAATGTTTAACAGAAGTTTCTTAATTAAATTATACAGCTTTTATATAATCCCTTCATTCAGGTCATTCTACAATAGATGTACTATTGAATTAAGTGTGATATTTTAAAATTATTTTCATATATGAAAATTATTTTAGTTTTTCTGAGTGATACAAAGATATCATAAAGAGGTTCTTTCGGTACTCCAAATGTTTCTCTCTCTGTTTAATAGTTACAGTTATTGAGTGATCAAAGAACACAGGCCAAAATTGCTTAATAACTCAGTATATAATATTTAATAATTCTTGTCTAATTTACATATCACTTTTGAATCTATAGCATAAATATTCTAATATATTTAGGGACAGAAGGAGGATTTAGATATTTTCTTGATAATAATGATTCTATCATTTTTTTGGATAAGGTTATGTTGCCTAAATTTGTTATAAAACACTTCCATTCAAGACATTCACATTGATGACTATTTTAGGAAGAGTCTAACCTGTGAAAGTCCAATTATGATATTAAATTTTTGCGCTTGTAATGCATTCAGTACAAAAATAGTGGTGTTTGTCGCACAGCAATGTCAATCAACAGGTATTTGATGAGTACCTAGTATGAACTTAAAAGTATTTTCGATGGTTTAGGCATTATAAAACCATATTTAACCTTGAGCATTTAAAGTAGATTTAGAATATTTAATTTTCAGCAGAGACACTTCTAGGCTCTGGCAGATAACCTTGAATTAGTGTGGTGTTTGACCTTGATGCCACAGAATCAAGAAGATAAGGGTTCGCATAAGGGTTCCTGTCTCTACCACATACTGGCTGTGTGACCCTGACTAAATCATTTAACCTCTCAGCACTCCAGGCCACTAAGACTATACGTTGCAGAGCAGTCTGCATTGATTGAAGGAGCTTCCTACCATTGAAATTACAGGGCCAGTCTGGGGCAAAAAAGGGGAATAAAAGTGTACCCCAACCCTGGCAGCCTTATAACATGGCAGATGTGTGAAATGGTGTGTATAATTTAACCCTAAATGAAGCTAGTTTAAAAAATGCAAAAGTGACAGAAATGTACCTTTAAAGTTTCTTAATGTATCCCTGAGTGGAACTTTTCATACCATGAAATCTGTACAGACTCAATGTTTGAATGAACATATTCATAAGTAGCCAGTTACTTGACATCGGAATGACATGACTGATTCACAGCATCTGATTATGATGTTAAG
Organism: Pseudochirops cupreus; assembly: GCA_028627135.1. NCBI lineage: Eukaryota > Metazoa > Chordata > Mammalia > Diprotodontia > Pseudocheiridae > Pseudochirops > Pseudochirops cupreus. The sequence goes on along the minus strand of CM053582.1, from coordinate 290,385,638 downwards.
AATGGGTATACTTGAAAGGTCTGAAAGCAGTTACTGTAATAGATGATTTGCAAATGGCCCTGGTTTTTCTGATTAAGAAACAATTAAAACTCCAGTGGGCTTGCCAAGCTCTGACTGACTCTCCTTGCCTATCAGTAAGAGATTGATTTCATTTCCTGTTAAGTCCAAACACTACCTAAAGGCTGTCTTAACTGCCACACCTTAGTCTCGGTGGGCTATTTCTCAGTGATTCAGGATGAACCTCTGAAAAGAGGGATTTCACATGGGATCCGAATGGAACTGTCTTTTTGGTGATTGTGAATACTTGATTTTCTTTCCTTCTTTCCCTGTCTGTTGCAGTATGGTACAGTTTAGTAGGACAGACTGCTTTATTTTCTTCTCCTTTTTTCTAACTGGTTCTTATTGTATTTTATTCACATGGCTATTGTTGGTAACTTTGAGCCAGGTTCAGGTTGTGTGGTCTTCTCATTGAATTGTAGAATCTCTATTACAGTTCTCTGCGCATTGCGCGTTGTTCAGTTGTGTCAGACCAGTTGGGGTTTTCCCAGCAAAGATATTGGAGGGGTTTTCCATTTCCTTCTCCAACTCATTTTACATCGCGCAAACTAGCTGCCCCTACCAACTCATTTTACAGATGAGAAAACTGAGACAGAGTTAAGTGACTTGCCTAAGATCTCGCAGCTAGTAAATGTCTGAAGCTGGCTTTTAATGTTTGTTGATTGCTTGATAGAAAGGGATCCTTGCGCTCATCTAATGCCATTCCTTATTTTGCCCTTGAGAAAATTTAAGACTTTGAGAAGTTAATTCATTTGCTGAAAGTCATGGGGTAGTTCTTTTTATTGGTTCAAAATGGGATATAAATTTGGTTGGAGGGAACTTTTTGATGAACTCATGAATACATTTAAGTATAAACTTCAAAAGTTATGATAGTGAGAATTAGTTTTATTGAAGACTTGATCATTGGTTCACCAGACTTAGTGGTGAAAAAGACCTTATGGATTGTCCAGTCCAGCTTTCTTTTTGTGAATGAGGAAACTGAGGCCCTATGGCAGAGCCAAGATTGCAACCCAGGCCCTGACGCAACTCTACTCCCTCTTTCACAATATACCATCTTGCCTCTTATCTTGGAGATTTTTAATAGTAGTATGTGGTTAACATAAAATCATTTTAAACTCAAATAATTGTATTTCTTTGAATTTTCAGTACATCAGACTGCCATAGACATGGAAACTACACGTAAAGGAGAGAGATTGTACTTGTTGCCTTGCTTTGGTGAAAGCCTTACCTTTGTGTTTTTTTACCGATAACATGCTGAACATAATGGTTTTATTCAGTAATTATTTACTCATCTGTATGTAGCAGGCTTCGTTTTTCAGGCTCTCTGGGCCATAAATATTCACTGAAATACTTACTAAAAGTATGGTAATAGTTAGAAGAGAACTTTACCTATCTGGTAGGATTTGACTAGTATAAATTAAGCTTCTCCATTCTTACAAATAGGAAAGTGATGATCATAAAATTAAGCTTTAAAACTTTTATTTGCCAGATGTATAAGGATAACAGTAAGAAATTAATATTGCTTAACACGACTGAGAACTACCCATTGAATACAACTGAAAACAGTTGCAAAAAATACTTGAGATTTTTATTATTTAAAAAAAAAAGTTTGAGCTGAATAAAATTGAGTCAATCAGCAGGTAAGACTGTATTCTCTTTTAGTAATGTTGTTAACCTCACTAAAGTACTGCTATTTAAAACCCCCAAATTAATTCCAGTACCTAAACGTAGTGAAGACCTTGCATGTATTAGACACTCAGTAAATATTAGTTGAATTGCCTCCTTCCAGTGACAACAAAAACGGGGGCCTGCGCTAGTTCTGCTTGAAGATTTTCAGGAACTTTTAAGATCTGGAAGAACTCTTCCTCTTATTCTTAAGAGCAATATAGTCACTAGCCATTTCCTTTCTTCCTAAGTCTTTTTGTCAAGAAGGAGTATGGAAAACTTTCCTTTTAGCGTTCTGGTTCTCAGAACAAAGGGGACAGAGGGTCCTGGGATCCCATAAAAAGAATGAAAAATGGTTGCTTTTTTTTTTCTTTACTATTTTGGTAAAGTAGGGTGTTCTTTTTTTTGTTGTTTATTATTTTGAAATCCATTAAAATCTGGAAGGAACAGGCTTGGTTCTTTTGCCTTTAAGCTATTCCTGGATAATATGCTTTGGTGAAGAAAAAGGGGGTGATTTGCATGACCTTTATATGTCTGATGCTTCCCAGCAGAGAATAGGCTCCGTCCTCTCTTCAGAGACGGCGTCTTGTCTTTCTCTTCACCCTCGCCCACTAGAGAACGTTTGTTGTGACTCGAGATACGTATGTTTCATTTCATATGGAAAGCCTGAGGCACGCCTGCCCCACGCACCTGTTGAAGTTTGTCATTGCTAAATTAACGTGACCGTTTTAGGGCAACACGGTCTACCACTGATGGTTAACTAACGCTGGAAGAGCGTGTTTTGCCGCTTTGTTGTGTGGACTTTTTTTTCTTGTTAAGCCTGACTCTAGTTGTTTTTTTTTTTAATTTCAAGGTTATTGCCCTTTTTTGCTGTCATGCTGTTAGTGTAAAATCGTATTTGTTAACTGTTCTGATGGCCTGATCACAGACGTCTTTAAGTAATTCTTTTTTCCCCTTTGATGGAATGTTAGATACTTTGTTTTTCCTTTTGAGTTTGGGTTATTTTTATTGAGGTTTATTATGCTTTTCCATCAAACGCCAGACTCGAGTGGGTTTGGGTTTTTGTTTTGTTTCTTAATCGTTAGTAACATCTTGTGGTCACAATGCACGCTGCTTTTTTTCCCTGGATGCGGATTAGAACACAGAGTTCAGATGGCTGGGAAAATGTTCTTTCCTGGTGAGGGAGGCACAGGGCTGTGGGCTTGATGGATAAGGCCTGTTCTGGCTGCATCTGACTCACTAATAAAATCAGAAGGTATTTGTATGATTTCATAAAGGCTGTTATAGCTTCTCCTTCCCCCCAGATTAACTGAGCACTTGTAACCTGGGAAAAGAAAGGCTCTCAGGTTTAGCCCAGCCGTTCATTCTGTGCCGAGGGTATGTCTCTCTTGGTTATGTGCCGTGTTGGTTTGCAAGAGAAAAGAAGTAATAATAACACTGACATCTAAACAGTGCTTTAGTGCACACACACGCAATCTCACCAGGGCCTCACAGCGCCCCTGTCAGGTAACGTTTTACAAAGTCGTAGAACTCATGAACGACCCAGGAATGGTTTGAAGTCAGTCCTTTCCTGACTCAAGTCTTAGTATTGTCAGTAGAAGAGTAAAAGGTGTGGTTCGTTTTTATTTTTTTCCCCATATCTCTAGTTTTTAAGAACTCTCAGTCCATCAGCCAAAAAACATTCATTCGGGGCTTATCGTGTTTGAAGCGCTGTCATAAATACTAGGGACATGAAGAAAGGCTTCCAAGCAAGGGTTCCCTGCCCTCTTGGAGTTCATGTTCTAACAGTGGAGATGGTAAATGGGAGGTGATCTCCGAGTGAAGGAATTGGAGGAGTAGAGGAGGGTCACTTTGGATGGGTGTTAGCTTCATTAACCATAAACAGCTTTTCATTTCAGAATCACCCCCTCAAGGTTTCATAAAGTCTAAAGAGAATTTGAAAGAATTGGAGAAAGTAGAAAAGGGGAGACCCATTTATGAGAAAATTGAAATCTAAGGTCTTCAAAGGAAGACTGAGAAAACCTAAATGAAATCTCTAACATTGTGATTGTGGTGAACATATTAGAACATCAGATTCAGTCCCTAACAGTACTAAGGGTGTGTGCGCGTGTGCAGTCCTTATGATTTTATCAATTTAAGTTTGATACCAGTAAAAGGAAATAGTTACTATGGTTAGTAATAAATTTAGTGGAGCTTATTTCTCAAAAAAGTGATATTTGAAATATATGAAAAGTTATTTGGGTACACTTGTGAGTGACAATTACAATTGGTTACCAAGCAAAGCTGGGATAATACCTAACATTCTGAGGCTGACTCTCCTCTAGCGTGTTATGTACTATGTGGAAACTCCCTTTTGGCAGTAGACTGCTTGGATGAATATACTAAGGCCTGACTATTCTTCTGTGTACCTTTCTGTAAAGTTTTCAGTCTCAGATACAGCTTATCTAACTCATAGGGTAGTTGTGAGTTTCAGATGAAATGGTAAATGTAAAGTGTAAAAGTACTTTTAAAAGTATAAAATAGTATGTAAGTACAGTTTCAAATATGTGAGAGAAGAATGAGAAAACAAGTAATGCAACCATAATAAGAGGTGTAGATGAGATGCTTTAAAAGCACGGTAAAAGTGGAAATAAGGTTTGCTTTGGAGGGTGGAGCAGAAAAGAACTGTAAAACCTGGGGGACTGCAGGTTAGAACAAGGCTCCCAAGTGGCCCCCTAAGTCTTCCGACCCAGGACTTGAGTGACCACTTGTCTGGTATATTGAAGACAGAATTTCAGTTAACGGGATCTGAGAGCTCTTCCAGCCCAGAGATTCTGTGACATGTTGTCTTTATGTGGGGGAGTATTTTGGTGTGGTATTGAGAACTTCGGTGCCTTACATTCATTAGATGTGACTGACCTGTCTTGAGCAAATGATGTCTAGCAAAATTTTATCTATCTTTACTTTTCTCCCTGAGGTGTCTGGAAGTTTATTTGTAAATTGCTTGGAGGATTGGAAACTCCTAGAGATTAAGAATGTGTTTTAGGGAAAAACTACTTAATCATATGGGATTTTCTGGAGTTTTTAAAGGTTATGCCTTAAAACATAGACATATACGTACACTCTTCTACTTTATCTACCTATCCTTCTCACCTGGTGGCAGTTCTGTCTCAGCATTATTTTGTTATAGTCTAAATGTCTCAGAGAAACTTCTTGTATTGTCAGAGGTCTTTCATGTTGATTTCAAATCATTTTTAAAATTTGAAATACTGTTGTCTTTTTTCTAAAATGTGGATATGAGATTTTCCTAGGGTGCTATATAAATACGAGCTATTATTATTTTAATATGTATAAGTTGTTTTCTTTAGTGCATTTGGTACTTTAGCACATTTAGTACATTAGCTCCCTGGTCCACTTCGCAAAACACTGCTAATATATTCCAGAATGAACTGTCAGGGTTATGTGATGCCTTTTAGATTGGTGGAAATAATTTGAAAGGTTGGTTGGTGGTATTATAGATTCAAATGAATATGTTGTCTTTAATCTTTAATCTGTTGTGTCTGCACTATCACCAGAGTAGAACATTGAAGAGAAAAAATGAAAAGCATTGAAATTATATGTATGCTGACAATCCATAACTTTTACAAAAAGAGCTGAACACTCATGAGTTGCTCCTTTTTATGTCTATGTCGTGATGGTGATGCCTCTGACGACAGTGAGCATGTGCAGCCTGAAAAATAGTATCTGTATGGAGTATAATTTGCTTTTAAAGATATTTTAATCCTGGTCTTGTTTTGACTTGGTCCTTTGTGTGTACACCTTTTAATTTTATGGTTAGTTGTAAAACCTTTGGATAGGATTGTGATAATTCATTTTCTGGGATTTTGTCTGCTTCTGTATTTTGGGGGTATTTCGGAGGTATTTCAGAGCAGATGTACCAGTAATGCTATTCAGAAGTTTCTTTGTTCCTTCACTATCCCAGAGCAAATATACTTTGTCATCCTGTTTAACTTCCAGTTTGTCTGAGGGAAAATAAAGACATCTCTAGTCCGAGATTACTTTTTGGGAGCATAGCTCCACATCTTTTGGTCTGAATGAAAGGCCCAGGGAAACATGAATTGATTTACTTCTTATTTTGTTTTTCTTTACTAATAAATCATCCTTTTGATCCTTCCATAACCTCTAACATCCCTGACTTTTTATAAATGTAATTTATTCATTTTCTGAGGGTGATAATGGTAGTTAGTTTTACCTTTTAAAATCTTTTAGGCCATTTATAAATGGATATTTTACACATTAAATTGTAGTAGGTCAGGGGACAGGAACCCAAGAGAAGTGATCTCAGAAGACTGTGTGTGTGTGTGATCTCAGAAGACCATGTGCGGGTGCTTTCAGAAGTCTCCTCAATTTATTTACTTTTAAGAAATGGAAGGCCCTGTAGTACTTGAGCTTTTTTGTGACTTTATTCACATTTCATGTTTATTTTTGAGGATCATTGTTTCATTTGTTGCTGTTTGCTTCCATTTGCCTTTTTTTTTTTGGAGGGGGGAAGGCAGGGCAATTGGACAATTAAGTGACTTGCCCAAGGTCACAGGGCTAGTAAATGTTGAGTGTCTGAGGCCGGATTTGAACTCAGGTCCTCCTAACTCCAGGGCTGGTGTTCTATTCACTGTGCCACCTAGCCGCCCCCATAGTCATTTTAAGGGAGATTAATTTTACTCTCCCCCACTCTCTATTCAATATACATTTCCAGAAACCTTGAACTGCTAGGAAATTTGTATGCCAAATATTCTTTTCCCGGACCTAAAATAAACAAGTTAAAGGAGAGTGATTTTTATCTCCCTGCCAAGATACACCGTGTAGTGAAAAGAAGGTTGGATTTGGAGACCAAAGACTTGAGTTGTGATCCAGGCTCTATTACTTAACCATACTGCTTACTATATGATCTTAAGTTTGAAGGAAGGGAAAGGGAATAAGCATTTTTATAACACCTGCTGTGTGCCAGGAACTGGGCTAAGCACTTTTACAAATATCTCATTTGATCCTCACTATCCAGTGGGGTAGGTCCTATTGTTCCCATTTTGCAGTTGAGGAAATTGAGGAAAATGGAGTTTAAGTGACTTGCCCAGGGTCACACAACCAGTAAATGTCTGTGGCTATATTTGAATTTTGGTCTTTCCTACTCCAGACTCATTGCCAACAGCTGTTCATTTAATTTCCATCAGTGGACAGGGGCTGAACTTGAGTGGAGTCTCGTCCTGCCGTTTAAGAGGTGCTGAAGGGGTTGAGAGTGGAAAAAATTTAAGAAGTCCTGAACTAGACTAGTAAGGTCCTTTATAACTCTGAACCTTTAAATGATTTGCTTTAGGAAAACATAGAAGCATAAAAAGTAAAACAGAACATTGGGTAGCAAAACACTGTAGCTACTACACCTGTTCAACTTACCATAGGCCCTGCGCCTGGTGTGAGAGGTGAGCATTTTCTGAAGCTGCCATTTACATGCATCCTATTCATCTAGCATGTTTTTTCCTCTTTTGTTGGGGTGTTCATAAGATTTTAGCGCTAAATAATTTGAATATCTTTATTAGAACTATAAGTCTGTTTTGTGTTAAAGTTAGGCTACAAATGAAAGTGGAAAGTAAGGTCTCATATTGGAATAAAATTAATTTGTCACAAAAATGGAACCCAAATACTTTGATAGTGGAGCAGTCATGTAATCTCAGTCTAATATAGGTCTTCATCTATGTCTAGTATAAAATTGGAACAGTAGTCATAATTCTGTAATGAAAATAATTTTTTTTGAGGATTGCGGGAAGAAATTTGGAAATACTTATTTTATTGTCAGAATACTGTATGTATATAAAATAAAGCATTATGCATATGCAAAAGTGAAAGAATTTTGATTATTACACAATTTTTTATATACATAACTTATATTGTCTTCCCCATTCTATGTTTCTTATTTTCCATACCCTCTTAAACTCTGGAATCCTACAGGAAATTAAAAACACACACACACACACACACACACACACACACACACGCACACACACGTATGGAGGCATGTGCTTATGTTTAGATTCATTTGAGCTCTTCATTAGTGGCTTTTACCTATAAAAAAAACTCCATCTCTACACAAGATTTTTTCATGTAAGCTGCCAGAATCAGATTTTGAAATGTTTAATCTGTTGTTCTTATCTTTAACCTCTTTCCCACTTTATTAACCTCTTCCTGCTTCCTAGACAATTGGAAGAAGTCTGTTAAAATTGTTTTACTTATAATAATTAATTGCAATTTATTAAACATTATTTCTGTCATTCAGCATTCTCTTTATCTCCAGATAAAGTGACTCTTCTACAACTACTGTCTTCATTTTTATGCTCTGTAGTGATTTCATCTATTTCATCTGGATTTTTCACTTCCATTCTATTATAAAGTTTTACTTATAAGGGTCACCTTTTGACATGCTTGTGAGTTAGGAAGTTGTCTTCTCTACAATAATTTTTTTTATAGCTTTTCAGTTGCTTTAGGATCATCTCTATTACTATTCCTTTACGATTTGGACTTCTGGTTTTCTTTCTCTCTTCCTAACATTTATCTTGTCTCTGTTTACTTTTCTTTAATATTTTTTAATAGATGTAGTTTGTCTCTCCTCTCTTCCTCACCTTTCCCAAACCCTTTTCTTTATTTCCTTCCTTCCTTCTTTTTTCTTTCTTTCTCCTTCCTTCCTTCCTCCCTCCTTCCTCCCTCCCTCCTTCTTTCTTTCTTTCTTTCTTTCTTTCTTTCTTTCTTTCTTTCTTTCTTTCTTTCTTTCCCTTTTCTTCTCCTTATTCCTCCTCTGCCTGGTCCTCCTCTTTCTTCCTCTTCTTTTTGCCAAACTCCTTGATCTCTTCTCATTCTCGGCTTATTCAAAAAAGGTTGGCCAGCATTTCCATTGGCCTGTTTTAAGTTTGGGTTCTCTCTTGTTTTATGGGGAACCATATTCAGGTTCCATAATATTTTTATTTTCTTAAAAATCAGGGTTGGTATTGGAATCAGTACAGTAAAATTGAATTTAGTGTAGAAGGTTGTATAACAATAATAACCAACAGGTGCTTAAAATCATAAGATTCTTGTCTAGAGGAGAGGCAGCAAAGGTCAATGAAAAAATTATGTGCCATAATATCTTGATTATCAGATTCATGACGGCTTCTGTGTAAGTAACATTACTAGTCACTCTGGAAACCTGCTCCTTACACTGGATTTTCTGCTGTTGTATTCCACATCATGGCCACCTCCAAAGAAGAGATGGAGGAGGAGGAGGAGAGGGGAGAGAGCTCCCTGTCGCCCCCTCAAATCCATTCATTGTAATGCATTGCAAAGTCAATCAGGTTCTTCACTTTACAAACCTTGTCTATTAAAATAGTCATCTTACTGGTCTTCCCACTTCTGATTTGTTCCAGTGCCCATTTTTCCTTTACAGTACTGCCAGTTTCCTTTGGTCTAGATCTGTGATTTTTATCAGTGTTGCTGAATTAATCTTCCCCAAAATACAGCTTTGATCGTGCCATTTTCTGCTTCAGAAAACCCGGAGGGCTCTTCATCAAGTTCTTCTACCCTCTGGCCCCATCTGTGTTTCTAGCCTTATCTCCAGTTTATCCCATGGTATAAGAATCTTCTGTTCCAGCCAAACCAGCCCACTCTGGTACCATGAGCACACCTTGTGTCCTTTGCTGCTTCTGTGATTTTGTCGGAATCACTTCCTCCTCCTCATCCTCTCCCTTCCAGCCCTTCACCCCTTGTCCAAGTGCTGCCCATTCTTCACAGTTCAACTCATATTCCTTTTCCTGACCACCTCAGATTGAATTGATTTCTCCTCTTTACTCTTTTAACATTTATTGTACATGAAGTCATGGAGTCAGAAAAACTTGACTTCAGATCCTGCTCCTGACAACCTAATAGTTAAGGGGATCAGGGCCAAGTTAACCTATCTGAGCAAGCTGTAGCTTCTTCTTCATTAAAATGAGAGTAATTATATCTGTAGTACCTATCTTTCTGGGGTCTTATGGGATTCATTGCCATCCGTGCCCTTCATCATTTGGATTTTCCCCAAAAAATGTGATGTCTTTTTTTTGTGTGCATCTCAGAATCTCAGAGCAGCCCGAAGACTTTGGGGGCACCCTATATAAATGGCAGTTAATTTTATATAGAGTTCCTATCCTCTAGGACTTGCTGTTTGATGGTGAAAATGGGATCATCAGGGAAAAAGATGTTGCATTTTTCTGGGGAGAAATCTGAATTATGAAGGGCATATGTGAATTATATTCTCATGGGTAAGGGCTCTTATAGACAGAGAACATTAGTCCCCTGACTCTAGAAGAGTACTCTTTACGCTGTATTTCTTTGATTATAAGTAATGTGACAATTAGTAGACACAGTGTGTCTCTCGTGGAAAAAATTAGATGTGTTTGTTTTTATATGAGATATAATGAGATAAAGGGCAAGAAAATGTAATTCAAAGAAATGGTTGGAGACAAAGGAAATGAGAGGATTAAACTAGGAAAGCATGCTAATGTTTTGCCTTGTTGCTGTATTGGGATAGTCTTAACATAAGTGCAACTCTTAATTTTTGAACTAGCTATTGTCCATCACTTATCAGCAGTGGCAGACTGTATTAGTCTTTCAGTTTTAACCTAGTAGTTTATATAGCTGCTCTTGTGGGGAAGGTGGAGAGAAGGGGTCCTTAGCCCACCAAAAGTTGTGTTAAGTGACATTCTCTTTTTTGCACGAAGGACCTTTTCCAGGTGTAACAGCTTCATTAAATATTAGATAAACAACCTTTGATGAAGGCAGTAAAATACTTACTTCTAAGTTGAACTAAGTCTGAGGGTGGGGATGGTTGGGAACTGGTTGGTAGGCTGACTACTTGACAGAGAATTCTTTGGCCATGGCAACTCCAACACTGAAATGAATAATTTACTGATAAATATCATCAAGGACGTACTTGAGTGCAAACGCAAGTGTGTATCCAGAACATATTAATCGTACAGCTAGAAAAGACTTGTTATTTTTAGCTGCATAACATTTCTTGCAGTTGTCCCCTCCTCTCTACTCACACAGCCTTCACCCCATTTTAGACTTGGGCTGTTGCACTAGGTCTTCTTACCTCAAGCCTCTCCCTACTGCAGTCCCATTTTCCGTGTTGGGTATAGACCAGTGCTTTTTGTGATTTTCCTGAAGTATAGGTCTGATCATGTCAACTTCCTTGCCCAATAAACTTTTAAGTTCTCTGTTACCACTAGAATCAAATGCAAAGTATCATTTGGCATTTAGATTTCTTCACAACTTAGCCCTTGCCCAGTCTTCTGGAAGACGGTAAAGATTGCTCCCCCAGACTCACTTTGAGATCCAACCATATTAGCTGTTTGGCCCATGTGTCACTCATCCCCATCCCTGTATCTCACAGTTTGATTAATAGTGTATTAATGTGCCTGACTTCTCATAGTTCTTCCAGCATTAACTCTTTTTGTCGTCTTGGCCAGTTTACTTGGGTGCATGGTGAAACTACAATTCTTTTAATTTGAATTTCTCTCCTCATTGGAGCTTTAAGAAATATGCCTATTGATACCTTGCATTTCATCTTTTGAAGACTATATCTGATCAGAAAACATCCTTTTTAAAAAAATGAATAAGCATTTCAGTATGGTATATGTATGACACCTTCATATACATAGCACTTACCTTCCAGAGTTCTTGTGAAGATCAAATGAGAAAATATTTCCCTTTTTCTTTTTTTTAAGGGGGGAGGCAAAGCAATTGGGATTAAGACTTTTCCAAGGTCACACAGCTAGAAAGTGTCAAGTGTCTAAGGTTGGATTTGAACTCCTGTCCTCATCTCTTCAGGATTGGTGATCTATTTACTGCCGCCACCTAGCTGCCCTGAGAAAATTTTTCTAAAGTGCTTGCCACATACTAAGGCGCTCTGTAAATGTTGTTACTGTCATCATCATCGTTATTAATTATTTTCATTAGCAGCACAATACTGGAAGGCAGGAGAGCTGGCTTCTGGTCTGGTTTGCTGCTGTGCAGTTTTGGACAAGGAACCTAGTCAGTCTCTCTCTGCCTTAGTTTCCTCTTCAGTAAAATGAATCACCGTGGTAATTTAACAGCTTTGCAATTGTACTTGAAATAATAGAAGTATTCTTAATTACCCTCGTCCACTTTCATAACTTACTATAATAACTTGGAGAAGTAAGAAATATTCTAGCTAGACTTGTTTAGTACTGTTTTTGAGCCTGATCTGATGTTGAAAACCAGTATCCTAAGGCAAAATGTTGCTTTTTTTGCCTCTTTTTGCTTTAATTTCCTTGAATGCTGATAAACAAAATTATAATTTCCCAAATTTGCTGGCTGTCTCCTAGATTCAGAGCAGAATTTTCCATTCTGTAAACTAGATAGATGGTCTTTAAGGTGGTTGTCTTTAGCTCTTATACTCTCTGATTCTATGTACATTAGTGCAATTAGTATAAATTAGTGCGGGGGAGTGTGGAGAGGTGAGATGTATTAGTTAATTAATCAGAAGAGGTGGGGGCAGGAATAAATCACTGCACTGCTTATAGGAAGTTGGGAAACTGCCAAAGAAGGTGACATTTCCACAACTTTTTGAATTGCAGAGAGAACAAAGAACTTAATGGACTTTTGGAGATTTGAGAGATGTGAGGTTGATGTGCCTGCGGCTGGGGATTGGAGGGGAAATTAGTTGCCCTGGGCAAGAAGGCGTAAGGGAAGGCAGTGGGATGATGGAACTGCGGATGAGAGGGTTTGCCTAAGTGCGGTGGAGTGAAGCAAGAAGGGGGAGTAGAGGAAATGAAGTGGGTTAAGTCTAGAGTGCCTGATGAGGGTTCTTGAAACTGAAGGTGAGGATCCTGATTCAGAAGGCACTATTGAGGTCTTGAAGAGGGCTAGTGACTTGGTTGAAACAGATTACTCTTTAACTGAGTTCTCTGTGATTAGATTGATTGTAATAACTGTCAGAGGTTGATGATTAGAAAGACTTATCTGGAAGAAATTCAGTCTGTCAAATCTATTACCTTGCAACTTTCCAGGGGAGGAAGTTAAAAAAAAATAATCTGTATTCTGGTTTGGGAAATACTATTTTAGTTATAATGCTGATATTTTCTACTGCCCAAAAAAGTCATCAAAGGAATTTAGGATCTCTTTTGGTGCAGAAGTTCTTAACACACCCCCCTTTTTTTGTCATGGACCCCTTGGGCAGTCCTGTAGAATCTTTTATGAATAATATTTTTAAATGCACACAAATTGGGGGATTTAAAAAATAAAGCAAAGTAATTACTTTGAAATAAAGATGCAATTTTTCCCCCATCCAGGTTCACTGACCTCTTGAAATCTATCAATGTAACCTTGCATTAGTGTCATTTTGATCCCGAAAATATTACTCAGATTTGTGCCTCCTTGATCTCTAATAGGTTAAAGTTTACAAGTATACTATACTTTTTACAGCTGCTCCAGCTGGGGAGACACAGGTGTCCAAACAACAGGAACAGCAGGCCTTTCAATAAAGTCGTCATAAAAGCCCAACTGGCAGACCAGTGGTGGTATCCACAGGAGGCACAGATGGCCTTGCAAACCTAAGGCTCAATGGGTACTGTAATTCTAGGGATTAACTTGACTTCATGCTTGGCCTAAGTTACCGTCTCCAGATCTTTCAATGAGTTTCTATTTTTGCAAGATGAGAATGTGTGTAGCCTTGGATGCCTTCGTTGTGATATCACCGACACTTGTGTTAGCAACTCCTCCTCCTTTTTTCTTCTCCAGTTTAGTCTATAAGCTTTTAAAATCATCTGCTTTTGGTATAGTGATTGGGAAAAGTTGTGACCTGATGTAGCAAAAATCAAAAATAGCTCCTTTTTATTCATAAATATTTTTTGATGCACTACAGAAAGATATTAGGCCTATGTTTAGAAGAGAAAACATATAGACAAAAAGCGTTTGGGTTCTGGATGAAAAATTGTGAATGTTTATGTTGTCTCCTGCCAGCCCATTATGGGTTCAGCTGCCTCTAATTTCCCTAACACTATCCCCCCTAGACTTCTTATGTTACTGCTTGCAGGCTGCAGATAGGCTGTTAGCTGAGGCACACCCTCCCTGTTAAAAGGCAGATTACTAGCTCTACTCAGTTGGAGACCTGTCAGAATCTATGAGGCTTGAAAGATGTGTTAGAGAGAGCTTTTTATCTGAAAGTGGGGTGCTCTCACATTAAAAGTACTCTCATATTCTTGAATCAGAAGAATTGTTGTTTGTCCTTTGTTCTCAAAGAGGACCATGACTTCAGGAAGGTGATGCCATAACTTGCAAGAGAGTTGGATTTAAGTGAGGGAGGGCTGTGCAAGGTCACCAGCCTTACTCTCTCCTCTGGAGCCTTCTGGGTCCAGTGACAAGATACTGATCAGGGCGACTGGAGAGGGCCCCTTCCCTTTCTATCAAGCAATCGACAAAATATTAAAATCCAGCCTCAGACACTTAGTATTGTGACCTTGGGTAAGTCACTTAACTCTGAATTAAAAGAAAACTGAATCACTGGCATCTGTAGACATATTTTGTGTTGGGGAAAAACAAATCCCTTTTTACTTATAAGTCTTTATGATGAATAAATTCCTTTTTGCATTAGCTTGGGACTGTACAACAGGATTTCTACATTTCTGTATCTAGATTGTATTCCCTGAGAATGGAGGTTTCATTTTATCACTTTAACTTTTCTTGTGACAGGAAGTGTACTTAAGTGTTTAATTAAGTTTCCCACAAGTAGTAACTTCCTGAATCTTGTTTTCAGAATAAAATATTTTCTTCAGTATTTTAGTAATGAGCCAATATATTTTCTTTTGAACTCAGATAAAACCCTTAAAAGTTGTCTATTTACTTGCATGGGGGCAACAGGTGGCTAGACCAGCGATTCACTCATATGGGGAGCCTCAGCCCTGGTGAGGAAATTCACTCTACTAATCAGATCTGGGCTTTCTCTATAACTAAGTCTACTCTAGTTGCCTATAGCATTGAGAAGTTGTAACTAGTCCAGTCACACAACTAGTAGGTGCCAGAGATGGTCGTCTTGGCTTTAAAGCTGGCTAGCTGTCCAATCCCATGGCCTGCTCTTGCCTACTGCATCCAAATGATTTTATCTTGTTTATTTAGTAATGTTGTTTTACCCTGACCAGTCTTAGTTAAATAAAGAAGAGGTAATATTCTTAATTATAACTCCCTAGATTGTACTGGAATCTATCTTAACCTTATGATAAGGTTCCTAACACACATTTCTAGGGATGCCTCATGAATAATTTGCATCAAATTGTTTGTCTTCTTTTCAATAACTTAATTTCAGAAGGAATTGCATTATTGTTTCAGCATGTAAGCATGGTATAAATTACCATAGGATTTTATTTAGTGTCCTGTAGGTATGTTTATTTGTCAATTTTTTTGTGCCTGAATTATTTACTAATACCATGTAATTAGTATTGTTCTCAGACACGAAAGTTGAATGTAATATCTACAAAAATTATTGTTTTTTTCTTAGCATTTACTAGCATGTATTGAACTATATTTTTCCAAGATTATTTCTAGTGTCACACTTCTCCATTGCAGATTTCCAGTTGCAGATTTGTGATGCAGTATGCCTAATGTCTCTTACTGCCACATATAAATAAATTGTTGAGTACTATGTGACACAGTGGATAGAGTGCAAGGCCTGGAGTCAGGAAGACTCAACTTCTTCCCAAATTCAGATGTGACCTCGGATACTTAATAGTGGTGTGACCCTAGACAAGTCACTTAACCCTGTCTGCTTCAGTTTCTGATCTCTAAAAAGGAACTGAAGAAGGAAATGCCAAACTGCTCCAGTGTCTTTGCCATAAAAACCCCAGATAGGGTCACAAAGTGTTGGATGTGGTTGAAAAACAACTGAACAAGTATGTTTGCTTTTGTACTTGACGGTTGTAGTAGGAGAACCTTACAAGAATAAAAAGTCCTGTGCTGCAGAAATGCCGTTTTAAATGCCCTGCTATCCCCTCCCCCTTTCTAAGGTTATAGATGAGGAAAATGAAGCCCAGAGAGTTAAAATTATATTTCTAAAATCACAAGGTAGTAAATAGCTGAGCCTGATTGGAACTCAGGTTCTTTGACTAAAAATTATTTGCTTTTTTAGAATGTTCTAAGTTTCTGATGTTCTACACTGGTGGTCTTTAGTTTTAAAACACAGGCTTAATGAAGTAGGATGCTAATGTTTTAACATACAATTGAATGACCTACCTTAAAAAAATATTTAAAGATGTTTTATTTTATTTTTATAGGGTCCAGACCCCTTATCACTCAGTGGCAGGCCAAAACTCACTTTTGAAATGTATAGATCAAGCACTCTAATTTCTCAGCAAAGAGATTTTGGCCTAAGACACTGAGAATTGTGGACTTGTTTTTGGTCTTATTGCTAGTATAATAGCTAATAATAGCCAGCATTAACACAGCCCTTTTGCACGTGTTATCTCTTCTGTTGGTCTGCTAGTTTTTCTTTAGCACTATGTTCCCTGCAGCTGCTTAAGCATCTACTATTTGCTAGGCACTATGCAAAATGGTGAGGTTACAGAGAAAGCCAAAGAGAGATCTCTTCTCACAAAGCCTAGTTCACGGTCCAGTGGGAGAGACAACATGCAGATAACTATATACAAACACGATGTATACAGGGGAAACTGGGGGAGTCTCAGAGGGAAGGCTAGTATTAAAGGCTAGAAAAGGCTTCTTACATAAGGTAGGTCTTCAGTGAGACTTAAAAGAAGCCTGGGAAACTAGGAGGCTGAGAGTTTTCCAAGCCCTGGGCGCAGTCATTAAAAAATGCTCAAGAGTGGGAAATGTAGTATATTATGTGGAGAGGCCTGTGGCACAGGATCTGTGTACTTGGGAAGGCGGGTAAGGTGTAAGAAAACTGGAAAGGTAGTAAGGGACCAAGTTGTGAAGGGCTTTAAAAGCCAAACAAAATTTTGCATTTGGTCCTGGAGGTAAATAAGTCACTAGAGTTTATTGAATAGGGGGCTGATGTGATCAGACCTGTGCTTTAGGAAGGCAGTTGGACAGCTGACTGGAAAGGGCAGAGACTTGAGGCAGGGAGATTCATCTGCTGACTGATGGCTATTGCACCAGTCCATGTATGAAGAAATGATTGCTTCTGTCGGAGAGGTTGGAGTTATCAGAGGAGAAAAGGAGAAATATTAAGAAGGTAGAAACAACAGGCCTTTGCAGCTGATTGAAGCTGGGGTATGAGAGTGAGGAGTCTAGGAAGTCGCTGAGGTGGTGAGCTTGGGGGACTGCGAAGATGGTGGTGTCCTCAATTGAAGTTAGGAAGAAAGGCTTTGAAGAAAAGAAAATAAGCTGTTTGGACACATTGACTAGGGAACATCCAGTTCAAGATTATCATTTGATTCTCACAACAACACTGTGAGGTCGTAGTCTAGGCTAATTTGTGTCAGGCAGGACTAGAACCTTCTTTATTCCAAGGTAGGCTATGCTCAGATTAACTAACGTACTGTCGTACTGTCTTTTAATCTTTCTGTCCAAAAATGAATTTTAATTGATTAAACTGACTGCCATGCTCCTGTGTTTCTTTGGGAGGAAACAATGTAATACTAGTATTAAACTAAGTAAATTATATAATTGGTTCCAAACTCAACTTGGTGCTTTCGGCTTTTAAAGCTTTCAGTACTAGAAATTCTTTTTGATGCTTAAGGGGAGAGGGAGGGGGGGGAACACAAACCACTGTTACTGAATTCAGTTTTGCTTGCCAAAATAACCATCTGAATATTCTGTAGCAAGTGACAGCCATGACCTATCTCTTGTTGGCCTTTTGCCAATTATATAGTTGAAGGCCAGTGTTTATATGTCACATTTTAAAGTAGACTATCATATCTACTAAGAAAATGATTTTAAAATACTTCAGATATAAACTAGGAGTTTATCTTTCCTGTTAACAGATCTGTTAAAAGAACTGTTTGTATTTTTTTCTGGTCAGTCTTAAGGTCTGCATTACTTTTTTTTTTTTTACACCTTTGGGATGTTTCCAAAATACTTTCAAGAGTTACCAAGTTATCTTTGGTATATTAAAAGGCTAAGTGATTTTTTAAAGAGGGATATGTTAAATACACTTTTAAATGACTCACTAAGATAACTTTTAGTTATAACAATTGAACTTTTTACTGAATTGTTTCTTGTAAGCTTGATTCCAAGATTATCACATTGGGTCAGATTCCATTTAGCCTCTTCTGTGCCCTCTTTTATTGTGGGAAGGCATGCTTATTTTCCTTGACCTCTACCTAAGATCAGGGAAGTACCCCAAAATGTCCATTGGAAAGTGATTAGTACTGAGATCCTGGTGTATCATTGTCCATGAATTTAAATTAAAAAAAAAAAACCCAGTTCTGCTGTTAAACATTAAAAATGTTATTGCCCCACATCATCTCTTTGTGATATGAATTCCACAGATCTTCATGGAAAAGAATAATACATTATTTCAATTCATATGTTTACTATAAAACAAAAAAAGGTGCGTCTACTATTTCTCAAATATATTAGTTAGATTTAGTGAAAAGGCACTCTGTTCAAACCTTTCAGGATTTACAGACTTGAATTTTATTCCCTTTCAGTCTTTTCCCAGGCTAAGTCTCTCCCCCATTATCTACTTATCTAGAGTCTTTAGTCCCCTGAAACTGAGCTAGACATCAAATGGGCTTCCTTTATTCTAACTCAGCCTTGGACCAGTATCTAATGGAAAACCAGTAGATTGTGTGCTATTTTGAATTAATCATTTATACAACAGTCATTTGTCATGCATCACCTCAGAGAGGTTAAGTGCCTTGTCTGTGGCCACACAAGGTACTAAGGGCAAAAGGTGCAGTTTATGCCCTGATATACCTGACTACAAATCCATCAGTTTATGCCATTGTATCACACTGCCTTCTCATCAGACCTTACCAGAAGTTTAAAAGTACTCTTGAAGCAGCTATCCTCTTAATCCATTCTAGTGCTTTCTAGTCTTTAAATTCATTCCTTGGCTTACTTTTTCAAGTTCTACTTATTTTAGATTACTTTGCTCCGTTGACTCCCTGTTTTCTTAGCGTTCTTTGCTGGATGTTCACAAGATACCTGGCACAAGACTAGAAATGGTCATATTTGTATGCACGTCAGTGTTTTTCCTCTCCTCCCTCCCCTTCTCCCCCTCTTTCTTTACAATAGTAGTCAGAAACTGCTAGATGAAGTCTTCTAAAAAATTATTTCAACTTTAAAAGACAGGTATTTGAAAATTACACATATAGTATGTTATATACTGTATTTCTTCCTGTCATTTAAGCTTCCATTTACTCTCTTGGGCAGAGGGGGAAAAAGTTTACCAGAACTGGTAATAGTGTCAAACTGTGTATGCTCACAGGCATTTGTTTTTCTGTAGTATATAGGTTTTTGGTTTCTTCCCAGGCTAGGTTACTTTTAGGGACAACTTTTATTTTTCTATTATTTTTACAAAACTGGTTCTTTCCCGTGGGTCCTTCTTTAAGTAATTGTCTGATTTAGTCTGAGTGCTCTGGTAGTTACTTTTAGCTTCTCTTCAGATCTACAACTAGTAGTTAAAAGTAATGCAGGTGTTTCTCAGGGCATCAACCAGAGGAGAAAGTTTCCTCATGGGAGTCTTAACAAATTGTTGTATTCATGCTGGATCTTGATAATTCTGTGGTGACTTCCCATAATGATTTTTCTTTCATTTTCTATATAGCTCCCCAAACCAGAATAGCTAAACGCATCAAGTTTTCCCTAGATGTAGGTAAACAAAGTGTTTCAAGCCATCAACCCTTAATTATTAAAACATCACTTGGCTGTTGTGCATAGCTTAGGGAAAAAGTGCTTTTGGCAAAAAGAGGTGTGATATGTAGACCTGTACACACATTTCCTGTTATCCATCTTCATTAAATTATTTTTCCCACTTGGCCTTTATTTCCCATCCATATACAAAGTTGTACTCCAATCTGTCTTTGCTAAGCTTATATACATCTTTTTGTGAGACAGCAGTGTGCTCAGAAAACTCCTGCTTTGAAAATAATGAGCCCACTTTAAATTGTTTAAATTGGGTTCATCAAATTATCAATTAATGGCTTCATCAACTCATTCTTAGTTGCTGCTGAGCCATCAAAATATTGAGAATTGACATAATAAGCCGAGTTATCTAGTTTTACAAATTCAAGGCCAAGGAGGCCAAACGTTCAGTATTGTTGCACAGTGGAACTAGTGACAGAGCAATTTATTCAGTTTGAGGTGACTAAACCAAAATGAAATTAGCCCTGTCTTCTAGGAACTTAGATTAGGGAAGGGTATATGTGTGGTTGAAAGAGAAGCAACAGGTACTTATAAATGTAAATACAAAATTTGTACAAATCATTTAGGGGAGAGGAATTAAGAGAACACTGACAACTTGGGACATCAGGATATGTCTTTTATAGAGATGGACATCTCTGCTGGGAATGCGTCCTGTGCAAAGGCACTGAGATGGCATGTGGAATCTTGTAGGCACATAACTTGGGGCCTCTCCCTGCAGCATTTGGAATGAAGCTTCTTTGAGCTGGAGAAGTTTAAAGATGAGGCCAAGACTCAGATTCCAGTACTCATTTCAGTTCCTTTGTTTCATTACACAGTCATTGGAGATGCTTCTCCAAGTGAATGATTATGTAGTAACCCTGTATCAGCCCTGGGAAAGAGGGAAGGAAACCTTGACACCAGACTTGTGTGTCCAAAGAGAGATTTATTAAAGTATATTTTATGCAGACAGTCAAGGCCATAAGAGGACTGGAGATCAAAGCAGGGAACTGCAGCCTGCCAAATTGGAGTGGGGGTGGTGTGGCAGCTTCATAAATGGCTTCCCAATTTTCTTTTTTCTGTATGGGGGGAAAACATGCATCTGATATGCTAGAGATGTATTCTCCTTTTCAGGGTTTCCAAAATGGTGGTTCCAAGGTATATCCGCTACCTCTCCTTCCATACGTAGCCTTTCTATCTTTGAATATAGTAATTGAGTGGAATGTTACTTGATTTACCTAAGTGGGAATATGGGGAGGGTCTTATCCATGACTCCAGGTGCCATGGGGCTGTTTTGGGTCCAGGTGGACGCTTCATCTGTGAAGTTAGTAAGAAAAGAGATGGAGACCTTGGCCATTTCTAAGAGAAGAAGCAAAAAAAAAAAAGACTAAAAAACCCAAGGGACAGTCAATATTTAAATGATAAATGACAGTTACCTAGCAAGCACCAGAAGTTGCTCTTTCAAGTGAGAGAGGAGTGTCTAGCACAGAAGTGGTTTGGGGCATTTTTCCTCTGGAATGCTACTTAGATTCCATGGTGGCAATAAAATAAACTGCTCACACACAGCAATCCTAATTATTACCCATTAATATAGCTATGTACAAAAATGTTTGTGTGTACAGAAAGTAATTTTGATCATAAATATTCCCCAAAGTACAGAAAGATATAGTCATTGCTAAAAAAAAATTTCTAAGAAGCAAAACCATATGCTTATATACATAATTTGAAGGGGACAAAGAATGTAGAGACCAGACATAATGGAAAGCTTTGCATAAGTTAATTTTGTTGGTCCTGCTTCAACAGAATAGTCAGTAGGGTGGGTTGGCTGAAATGCACACTGTGTAAAGGGCATAATGTTCCGTAAGCCTGAAAAGGTATATTTGGGGCAAGATTGTGAAGGATTTTAAATGCATCTAGTCTAGTGCTCTTTTTATGTCCCATAACCTAAAAAAAAAAAAAGAAAGAAAAGAAATGAAAGCACTTTAATTCTTAACTCTAATAATGGTTACCTGATGTGAAGCTTGAGCGCTTCTACCTTTCCATTTCTCTAGGGGTATGCAACTTTTGCTTGCAAAGGGTGATTGTGAGGCTTAATTTAACTACTGAGATTATATTATATACTGAGGTATATAATGTGATAATGTTATGTTCTAATTTTGTTTTTATAGCTCCTTTTGAAGTGAATTAAATGTTTATTAAGTGCCAGTCATATGAAAGGCACTGTTGTAGACTCTAGAGATACAAAGATAGATATAACACAGACCCTTGACTCAAATTAAAAATGAATGAAAAAATCATGTTACTTCTTTTTCTTCTCTAATGGCGTTTAGGAAAAACAAGAGATGAAGAGTAAACATTTTTCTTATCATTTATTCCAGTGATTTGATCTGTTTTATGAATAGATGATTTTTATTTGCTTCTTAATTTTTTATTTCATAGGTTTCCGTGAAAACCTCCCTCCCCTTATTATCAGGTGACCATCCTTATTGTGAAGTCAGTTAATAAATTATATTAAGTTTGCTATGTTAAGGACTTGGGTACAAAGTAAGGTCCTTCCTGCCCTTCCTTCCAAAGTAAGGACCTTACAGTTTAATGGAGGTGGGAAGAGACAGCATAAAAAGAGTAGGAGGGGATGATGAGGTACAAGTAGCCAAGTGGAGAATTGCTATATGGCTGTCCTGGGAGACTTCTTTAAATGGTGGAGGATCTGGGAAGAGCTCTCTAATCAGAGGAAAGGAGGGGTCCGAGGCAGCGAGGTACAGAGGACGTGTGAATTTCAAGGAATGATTTTCAGGATGATGTTTCCCTTGTAGTTAACTAGAATAGGCTTCATTAGAAAGACTTACGTTACAAAGGCCATACTTCAAGGACTTTACAGCATGGTAGAACCTACCAAAACTTATACTTTGTTGGCGTAGCCCAGGAGGGCCATCGCTTTTTTTGTGTCGTGAATTCCTTTGACGTTCTGTTTAAACCAATTATATTCAAATAGTTAACAAAAAATATTTTTAAAAGTTCACAGATTGCTGTTTTTAAGAACCTAGGGTCATGGTGATGCACCTAAATTTTTTGAATGTGTCTCATTCTTGAATTGCTTGTTTTAGACCAAATGGATGACAGAAAAATAACATTTCCTGTCTATTCATTTGTGATCTCCAACATTGAGATACCAATTTGGCCTACAGGGCTTCGGCTCCAGGTTTGCTCAGTTGATGGGGAAAAAAATGTTATTGACCCCTTTTACAAAGAGCTATTTGCAGTAGATGACATTATTTAAATACTCCTTTCTCGGGTGACAGAACCGATATGGGTTCTTCTTATCAGTACAGTATTTTGACAGATTGAATAAAATGGCCCGGCACACATTTTAATTCTGACTTATATAAATGTCCTTTTATTTTCATATGCAGTTGTCTTAGAACCATTTGCTGGTTAGTGATTTCCAGCTGTCATTGACAAAAGTTATTGTTGTCACTGTTATTTAGGGTATTTCCAAGTTATTTGCCATATTATTAAATAGTTTAATAACCCTTTCGTGTAAATAAGATCAGGTTTTTTTTTTCTTTAAAGCAGATGAACTTGAGTGATTCATAAGACAACTATAGATAACTATGCAGTGAAGCTTAGTTAAAGGAAAAAAGCAAATTTCGTGATTAGAGGCCAGAGTTTTTTGCCTAATCTCAGAGAATTTGGGCAGGTCACATTAAGTTAGTTAAAGTTTCCTCATCTATAAAATGAGAATAAGCATACTTCTACTACTTACCTCATGGAACCATTGTGAGGAAGGTACTTCATAGACTATTAAGAACCATATAAATGTAAGCTATTTTATATGTAATGTTCACAGAGTAATTATGTTTTATTATTAGGCAGTATCCAGTGTGGAAGATTTGGCTTTTCAAATGAATTTAATATATGAGCAATAACGTGTGCTTATTTATTTGAAAGCTAGGTAATAGATTAATAAATTAAATCTTTCTCTAGTCACTAGGTGGCATTGCATATTAGCATAAAAGTGAAATGTTATCATGGGCAGTGTTTTTAATCAGAGTATACTTAGAGCTGATAATGAGAATTGTTCAAATGCATATTCAATATATGCATTTCTGTACCTATGGTTTAAAGAGAACCCAGGGCAGAGCCCCAGGGGTGCCGCCTAAATACACACATAGCTAAGGAGGCTTCAAGGAACAACTGGAAACTGCCACACTATTCAAACATGGCATAGTATAAGCAAATAGTGTGACTCCTATATACAGTCTCATTAACTTACGTCTTAAGGGAGTGGGGGGCCTCACAGTCTGCATGGCTTTGTATCATTTAGCTTTTGTATGGACCTTTTAAATAGAATTGATGACTTGGTAATTACTTTGGTAATTGTTTTTAAAGGTTGCCTGTAAATTCAGAATTTATTGGGGCAAAAAGTAGGTGTAGAGTCTGACAGTTAACATTAATGCTATTGCACTTCAGTATTTTAAGTTCTGCATTAAATTTAAATCTAAGTGCCAAGTAGAGCAAAACATAGGATTTTATTTGGGGAAAATAAAGAAAAATCACAGAAACTAAAATAAATAATATTCCTAGAAGACTAGGAAGGAACAATGGAGAGGCATTGAAAACTTATAGTAGTGATAAATACAGATTTAGAGTTGCCAAAAAAATTGAGAGTTGGGGTTATAAAACAAGGAGTTAGGGCCAACCTTTCCCCCAAACTTTAATTTCTATGGATGAGGAAATGTCTAAAGCATAATAAGTAGGAAGAGAGATACTTCTGAAGTCCATAAGAAATGGCAGATATTTAAATTTTGAACAGAATTACAAGAAATAAGATGGATACTAACATTCCAGTCAGTATTGATGGATGGCAACCTTAGAAACAATAATAAAGAGTTGGAGCATTGTAGTGGTCTGTATATAGTTGTTGGGTTTGCTGACTAAAAAAGATATTGGACTTGAAATCCAGCCAATCTGTGGATTACTTAAGGATGAGGCAATGTAATATGATGGAAATTTCTAGATTGGGGACAGAGGACTTGGGTTCAAGTCCTGGCTTACCCACATACTAGTAGTCCCTTTTACCTTTTGAAATTTCTTTTTCTTTCTTCATAAAATATTGAACCTTCTTCAAAAAGTTGATGAAGAGATGATATGTGTAAAGACCTTTATAAAGCACTGTGTGTGTGAGAGAGAGAGAGAGCTATTTTTAGTTTGCTTTTACCTCTCTGACTTTGGGCAAAGTCATTTAATCTCATTCTTTCCTCATCTTCCTGACACATAGTAGGTGGTTAATAAATGTTTATGGATTAAATGATTTATCTGTAAAATGAAGGGCTAAAACTAGATATCTGGCCTGAGGTCTCTTCTGGCAAGAGCTCAAGACTCTGTGTTCTTTAATGAGTTAAACTTTTTTTTCTTATTTTTCCAGGCAGTCATGAAGCATTTATTAAGTATTTTCTACGTGCCAGGCACTGTGCTAAGCTTTGGGGTGAAAAGAAAATACTTATCTCTGTCCTTAAAGAGAGAATATTCTAGTGGGAAAGAAAACCCTAAATGTGCCTTTCCTGGTCCTTCTGGAGAAGGTGAGATTTAAACAGAGTCTCGAGTCTCTGTGGTGAAGTGGGAAGGCATTCTAGGTGTGGGGAACAATCAATCCAAAAGCATCCTTTGTGAGGAACAGCTGTACAGCTGGATCATAGAGTTCATGAAAGGGATTAAAGTGTAGGAAGGGGCTGGGTTGTGAAGGACTTTTAAAAGCTAAGCAACAGACTTTATATTTGATCCTAGAGATCATAGGTAACTATAGGAGCTTAATTGAAAGGCAGGGGTGAGTGCAGCATGGCCGGACCTGGGCTTTATCGAGTAAGCGAAAGTTGGGTTGGAAGTAGGGAGACAGTCCACACAAAGAGACTACTTAGGCTACTTGTAATAGTCCAGGAAAAGAAGTGATGGGGGGTTCTATGTGAGTGGAGAGAAAGGGAACGTACGTAAGAGATGTGTGTAGGTAGAAACAAATTTAAAACAAGATTTGGCATAGGGTTAGATAGGAGTCTGATGACATTGAAATTGGTGAACTTGCGTGACTGGAAGGATTATGTTGTACTCAACAGTCATAGGGCATTAGAGAAGAGGTTTAGGGAAGAAAAATGAGTTCTTTTTTTGACCTTTTCAGTTGGAGATGTCTCCATGCACCTGGTTCCCGATGTCCAAAAGGTCCAGGCGATGATGTGGGACTAGAGGACGAGAGAGAAAGAGAGAGAGAGAGAGAGAGAGAGACACGGAGACAGACAGACATCTGGACTGTGTAAACTAGTAGTCCTAATGATAGCTGCTGTTATTTTCTGGAATACCCTCTCCCCTGCTTTTTGTTGACTCCTCTTGTTAGCCAGTCAGAGTCTGAAATCTTTCAGAATTTTAGGGCGTCCTGCCCCCACCCCTTTGGACTTCCTAATAAGTTCTTGTTTCTGAGGTTTTGTTTTAAGTTCATTGGATCATAAGGAGGTTAAGTGATGTGGAAAAACTGGGATTCAAATCCAAGTACTCTGACTGCAAACTCAGCATTTTTTCTGAATTTTTTTTTTATTGTAGAAGTGACGGCATACTGATTTTAATGACTATTTATTCTTGGTGATGTAGAAAGTGCTGATGTCCAGGAGTATTGGAGTCGTGAGACTGGGTGTGAATTCTAGCTTTGAGGCTAGTTGTGTGACAGCAACTCTTGGAAAGTCATTTCAGCCCTGAGACTCTGTTTACTCACCTGTAAGAATGATTATATTTATAGTTGGTTACTCACAGAGTGGTTGTGTGGAAAGTGCTTTGTAAACCTGAAGGCACCGTAAGAATGTGAACAGTTACCAGGGATCCTTAGATGACTCATCCTTCTCTGATGCCCTCCAAGGTTCGTGTGGTCTTTAATATCACTGTAAGTTTGCAATAGAAATATACCTTACTTATGTAATAGGTTTCGTTGGTGGCGATGGTGTTTTCATTTATTCGTTTATTGTGTAAGACTGATTTCATCAGAATAGTGAGCTCCCAATGGGGAAAACAATGCAAACAGACGATTTATGGATTTACAGTTAGTGGCACTACGAGACAGTGACTTAGCCATGGCTACACAGTTAATACCTGCTAGAGACTTATTTGAACCTAGTTCTTCCATATTGACAGGTCGACTTGGTATCCATTGAGCCATAATAACAGATGATTACCACCAACGGTCGTTTTGTGATGGGCTTTCCGACAGAGATAAAGAATAGAAACTGGACCTATGATTTGGTTGGTTTAAGAAACTTTTTAACCCATGCAGGTTCTCACCATTTCTGTAATTTACAGAGATGCAGTGAGCACTGAGAGGTTACTTAACTTACCCAGGGTTACAGAACCAATATGTCAGAACGGGGGACTTCTCTCAGGCCACCTTTCCATCCCACTATATATCAGATTGCTTCTCGTTAAACATCAGTCATGAAATGATGAAACTACACATGAAAAATGTGTAGTTTACCTGAATAAAATTGGATTTATAGGGTTATAAGAATTTTAAAAGGGGAGAGAAAAATTATATTTATTTTCTCTTAACACTTTGAAACCTTTATAGGAAGACTTTTCTTTTTACCTTGATACAGATCCTTTTGAGGCAGCATCAAAGGCTCTGAAAACAAGTTTGCAAGCTTGATGAGGGATTTTTGAAGTTACTGTGTTTTCTATAGAACAAGGGGGAAAAATATTTTCTTCTCCTCATTCACCTGAGTGCCCAGATAATACCACCTGGGCTGCTGTATCGTACCCAAGCAGAAGCTAGTTGTCACAAAATGTGTACAAAACCAAGCAGAGCAAAGCTTCTCCCATCTGTTCCACATCTCAGTGAATCCCATTTCAATGAATCTTCACTCAGTGGGGTGATGCAACTTTCATATTAAATGAGGTGAGTATTGTTGGGCTGGAGCAGTTTGCACAGTTCTCTGTTGTAATCACTGGACAGCATACTTCACAAGTACAGTGTTTGCACAGGGCCACTCTTGCCCATAAACTTTTGCTGTTAATCCTTGGGGTGGGGGGGAGGTGGAGAGAAGAAAATATTTACATGTCTGTTGCCTCTGATCTCTCCACTGTAAGTAGAAGGAAGAATGCAGAAGATAAAAGGTAAGCTACATAGGTAAATTATTTTCCACATTTGAGAATTTTTGGTAGCAGGAAGAACCAGAGCGATTGCAAGGGTCATCTAGGTGATACAGTGGGTAGATTGTGCAAACTTGGAATCAAGGAGACCTAAATTCTAATTTGGCCTCAAACACTTTATTAGCTGTGTGACCCCGGGCAAGTTACTGAACCTCTGTTTGCCTTTTGTTTCGTTTTGTCTGCTTAAAAATGGGGGTGATGATACTAGCACTTACTTCCCTGGGCTGTTGTGAGGATCAGAAGAGATAGAAATTGTAAAGCCTTCAGTTTAGTCCCTGGCCGGTGGGAAGCATTGTGTAAATGTTGGCTGTTACTGTTGTTTTTATTCATTTAGTCCAATCCTCTCAGATTACAGATGAGGAAACTGAGGTTTAGACAGGTAGAGGGACTCGCCCTACGTTCTGCATGAGACCGTTCCTGACATCCTCTTCACACTGCCATTTATATATTTTATAAATGTTTATGTGCACATGTTTTCCCCAATTAATTGGAAACTTCCTGAAGTCAGAGAATGTTTCGTTTTTGTTGACTTCATATTGGTAGTGTCTGGCACATGTGGCAGGTAATAAATGCTTTTTCTTTTTTATTGTGACCTTAGTCATTAATGAATATAAATGTTCCAATTTGCAAAGAGCAAGAAAGAGACCTGTATAAGAAACTGAATTCCTGTTGTACACATTGTGGTATAGGGAAATGATTTTCAGGCATGAAAATCATTCAGTTCTTGGTCTGCTTCATGCCTGTGTGACTGTAGGCAAGTCACTTAATCTCCCTGGGCCTCAGTTTCTTTATTTGTAAAATGAGAAGGTTCGGTTGGTAGCCTCTGAAGTCCCTTCTAGCCCTTGCATCCATAGTTTTTAAAAGCGTGTATGTATAGTTTAACAAAATAGTAACAAAAGTGCTGTGTCTCCTGCATTCTTTATTTTATATACATTAAAACAAAATTATAGATGCTTTCTTGGGAGGGGAACAATCCCAGGCTCTTTCTACTCACACCATAGCCCTTTGATCTCTGCTAGTCCTTATTATCTCCCTCTGTGTGGCTGAAGGGTTTAATTATTCTAAGATCTGATTTTTAACTCTCCCTTTTATAAAAAGATCACTTGATCTTTGGCTTTGTGTAATACTTGCTCTAGTCCCACCTGAGTCCTCTTTTGTGTTTAAAAATATTTAAAATTTAAATTGTATTTAAATTCAAAATACTTTTCTGGCTGGGTGCCTACTTCTGTCTGTCTGGTGCTTTTGTAAAGTGCTGTAATGATCTCGAGGATTATTCTGCTCTCAAACTGAGGTGGGCTGGTGGTGGCCAGGAATTTGGAGGGTGGGGAAGGGTATTACTACAGGGTTTGTTTTATTTTTTTTTGTGAAGTCTCATACTAGATTTGAGTTGTGGGATTGAATGGGGTAGAGGTATGTGGGAATGGGAATGAGAACAATTAATCCTTCAATCCTCCCACCCAGGAAAAGCAATTCTTACACTGTATTTACTTTGGGGTGGAAGAAGAAAAACGCTGGGGCAGGATAGGCAAGGAGTTACTAGTGCTTTGAACTTCTTTTGCTTGCCTCCCTCTCTCCTACACCCCAACCCTCCTCCTATTGAGAGTATGTCTTCATTTAATGTTTTGGTTAACAGTAGCCTCCTGTAGAATTAAACATCCAATGATATTCTTGCCTGCTACTAATTACTATGCTTTCCTTTGCCCAGACCCTGTCTGTCGTGTTTGACTATATCTAAATAGTCTTTGCCATGAGTGATGGGCTGGTAACTGTTTGACAGCGAAGCCCTCTGAAATGTAGGTACTAGGCACTTTAATTTTAATCTGCATTTATTAACATTTTCTCCACTTTCTTGAGTCGACAGTTAACAAAATAATAAATCAAGCCCTGTTTTGGTAGTATTTGCCAGTGTCTGAGGTGTGAATGCTCATACTGAAAATTTAACCATTTGTCCTCTTTCATACCTTGACTTTGTGCTCCGGGGTTCTTGTTAGAGTAGACAATTAAGCATTTATTTACACCCTTCTCAGTTGCTATTGGTCACAGATGCTGTTTAGATGTATGGTGCATGCTGATTTCCCGTTGTCATTTACTTAACAATAAGAAGTTAAGAGTGTGTAGGCTTTGACATTTGTAACCTTTTTACCTGGGGAAAAAGGTTTTTTTTTTTAAGGCATCTTCTGCACAGATCCAACACCAAATAGAAAGTTTATACTAATGAGTAACATTGTAAATAGAAGCTGTGTCTAAGTGAGTGAAGTGCTGAACCCAAAAGTCTGGGAGACCTGGGTTCAGGGTCAAATTTTGACACATATGGATTCTTGCAACTTTGAGCAAACCACTCCGTTTCTCAGTATCCACAGACTACTTTAAGGCTAAATGGAAGATCAGGTGCTGATTTGCCTTGGTAATCTCTAGATTTCTCCAGGGTTTTGCCTTTTCCCTCTAGCCTTCCTCCTTCCCCCCAAGTTCTAAATATTAGGTTAATACTGATATATAAATCTGATGTCTGATTTATTTCTTGGAGAAAGTGAGGTTCAGAAATGGTTACCCTCCATTCTGTATAAAGGGACAGAACTGTGTCTTGGCTAGAAGATGAGCTGGAACGTGAGATTTATAATTGAGGTAAAACAAATTGCTGTGGCATATCCAAATAGTGTGCATCATGGATCTACATCGAATCCAAGGAAAATAATACCCCAGAGAAGTACAAGGCAGCCAAATTGTATGTCATTGATTTTAGGGTACTCATATTTACACAACATGCCAAGTTTTAAAAGTTGAGCCTAAACTTATGGATAAAGTACAGTGTGTAGTTTTACCTCTTAGCATATTGGAGTAATTACACGGCGTAGGCCTTATTTATAATAATACTAATGATAACTAATAGCAGGTACATAACACTTTAAAGTTTGTAAAACACATATCATCTCATTTGATTTGTACCCTAAATATCAAAGGAATGATAGCATTTGAGGACTTCCCAGAAATTGAGACTTTAGTGGTAATTCTGTCAACAGAACATGTACATAGACCAGGTAGAGTGGGAGTGTGGACAAAGGGAGAGAGAATGAATGAATAATTGTATCTTCAATTAGGGAAGCAGGGAGCAAGTATGTATCTGGTTTGGGGTTTTTTTTGTTTCTTTGTTTTTTTGCTATTTTAGGCGTGGGGGGGAGAATCTAGGAAAGGCTTACTGTTAAATTACAGGTAGTTTATTGGGACTTGGATTACTCTCACCTTGGCCCTTGATTTCGTTGTTATCACTAACCCCCTCCATCTGCTTGCCAGATGTGTTAAACACCTTGTTTCTGAGAGAGGTCATTTGAGAATGTGGTCAAAAGGACTATGTGTGGGTTACAAGGGTTCTGAAAGAGGCCGAGATGTGCAAGTAAGAGGAAGATAAAGCTCTCTCTGTGAGATTTAAAAGACTGGCATGCTGCGATAAGAATTAGAAAGCTCGAAAGTCCAATAAAAATGTCACAATTTTCCGTAATGTGGATTTAAAATCCAAAGGTATAGTAGCAACTGACAATACAGCCTAAAATCTTTATGAAGTTTTCTGACTCAGGGAAGTGTGGAGGATGGGAAAGAAGGGGGAATTTTTATCCTTCCTGTCTCAAAAGACTTTATTTGGAAATGTTTCAGTATTTTGAATGCATTTGCGTCTGAAACTAATGAAAGGGTTATTGGAGGCCTCTTGAACTGTTTTATAGCCTGCTGTATCTGAAAAGCTGTGCTTATTTCTGGAAAGGTGGTTTTACTGGGGAAGAAATGTATGTGAGATCATTCCTAAAGCAGTATGCCAGCCCTTGTGGACTTGCATGTGTTACGTTGAAGTGAAATCTATTATCTATTTATGGAGGTCATTGAAAATTTTGGTTTTCTTATAGATAAATAGCAGATTAATCAAGTGGAATTTTCCCCCCTGAGGTATCATCTTTTAGAATTTGTTATTTTTTGTGATTTGAAGTTAGAACAAAATTTGATACCTTTTCATCCAAATCACTAGGAATTCATTTTTCTTGGGGAGGGTATATTCTGTTTTTGTGATTGATTGGTTTTGGTTTGTAAATGACTATTGATTCATTACTAGTAGATGATGTATTTTTTTTTTAAACTAAGATGCAGTTATACAAAATCAGTATGCTTTCCTGTCTTCTGATCACCTTTAACCAATACACAGTTGGCCAGGGTCAAGTGTGTAGATGTAGAATGAAGTGGTTTCAAATCCATTTCTGTGGAAACTTTGAGTAAAGGCTTCATTTTTGTGTTTGTATCACCAGTTTGTAGCACAATGCTTGGCACATAGTGCTTAATAAATCCTTGTTGGCTGATTTTAGCAAACAAGTGCTTACTGTTTGAAAGAATAATTCTAAGTGCTTTATCCAGAGAATTAAGTTTGACTTTTTGGTATAGCCTAGCAGTTTCCAAAGTAGAAACTGTGACTTGACTTCAGAGGGCACGTAATCTAATCATTTGCCAAATCTTGAGATTTCTTTTTCTTTTTCTTTTTGCTTTTTTTTGGGGGGAGGAGGAAAGCAGGGCAATTGGAGTTCAGTGACTTGCCCAAGGTCACATGGCTAGCAAGTGTTAAGTGTGTGAAACCAAATTTGAACACAGGTCCTCCTGATTCTAGGACCGGTGGTCTATTCACTGCGCCACCTAGTCACCCCTATCTTGAGTTTTCTACTTTACAAACTCCATCACATATGACCCTTGCTGTCTATTCACACAGCCAATGTCCAAGTTTCACACTCTTAAGAACTTTCACGTGTGATTTTTAAAAATTAGCTTCTTGTTTGTCTTTCTGTCTTAAGTCTGTGTTTTCCTCAACTATCCTCCATAAGATGAGCGAAATGATATTTCTAATGCATGGATCTAACCTCGACACTCTTAGTCAGTAAACTCTGGGCTCAAGTGTATTATTACATTTCTGTCACCTTCTGGGAATGTCTTTTTGTTTATGTCTTATAATGCAGAGAATTAGCATAGTGTAGTGCATATATAATTTATGCTTTTTTTGTGTGTGTGCTTTTTTGGAGGGCAATTGGGGTTAAGTGACTTGCCCAAGGTCACACAGCTAGGTTTTGTGTTAAGTGTCTGAGGCCAGCTTTGAACTCAGGTCCTCCTGACTCCAGATCTGGTGCTCTATTCACTGTGCCACCTAGCCACCCGCATATATAATTTATAAATATATAGTTCAAGGATTCACACTCAACATTTTTACCTTAAAGTTACATGATGAAAGTCAGTTTTGCTGCTCTGACCAAATGAACTAAGCAGTTGCTTCTGCCTGGTAACATTTATTTATCAGAAAACGTAATACCTTGCAAAATGGCAAAGTTAACAATAGGAGTAGTCAGTATTGGATGGGTTATGGGAAGATAGACACATTCATTCTTGGTTACAGCTGGAAATGAATATAATCATTTTGGAAAGCAGTTTGGAATTTGCAAATAAAGAATTAAAATGGCCATACTTAGACATACCATTACTCTAAGGAGATCACTGAAAGGAAGCAAATTTCCTTGTATACCGAAGTATTTATAACATGATAGATAACAAAGACTTGGAAACAAAGTAGTAGATGCTCATTGATTAGGGAATGGTTAGGGAATGGTACATGAATGGAATATTATTGTGCTATATAAAAAAAGGTGAATAAGATGAATAGTGAGATATGGAAAGACCTTCATGAACTGATATGGAGTGAAGTGAGCAGAGCCGAGAAGACAATATATATAATTACAACAACAATGTAAACAGAAAGAACCATAAAAAAATTCAAAAGTGAATATCATAAAATTGTATAAAACAAGCATAGTTCAAAAGACGGGAAATCCGCAAGTGCTGTATGTTGTACATTTTTCAGACTTTATCAGTGTATTGATCTGTTATGATTTTTTCTCTCTTTAACAGTGCTGTTTGTTATATGAGGAAGGATACTGCAGAGATTATGGTGATGTTAAAAAAAGACATTAATAAAAATTTTTCCCCCCACCCCCAAAAAAAAGCATAGCAAAATTGTCCTCAGAATTCATGGCAAGGTAATGGCTTAAATGTGGAACTTGTGATTTAACTACTCATTTGATTTATGATTTCGCTTTTCACTGAAATAGAAGTCATAATCTGAAGAAATAAAAGGGAAATCTGTCTATAATTCTAGCCATTAAGCCTAAAGATTCTTATTTTGAAGGGTCTTGGCTTAAGTAGCTAGAAGATTTGCATATGAGTAGTCTCCCATTTTTAAAAAATAAAATTAGCACTTAAGCCAACAGAGGGGAAATGACACTCTTTTTTTTATTATGTGAAAGCATTTAATGACTGTAATACTTTTTAAAGTTTTAAAACATCTCATTTAAGTGATCTGTTCTATAGTTCTTGGGGACAGAGGTCATTTACTCATGGCCCTAAACATAGTGATTACCAGAGGTGAATTTGACTTAAAGCCAGAGTTAACTGTGCTATGTTTCCTGCCTTAAATATTTAGACATTATATCAATGTAATAATACCCTTCTTTCCTTTTTCACTGACTGGCTATGAGAATCAGATAAGGTGTGGTTAATGAAAACACTGAAAACTATGAAGTTCTATACATATGTAAGCATGTTAACAAAATATTAGAAGTTAATATAGGAATGCTATTCTGTTAATATCTGACATGTAATTTGTTCTGCTGAATATAAGCATTTGTTCAGTCATTTTTCAGTTGTCTGACTCTTTATTGATCCCACTTGAGGTTTTTTTGGCAGAGATACTGGAGTGGTTCGCCTTTTCCTTCACCAGTTCATTTTTACACATGAGGAAACTGAGGCAATCAGGGATAAGTGACTTCCCCAGGGTCACACAGCTAGTAAGCCAGATTTGAACTCAGGAAGATGAGTCTTCCTGACTCAAAGTCTGGGACTCTATCCACTATGCCACCTAGCTGCCCCAAATATAGGCATAGCAGTCACTAGTTCGTGACCTCATCACAGCTGTGACATTTAATGCTTTTTTTGACTGTCAGCAAATTTCTTAACAATTCTCTACCTTTATATGGAATTTAAGTTTAATGCTCTATCGACATCTCACTAAAATATTATGAAGATTAATTAGGTCCCTGTAAAGTACTGTAAAGGTACTATAATACTGACTAGTGGGAGGCATCATTGTCTGTCAATCAGTAAACATTTATTAAGAGTCTGCTGTCTTCCAGGCACTGTACTGTGCTTTGGGGACACAAAAAGAGACAAAAAGACAATCTCTGCCCTCAAGAAGCCCACAATCTAATGGGGAAGAAAACAAATGTGTATAAGCAAACTATGTGCAAGATAGATAGGAAATAATTAACAGAGGGCAGCTACTAGAATTGAGACTGGTTGGAGAAGGCTTCTTATAGAATATGAGATTTCAGCTGAGATTTAAAAGGGAGGCTGGTAGGTAGAGATGAGACATCAAGCCAGCCAGAGAAAATTTGCCTCAGTCAGGGGGTGAAGTGTGTTGTTCATGGAACAGCCAGGAAACCAGTATCGCTGGATTGAAGAGTATATGACAGAGGATTAAGGTGTAAGAAGACTGGAAAGGTAGGAGGATGTGCTAGGTTGTAAAGGGCTTTGAGTGCCCAACAGAGCATTTTGGATTTGCTCCTGGAGGCAAAAACCACTGGAGTTTTTCTGAGTAGGAAGGACACATGACTGGACATGCATTTTAAAGATAATCATGTTAGTTGACTGAGTAGAGGGTGGGATTGGAGAAACTTGGGGCAGGTAGGTTCAACTGTGGGCTATTGAAATAATCTAGGCATGAGGTGATGAGGACCTCCACCAGAATGGTGGTCATATTAGAGGCGAGAAGGGGGGAGTATTTGATAGATGTTGCAAAGGTGAAGTTGACAGGCCTTGGCAACAGATAGTGAGGAATTATGGATGAGAGTTCTGTTGTGAACCTGAGGGACTGGCAGGATGACATTGCTTGCTCTCTACAGTAATAGGGAAGGGGACTGAGAGCTGAGGGTTTGGGGGAAAGCAACTTCCACTTTGGAAGTGCTAATTTTAAGATGTCTCCTGGACATCCCAGTTTGAGATGTCTGAAAGGCAGTTGGAGTGGTGAAGATTGGAGCTCAGCAGACGAATTGGGGCAGGAAAGGTAGATTTGAGAATCATAAGCATAGAGATGATAATTAAATCCATGGAAGCTGATGAGATTACCAGGTGAAGTAGTATAGAGAGAGGAGAGAAGAGGGCCCAGGACCAAGCCCTGGGGAACACCTAAGGTTAGAGGGCAGGCTCGGAACAGGGATGTCTTCTAAACTTTGACTTCTTATCTTAATATGGGAAATTGATTGTGAATAAAGTGGAATTGAGCGAATAGAATGAAAACAAGAAACATCATCTATCATTTTCCTCTCCTTATTCCTGTGGGTACATATTTATGCTATTAAATCTTAGCTCTTTGGGGGTTTTGGTCCTTTTTGTGCTGGCAGGGAATCTGTTCCAGAACCTGGGGCTGTTAGTTCTGAGTCAACTGGGGCAAAGGAGCCATCTCTAGCCATTTGGGTGTTCTTACCCAGGACTCGCCTCCCCAGCTTCAGCAGCACTTATTAAAAATACCTTAGCGGTTTATATCACTTTATGTACATTTTTTTGAAAATACTTCGACAATGCATTTTTATTTGACTCCCACCCAGTGAAAGGTTTCCATCTGTATTCCAGTTGCTTATATTAGTGGAAAGTTTCATATAGAAGGGAATCCATCAAACTCTTGGCAACAATCCTTGATGGAAGCTGCATGATCTTTGGCTTTCCTTACCATCCTTCAATATCTGTACTGTATGAAGATTGAAGAGGCTAACTAGGTGGAGTCAGAGCTGAATTTTCCACTTTCCTTAAATTGACTTATTTTAGAATGTATCTGATAGCAAAACCACCTACCTACAGACCAGAAAGCCAAATGTAGAAATTGTTTGACATAGGAGCCTTGCTATACTCAGAGACTGAAATGTCCTTTTCATTCTTGTTTAACCTCTCAAATAGAAGAAAGTTAGGCTGTCTTGGGGAAGTCTTGTTGCTTCTATAGTTGTATTATGTCTAGCCATCATCACTTGAGCTCTATCTTCAAGAGATTTTTGAGGAAGTGTGCCTCTTCTGCATTAGCCACTCTGCAGACAGCAGTCTGGCCTCCAGGGAGAAAAGGCTATGAGCTTTCTTCCAGAGAAGGAAGATAATAGAAAGGATGATCTATGATGGGGCATTATTATTGAGTGCCCCATATTGGACTATAGCTAGATCTCAGAACTGCTGAAAGTGAGAGGAGAAAGTTGGTCTCTTGGAAGGAAGAGCAGCAGTCCTCAGTTGATTCACCAGTTCTGCACTACAAACATTTATTAAGTCCTTACCATGCACAAGGTACTGCCAGGGCATCTTTGTACATACAAAGATGAAAGTGAGTGCTCCTGTTCCCAAAGAGCTTATATTCTGCCATAGAGATAATGGTGAGGCAAAGATTTCCTGATCTGTAATCATCCACAAGTTCAATTCCATGAGCATTCCTTGGTGGAAAGGCTGGCTTCTTTCCCAAGGTGCACCTATAGTTCACAATTCTGATCAAGAGCTGTTGAGTGTGAAATTAGCAGATACATAATTTTTATATATTCCACGTGTTTTAAAGTTAGCTTACTGGTATGCCTAACCCAGAAGCTGCATCCATGTAGTAATCAGAAGACTGCTTTGTGGGCTTTACTCATTGATATGCTATTTTCTCTTATGCTAAGATTGACTTTTTAAAAATTGATACAGTTAACTGAGTATTAGTTTTTCAGCTTGGACAGGGCTTGCCTGTAAATTGTATAGGGAAAAAATAAAGCTTTTCATGAACTTACTTATTTCATAGGTTTAAGAGCTGGAAGGGACCTTAGATGGCTCAGCCTTATTTTACAGATGAGGAAACTGAGACCTGGAAAAGTGACCTGCCCAGAGGTACTAAATAGTAGAGCTGGGATTCTAACTTTGGCTTTTGTGATTCTAAACCCAGGGATCCTTTCAATAAACCATACGGCCTTAAAATTATAAAAATTTGTGTTTTTCCTATAAAAATACTACTTTTACTTCATTACTTAATGGCTTTGTGAAGTAGGTACTCCATCTCTGTTTTCTTATTTTGTGTGATTATTATCTCTGTCCTTTCCAATGCCTTTTACAGAGGATCTATCCAACATGCAGGAGTGGAGTGTGGGTGGTGGTGGGGGGCATTCTTTCTTGGTCTCTGATAAATTTTCTGTTGCAGTCAACCAGAGATCATTTGCAAGGATCTCATACAGATGTATCAATAAGAGGTATATAAAATCTATGTGATTCTTAGCATCCCCTACTCCCTTTTCTTTGTTCATTGTCACTGTAGGAGTAGAGAGGGAACCCTGGGAACTGAGGTCATTGTATATTTTTCTTTGTTTCTTGGGTTTATCATGTCCAAAGACAGAAAAATCATTTAGTGTCTTCCTTGGCCATTTAGTACTACTCTAACTAAAGAGAATTATAGGAATATAAATTGTCTTGAAATTTCTCTCTAACTTTGTTTTTCAATATAATATTGATTGTGTGATGTGTATGATGATATTATAAAGATGAAATGATAGTGACATTCTGCTTTATAGAGATGAATCAATCTTTCTGTGATATTTAGTTTTGTGAAAGTAATTTGATACAAGTTTTACAAATGTGAAATCATATTCTAAAAGGAAATGCAGTTTCACTTTTTGATAAAAATAAACTAAAGCTCTTTGATTTTTTTTTTCATATAGGTAGCATCGTTAGTAGCATAGGTTCTAAAGGGAGTTACATTTAACATTAGCATATCTCCTAAAAACAGTTAAGTTTGTAGAAATAAATTCTGTTTAAAAAAATAGAAGAGCAACAAATGATAAATTAGTATCTAAGTACCTACTATGAGCATACCACTGGAGGAAATGGAAAGCTTAGATAAATCAGCCCTTAATCCTCACAGAGCTTACAGTCTAGCTAGGAATAAGATACAAATATGGATAGCTGTAATACATACTATTTTTTATTTTTCTTATAATACATATTATTACAGAATAACTTGAAGGGGGATACAAAACAAAGTTTTATGTGAGGTCTGAAGAGGGAAGGTTATTGCTAAGTGAAAAGGGGAAGATCACAGAAGACTTCATCAAATAAATGACATTCAGATTGAACTTTAGAGGATGAATAGGAAATCGATGGTGAAATCAAAAGGTGATGAGGGAAAGGGAATATATCCCCAGCACAGGGTATATATCACAAGTATGAGTCAGAATCGAGGCAGGAGCACAGGTCATGTTCAGAAAGCAAAGAAAAGTCCAGTCTGCCTGAAGTATAAAGTGCATGGAGAAAAGCAAAATGAGATAAGACTACAAAGTGAGTGTGGCACCAGACTGTGGCCTACGTTAAATGTCAGGAACGGTTGTTTTGGAAGTTCTGTGCAGAGAGTTAGAGGTGGGAGGCTGTTTCAGTAGTCCAGTAAGGAGTAATAAGGGCCTGCCTGTGATACAGGGTGGTGGCAGTGGAATTAAAGAGAAGGGGGCTGGTGTAAGATATGTCTTAAAAGTAGAATCAGTGAGACTTGGTGACTGGATAGGAGAGATGAGGTAGCAGAGGAAAAAAATCAAAGCTGATACCAAGGTTTTAGATGTGGAAAACATAATAAATGGTGCTGCTGCAGTCAGAAATAGTCAATTCAAACAGAAAGAAAAGGTGTTTCAGGGGATAAGATAATATCCTGGGCTAGGCCCTACTCAGGCCATTATGGCAATTCAGGTTTGGGATTAGAACAGAATGAGACACTCTTAGATAATCTAATATTTAACAAAAAGAGATTTACTTAACAACAATAGTTGATTTCACAAGGGCTTTGCCACTTTGCCTCTGCTTTTGCCATGGTTAGAAACCTGAGGCACCTGTGACTCCTGAGCCAGGATTTTGTACCTGGGTGACCATGGAGCTGCCTTAACAGTTTTGGACCACTTAAGCCATAAAGACTGTTTCGTTACCTTTTAGGAAAAAACTAGACTAGCATTCAGTTCAAGGGCATCAGTAGATCCTGTTCCTACTGCAGCTATGAGTTCATTTTTGGACATGTTGAGTTTGAGATTCTGCTGAGGTGTCCTGCTCAAGTTACTCTGTAAGCAGCTGTAGAGCTAGACATAAGAAAAGCCCAGAATTAGGGGACTGTTTTGGAAGTCATTTGCATAGAGCTGGTCTTTGAAATCATGGAACTCAGTGCTTATCTTTCCC
The DNA here is from genome assembly GCA_028627135.1 of Pseudochirops cupreus. Classification (NCBI taxonomy): domain Eukaryota; kingdom Metazoa; phylum Chordata; class Mammalia; order Diprotodontia; family Pseudocheiridae; genus Pseudochirops; species Pseudochirops cupreus. The sequence goes on along the minus strand of CM053582.1, from coordinate 290,345,618 downwards.
CTCCTGTAAACTTCCCCTTTTTTGTGAAGGGTATCTCTGTGCTCCTAGTTGGTGCCATACTTGACTTACATCTGCCTCACTCCCATATTCAGTCAGTTGCCGTGTCTTCTACAGTCCTAACATACCGACTACATCATACAAATGCTTGCATAATTGAGATTCACTCCTTTCCATTCACACAACTGCCATTATCTCTCACCTGGACTACTATAATAGCTAGCTCCTAGTCAGTACTCTGTATGACTGCCGAAGGCACAGACCTTATGTAATAATCATCTATGTTAAGGCCCCTGATTAAAACTCTTCAGTAGCTCCTTAGAGCTTGTAGGATCAAATACACATTCCCTAGCTTGACTTCAAATTCAAGAACCTCCACAGACTGACTGCAGCCTCCTTTTTGCAGCCTTGTTTATTTCACACTGCTCCTCCTCACTCACTCTATATTCTAGCCAAGCTGTACTAGGAACTATTTCTGGACTCAACACTGAATGGCATCCTCTGAAGTATACTTACTCCTTATCTCTACCTGTTAGAATCCTCATCTTCCTTCACAACAGATGGAAAAAGCATTTACTGATCACTCACTGTGTGTTGGGCACTACTTCTCAAGAACAAGGATGGTTTTGATTTTGTCTTTTGTCATAGTAACCATATGAACTAGGTATTTCTGGGTTGGTTCTGCCATTTTACAGGTGAAGGGTCTGAAGCTTATTAGAAAGTTGAGATTTGAGTGTGGTCACACAAGTAGTAGCTTTCAGAGTGGAGCCCTGAACCTAGGTCTTTAGTACTCAATGTCCAGAACACATAGCCCAGTGGCTATACTAATTATTATAGTACTGACCCATAATAGAGCAATTTCAGTGTTCAGGGAGGGCACAACTCAATTTCCAGGAATTACAGTCACGATAAGTAGTGAGGAAATGAAGGCATTTGTTACAGAAAACTTTTTTTTAGGAAGGTTTAACTGTGATGTCACGGAGAAGAGAGATGGGGATGCTGGCTGGTTGGGGAGGATCTAGGGAAAATTGATTGTTTCTTCTTAAGTTTAATCAGGACAGTGAGAGAAAATCAATGATATGTGGCATGAAATGAATAATAGCTTCTTTGGATAGCCCAGGAAACCGGCTCTTCTGTCCCCTGATGCAGATTCACCTGCAGTGTGCTGAAGCTTCCGTTGGCTAGACTGGGCCAGTGGCTTTCAGGGCAACTCTTGAGGATGGGCCCAAGTGTCTGGCACTGTACCAAGCCAGCTGGAATCGACCTCCTTCAGATTCCTTTCTCAGAACCTACCCTGGTTTCAGTGAGGTTCCGTGATTGTGGAGAACCAGAGGTGCCCTGCCTCTTTAAGATTATCTGGTAGGGTTTGTTGTTGTTGTTGTTGCCCGAAATGCTTTGTAGTGTCGTGATCGATCTTGTGGTAAACGCCACTTCAAAATCATTGGCAGTTTTTTTTCTTTTGAGAATTGATCTTAATGTATGAATTTTGTTTTGTAACCAACACGATGGGATTTTTATGTAGTATTTCTTATGAAAGCAGGAGTAATTGAATGAAAACAGTCTTTTCAAAGAGATGGTATCCTGCATCTTTACCTCTAAATCATGCTCGCTAAATGGCGTGTCTTCCTTTTTGTTCGCAGTTTAAGTTGCTACTGTCCTGTTATTGAACTTGTCATTGGGATGGTTGAAATATGAGGTCATTATACTAAATTATAGCTGTATTTGAATCACATTATTGCCTATTAATAATGTGGCTGAAACAGTCCTAAATTTATGAGCAATAATGAATCATTTTAGTGAGATTTTATTGGATTTCATTAGGTGAGAAACAGAATTCGACTTCTTAGCTTCTTTTTTGATCAATTCTGATATACCACAGTTTCATTTTTGATTTCAGAAAGTGAGTGGTAGTCTCTCAGGACTAATAAAATTGATATGCAAGTGCTTTTCAGAAGAACAGAGGAGGGCACTTTTGCAAAATGTTAGTTTTACTTGGAATTATGGTTTTTTCCTAAAAGGTGTATGAACGATATTGTCCTGAACGGTATTTTCAGGAAATGATGCTAAAATTTAAATAGCACCAAAGGAGTTTCAGTTTTTTTCTTCATACAAATAATAAGAGTAACTGTCTATAAGAGAAGTAAAAAGAATTTGTGTTGAGAATCAAATGTGTCAAAAAATGAACTGAAATGTTTTCATTGGATTTAATTTAAGCGGCAAGAAAAACTTAAATGAATGAGCTCTTGGAAGGTTTGAGTTAAATGTTTTGAAATAGTTAATTAATGCTAAAAGTTTAGTTTTTATAAATTCAGAAAACTTAGTAACTTATGTGTAGGAAAGGAGTAATTTTCATAATTGATATTTTAATAATAATAATAATAGCTAGGATTTACATAGCTCTTCATGGTTTAAAAGCGCTTTTACAAATATTATCTCCTTGGATCCTTAACAACAGCCCTGGGATGTAGGTGTTATTATTATCCTTATTTTAAGATGAGGAAGCTGAAAGCGGTTAAGTGAATTCTCCAGCCGCACAGCTGCTAAGTGTCTGTGCTGGATTTGAGCTCTCTTCTTCCTAACTGTGGGTCCAGCACCCTACCCCGAAATCCTATAGTAATTTCTAGAAGACATTGATAGAATTCACCACCCAGTGTCTATTTTGTATAATGCAAAAGACAATCACTTGGACCCTTACGTTACTCTTTACAAAATGTTCCGAATATTGTATATTTTCATTTGATCTTCACAGCAGCGGGTATGAAATGAGCGCTGTGGTATTAATTGACTTATCCATGGTCACACAGCTAGTCCACTCTGTTTCTCATGTCCAAACTGTACCTTAAGAGAGATGACAAACACAGAGCATGAGTCAACACTCCCAGGTGTGAATCCGATTCAAATGTAATTGAGAAATATTTAACAAAATAAATGAAAATGCAGTGGAACATAGATATTACCATGGTAATACATGGTTTTCTGAGTCAGTATGTAGCCTGTGGGGATTCTTACGTTTGGTTTAGTGGTCCCTGTTTCTCTCTGAGTTTGTTACCACTGCCTTAAGACATCAGATGTTTCAACCGGTGTTAACTCTGGTGAAATTGAAAAAGAGAAAGGTGGTGGAGGGTTTTTTGGGGGGAGGGAGAAAAGGTATATCTCATGAACAACAGCAGAGTACCTTCAACAAACCATAACTTCGTAAGTGTGGCTATGTGAACCTGACATTTTGTGTGTCCAGTGAGTTGTAGTGTGACACCAGGCAAACTTAATGATCCCTAAAGTGCCTTTAAACCTTTTTTAATTTTCAGATAGCCTCATCTAGTTTTACTGTGCTTCTATGTGTAGTAAACCTTTAGTAGTTTGACATTAGGTGGTGCTTTGATTTAAGTAATTTGAAGCACCGCTGAATAAGAGTTATATGATTGCCACAAACATGATCGATCTAAAAATTACAAGGGAACATCTGCTATGTGCATTGCGGTACCTTTGGGAAATGGGTTGAACTGAAGTTTCCTAATCGGTCAAAAATATCTTGAATCTATAGGCCCTATTATTTTATTGGTAATGAAAATAACCAGTGCTGCTGGGGCATCGAGGGGATGCAGTGGATAGAGAGCCAGGCCTGGAGTCAGGAAGGTCTGAGTCAAATATGGCCTCAGACACTAGCTGTGTGACCTTGGGCAAGTCACTTAATTTTGTATGTCTCAGTTTCCTCATCTGTAAAATGAGCTAGAGAGGAAATGGCAAACCTCTCCAGCATCTTTGCCAAGAAAACCACAAAGAGTTGGACACGACTGAAATGACTAAACAACAACAAATGAAAATGAGGGAAATGAGGAATTGCCATTGAAAATAACCAACAAGCGTAGACTCTGGACGTAGTAATGTGAATTTTTCTTCATCCTTACCTTGGTTTGCAAATGTAATTCTTAATATTTTTATTTAAAACTTTATTCAAGGCTTGTTAGGCACTCTGAACTTAATGAAAGATTGGATAGATCAAACCTTTTTTGAATTATTCCCTTTTATAACATGAATTTTAAATTGAATTTTAAATTAATACTTTATTATTGTAACAAGTACATCTATATAAATCCTTTAAAGAATATTAAAACATTCAATGTCATTTGAGAGAAATAAAACTGAGTTCAAATTAGCCTGGTAAAATACTGTGTGGGATCCCCCTCACACCCCAAATATGCCAGAATCTTACTATCACAAAAAAACCTGTCTTGTTTTTCTGTCTGAGATCTAGTTACTGCTTGTGGTAATCCAGACCTTTCATTTGAAGTGAGAGGAATGGTTAATGGGAACCAAAACTCCTATTAAATTTGAAGGTACTCTTCTGGGAGAGCTATTTGGCCCTTAATAAATGGAAAGATTTTGCCAGAAATTCCTAGATGTAAAAACATTTAACTTTAAGACAACTTTAAAAGCTTAAAAGATTTTTTTTTAATTTGTAATAGTGGGATAGAAGATCTTATTATTTTAAGTTTATAATAGTTTTTTTTTGTGAAAGCAAGAGTGTGGAAACATATTTTACCTTCTTTAAAATTCTCTCTTTAATATCCCAAAGCCAAAATTTGCTTTTCTCCTTTACTTATAAAAATGCACAAATTCCCACTGAGTTTATTCTCTCAACCATTACTGCTAATCCTGTTCCCTGTATTTGACTCTTCCTCCTGCCCACCCCCCCCCCCAAAAAAATTCCTTTCCGATCTTTCTTTGGAGAGGGGCTGTTAGGAAAGAATCTAAAGTTCAACAAGCAGAAAATTGTCTTGGTAAAAAGATGAAAATGGGAATTAACCTGTTAATTACTTAGAGTTCACCAGTTCATCACCCTTCATAGGTTGCAGTCTTGGGATTTATTGATGAGAATACCTAAACCAAATTCCACTCCCCTCCCCTTTGTTTTAAAAATTTTGTCACGTTGACTTGACCATTTCCCTGGTGTTCTGCTCTTCATCTTTCAGATCAGTTGTTTCCCTACCTTGAAAAGGGTAGTAACTTATTGTTGCATAAATTCAAAGGGAAAAAAAAAGGGCCCTATCAATACAGTATGACAGTGCACCTGCTCACACTAGCTTTGACTGGTTTGCAACTACTGCGTCCAGGCCTTTTCTTCTTGGAATTGGGATCCTCCTCATAAAATAATTTGGAAAAAGAAATTCACCTAATAGGATGGGGGGGGAGGGGAGAGAGAAAGAGAGAGAAAAGAAAAGAAAGAGAAAGTCAGACTCAGAGGAGGTCAGATATCTGTCTTCCAGCCATTGGCCAAGGTAGACTTGATTTGACTGTGGCTAGTTCAAAGGTGGTTTTTCTTCAAGAAGTTGTAACTTTTTTTTTTAATGCATTATTTTTTTAGGACTACTAGAAGTGACACCAGCACTCAAATTAATGCTAGGCTTACAAGTGCCTAATTGGAAATGCTCATTCTTATCCTTAAAGGATGATTTCCTCAGATGGGAAACTTTGCTATGGCAAAACAGTCAACAGACCCTCCAAAAAAGTGGCAATCTCTCTTCTGAGTTCTTCTCCAAAGGAGTATTCCAGTATGTCCCTCAGGATTTCTCAGTTACTTCAGGAAGCTTGTCTTGGGGAAAGCCCTCTAATAAAAGAAACTTCCTTAATCCATGAAATCATCTAAGATTGAAGGGAAATTCTTTTTTGTCCAGTGAAAGAAAAGCAGGACAGATGACTCTCTAACATGGTTTCTGTGGCATGAAATAACAATAAGTGACTAGGACCAAATTCTGATTTGCTCTGTATTTTTCCCTTTGAAGAACCAGCTTCTGCCATTCAATAAGATAAAGGTATGTTGTTCTCTGTTTTAAATGGACTTCATTGAAATCTTTTGCTTCAGTCACAGCTGGCCCCTAATCAAAAGGAGACTCTTCCATGGGTACTGTGTACATGAAGAAAGATGAAGTTTGGGAGAGATATTTTGAGTGACTCATCATTTCTGTGCCTAGCTATTGTTCAGGGAGTCTTTTTGTAATTTTGTTGAAAAGGTTGGAACCTGACAGATTTTTGTCACTTTATTGTTGAGCTTTTCGTTACTTTTTGAACCCCACTGAAATGTCTTAGCAAGGAAGGGAACAAGCATTTTGTAAGTTCCTGCTGTGTATTTGGCCCTTGGCCAAGCGCTTTACAAATAATATTGCATTTGGTCCTGAAAACAATCCTGGGAGTAGGTGCTATTATGTTCTTCATTTCATAGTTGAGGACACTAAGGTAGACATAGGTTAAGTGACTTTTCCAAGGTCACACACTTAGTAAGTGTCTGATGCTAAATTTGAATTCAGGTCTTCATGACTTTAGGCTGAGCATTCTATCTGCCATTGCCATCTAGCTGTCTCTGAGGAAAAGTGGAGTATTTTGTGCTTTTTCAGACAGTTAAGGAGTTTTAAGGTAACATATGACCATTGTTACCATGTGTAAAGAAAATAAACTAGGTTTTTAAAGATTATTAATAGATTTCACAGTTGTCTCCTTTTCTACTTTGGGATTCAGGAATGCTAATTTTAATAGTCCTTCAGTTTGTCATTAGAGTACACATAGCAAGTTAGTTCCAATTAGACTTTAGGACTATTGAATATTTTTTTTTCTTTTTGGAAGAGGTAATGGGGGCAGTTGGGGTTAAGTGACTTGCCCAAGGTCACAGGGCTAGTAACTGGTTGAGTGTCTGAGGGCGGATTTGAACTCAGTCCTCCTGACTCCAGGCCAGTGCTCTATTCACTGCTCCACCTAGCCGCCCCTACTGAATACTTTTAACCAAAGGTTCTCTTTGTATGTGTTGTATCATTCTGTACCACTCTGAAAAGCCAGCATGTTTTGACACCATTTAAGGGACTAACTCAAAACTAAGGCACCAACCTAGTTTATGTAAGTATTCATTCTCATTTATTTTACATTTTCAAAGATGTATTACAAATGGAGAAATGTTCTCTCAATGGTTATTAGGTTTGTGCTTAGTAAAAATATTTTCAAATTGTGAATATTTCTTTAACAGGAAAATTTTCTTAGTTTTGTATAACTGCAGGTGGGTTGGGAAAGCAACAGAATGTTGTTGGGCAAGCACTGTCAACTTATTTTTGAGGTTGATTTCCCCGTGGGATAGTTATTCCAGGAGAGAAGTACCTGGGAAAGCCTCCACAGATATTTAAATTGGGGCACATTTTTATTAAAATTGTGTATAATGCTTAAGTTTTTTGTCATTTATTCTGCTAATGCCAAATTTCCAAGCATTCATTTGAAAATTATTCATGCACACACACACACACACACACACACACACACACACACACATCCTATTGTCATTCAAGGATGAAGATCTCAGGTTTAAATAAGCTACTTTTTTTTAAACTTTCATATCAAATAGATGAAATACTTTATTGTTTTGGTATTTTCTGTACATTGTGTTTCAGGGTCAATAATATTTTCATTTAAGAAAAGTAAAGTCATGGTATCAGAATTTCCATTGTTGCTTTAAACCTTACAGGTTCCGAAGATACCAAGATAATAATTCCTTTCCCTAAGGGGTTCCACTAAGCAGTAATTTTGAGTCTTTTTTTTCTTGTGTGAAGGATTTAAAGTGGTCATTTTGTTGAATTGCCTTTATAAATACCCTGGAGTTTCATGATGCTGCCCTTAGTATCCAAGTTAGGGAACTCCCAACTTTGTGAGACTCCCCAACACATTTCTTTGGTAGGAGGGGAGGGATTCAAGACCTGTTTTATCCACAATTCTATACTATGGAGGCTGGAAGAGTATTTAGGCTCTAGTTCAGTGAATGATGTAAATAACAGAGAGAGAAAACCCTGCACAACCCACTGTTAAGTGTATTATTCTTTTTTAGGAAATATTATCAGTGGGCACACCATCCTTTTTTGAATTGTAAAAAGCTTTGGGAATACAGTATGAATGATAGAAGATACTTTTGAAATGCCAAAAGGTTAGGTGGCATCCCTTTAGTTGTTATTATGTCATACTTTAATGATTCCAAAGTGCTTTTCTCACAACCTTGTGATAGTATAAATATGATCAATCCCTATTTCGTGGATGAGAAGACTAACCCTCTGAGGGATTGAGCTCCCCAGAATTATGTAGCTAGGAAGTAGTTAAGGTTAGATTTGAATCTAGGTCTCCCGGCTCCAGGCCAAAGCTCTTCTTCCCTCTTCACTGTGCTACCTCTTAGCAATGCTCTTTTCCATGTTTGGGGGCCGTTGATTAGAAGCTGTAGGGAAGGGAGGAAAAGCTGCAGTTAGTGTGCGGTCACATCCATTATTTGTATTCCATCGAGAAGAGTCAGCTAAGGTCATTTGAAATGTCAGGTATCAGAGGGAGCTGTAAAGAATAATCTGTGTTTTGTTTCAGTTTTTGACTGGACAAGCATGCCATCTTCTGGTTGAAGTGATCTCACTTCTATTTTTATCAGTTGAAATCTTTGCGAATGGCAGAAAGTCATAAAATGACTACCTTGTTAGAGATCTCTTCCTCCCTTTCACAACGTCTTTGCCTTTTCTTTTCTGTTTCCACTTCGGTGAGGCAAAGATCTTTCTCTCCAAATTCCTGTGTAACTGTAAAAGGTTTTTGATTCATCAAAGAAGATGTTTGTACAATGAAAGAACAGGGACACAAGAAAAACGCAGGTTCTGAATGTTTACATGTTCCATTCTGTATTTGTATGTATTTGCACATCTATGTATATATGAAATTTTTCATACTGAAAAGGTTTTGGTCAGATCATCAGGCATTAATTAAACTTTCCCTATGTGCTAGGAAAAGGGCAGCTGGGTGGCACAGTGGATAGAGTTCTAGACTTGGAATCAGGAGGACTCTTCTATAGAATATCAGGTTTTAGCTGGGACTTGAAAGAAGCAAGGATGCAGAGCTAAGGAGGGAGAACATTCCAGGTTGGTGGACAGCCAGTGAAAATGCCTGGAGATGGAGTATATTGTTTGAGGAATAGTAAGGAGACTGGTGGCAGTGGATCCTCAGAAGGAGGAGAGGGAATAAGCTATAAGACCAGAAAAGTGGGGGAGGGGGGAGGAGCATGGTGGGGAAAGGAGGTAGGTCAGGAAGGGCTTTGAATGTCAAAGGGGGGTTTTATATTTTGTCCTAGGTGATGGGAGCCAGTGGAGTTTATTGAATAAGAGAGTGTGACATGGTCAGATGTATATTGTTGAAGATGAATTCGAAGCTGAGTGGTGGAGTAAGATGAACTCAGGTAAGGAGAGACTTGTAGCAGACTGATAACCAGCTGGCTCTTGCAGTGGTCTAGGTATGGTATGGACAAGACTTGGCTGCAGATGAGGTGGTGGGGAGCAGTGGGGAGAGAGTAAAGATTTGAGGATGACAGGTTTCAAGCTTGACTGGGAGGATGGTAGTGTCTTATGGATAATAGGAAAGTTAGGGACCCTTTACTTAGTATTTAAAAGGTGGGCCCTTTCTATTAGAGACATTTCATTAAACTCTTAAAATACAGTGCTGACCATTTCCAAACTGTGAGGCATTTATTGTTTGGTTCGCTCATGTAATTTAAAACTTTTTTCTTTAGGAATGGCCAATCAGCTAAGAGAGTACTATAATATGTATTTTTGGTTCAAGATATCTCAGAGAAATTGATGGTCTAATTTTAGGTTTCTACACTTATTGTCTAGCATTAGAATGTTAGCAGTATTCAGTGACTCTTGGGCTTAATTTTAGAACCAGGCAGTATCTTTGCTACCTTTAAAGAAAAATATTCCATTTTATTTTCAGGTTCACATTCTCTCCCTTCATCTCCCCCTCCTCTTACCCAACCTTATCTTTTTTTGAGAAAGCAAGAAAACATTATAAACCTTATGGCCAGGCAAAACAAAGCCAATTCCCACGTTGGCCATGTCTCATACATACGTAATACATACATTCACATATGTATGCGTAGTATATGTTTCAGTCTGGCATCCCTCACCTTTTTTTGTGTGGAGACGAGCAACTTGTATTTTTTTAATGTTTCAGTTGAAAGGTTAACTAGGACATGAACCTTCACTACTTTGCTAGGTTGATGTGAAAATACATGGTTTAATATGTTGTGTCATCCAGAACAGCAACACTAAATCCAGTGTTACCATTGCATTTTATTTTTTATAACGTGAATCTATTCTAAATTATAAAATAGGTGAAGTAACTCATGTTAAGTCAGTAGATAAGTAAGTAAAGCTTTAATTACATAATGTATCTAACTGGTATTTTGAAAACCACTCCATTTGCTAAGATACCTGGCTTTGAATATCTACTTGACAGAATTACGTACTTGCTTAGTTTTCTAAGTAGATTTTTTGTGGGGTAATGTTTCTTAGTGGAAGAGCTACATCAGTAAGTTCTTACTGCATTATTGCTTTTATCCAGCAGAAGAATGTCTGGCCATTAGGCCAAAATTGTATTGAGTCTGTTATCATGACTCTTACTAGTACATACTGTACTAGTCATTTTCTGTAATATTCCTAATGTTCTATGAAAGTACTGTGTGTGTTACTCTTTAACCTGATACTTGAAGAACAATCACTGGTGTATGGTCTCTTAGCCTAGGTTCATAGAACATTAGTCTTTTTAGGTGGCTAGGTATTCTCTTTGTTTACCTAATCACTGTATATATTTTGCATCTATCATGAAGCAAATATGTCATTTACTTGCTACAATTTTTAGTGGCAATAATCCATAGAGCATGTCTTACTTCAGCTACTTATTAGATGCAGTTCTCTGAAATATGTCAATTTAAGCCTCGATAAGATAATGCAATTTAGTTAGCATGAGGCCCTTTGCTCCCCATTCTAATTTTCCTATTGAAACCTGGGGAAATAAGCAGATGAATTTGACAGCTGAGTGGAATAGGATAGACTGAAGTTGAGAGAGACCTGTGGCAGGTAGACCAATCAGCAGGCTTTTGCAAGACTCTAGACAAGATGTAATGAGGGCCTGCATCCAAATAGTGTCAGTTTCAGAGCAGAGAAAGGGGGTGCTTACGAGAGATATTACAAAAGTAAAATCAATAGGACTTGTCGGGAGATTGAGTGTGGGGGAGGGGTGAGAGGATGACACTTAGGTTTTGAGCCTTAGGTTTCTCAAATCCATGTGGAATCATCTGGTTGAGCCTTGATTAAAGGATAGGATGACTACTTACTTAAGCAAAAACAGTCTATTGGGAGAAAGGCAGTATTTATCCAAGGGAAAACCATAAAGCCTGATAATTTCTTTAAGCATGTTAAGTGGGAGAAAGAGATTAAAATTGGCAAAGATAAAAGAAAGTTGGCAAGAATATTCTAGTTCAGGAGTTTTTAGTCTTTTTTTTTGTGTCATGGACTCCTTTGGCAGTGGCCATCTGGTAAAACCTATGGAAATTCATGAACCCCAAATTAAAAACCTCTTATCTAGTCCAGTCTCTTAATTCCTCTCAAGTCTCTTCCCTTCTCCACTTTTATCTAATTCTTCCTCCACATAGCAGCCAGGTATATACCCAAATCAGGAAACTGCAATGGCTCCCTGCATTCTCTGGGATCAATTACAGTCTCATGTAAAGCCCTTCATCACTTGGCGCTGATTTTACCCTTCTAGCCTCATTGTATATAACTCTCCACCTGAACTTTATGGTGGAGCGAGATTGGCTTTTTTCTTGTTTCTCACATCTGTACTTTATTCTTCCATATTCGAGCCTTTGCCTGGGCTGTCTATTCTCCTTGCCTGGCATGTACGCCCACCCCCTCTCAACTGTTAGAACCTATAGTTTCCTTCAGAATTCAAGTAAAGCAGTATTATATAATGTTCAACCTTAACCCAGTTCTCCACCTCCACCCCGCCAAAAATTATCTTGCATTTTTTTGTATGTGTTGTCATGTACATCTTGTCTTTCCCAGTAGAATGTAAGCTTTTGGGGAGCTACATTGTGGAGGGACTGTCTTTTTTCTTTCTTGGTGCCTAACACATGCTAGGCACTTAATACATGCTTCTTGACTGATTTTTGTCTTTGTATCTCCAGTGCCTAACACATAATTGCTTCTTGATTGATAGAAAAAATGGCTTGTACACAAAACTGTAATTACAAGATAATGTAGTATAAGTTATCATATGATTTCTACATAACAAATTCAGAAAAGGGAGGAAAGGTTTGGTGAAAGAAAAGGATTTTGAAGTGACCCTTGAAGGATGTATGGTTCACAATTACATAGTGCGCTATTGGGTATTCTGGCTACAGTCTTATAGACAAAAAAGCTGAATGAAACTGTGGGTGTGGAAAAGTCGAGGTGTATTTGGGGAGATGGTATCAGTGGGAGATGAAATTGGATTGCGTCCTTCCTACCCCAACCCCCTCTACCACCACCCCTTCCCTTCTCTTTATTGTGCAGAACTTTGAATCTCAGACTAAGGCTTTTGGTCTTCATTTGGTAAACCATTTAATTATTTTAAGCTAGGGAATGAAGATTCTGTTCGAAGTCCACAGGATTGGATGGGAGACTAAATTCTCAAAGACTACAGTCTTGGTGAGGGGCGCTAAAGACATTAGTAGGGACCAGTGGAAGTGAGAGTAGAAGGGAACAGATGGAAGACAAATTAGGAAAGAATTGTATGGAAATGTTGACTGGATTTAGGGAAGTTAGGAAGAAGTCAGATTTAATTCCCAAGTGTGTAGTCTAGGGCACTGAGAGAATGGTAGTATCATTAACGGAAAGAGAGAAGCCACTAAAAAGACCTGGTTTTGAGTAATGATAATGATTTATATTTTAGACATGTTGTATTTGTAGTGCAATTTAAAAATATAGGTAGAAATGTTCAGCAGACGTAGCTTGGGAGCAAGGCCAGGATTAGAGATACAAATTTGGGAGTGATTTGTTTGCATCTCTCTGCAGTATTTGAAGGTGGGAATAAATGAGATTTCTAGGGAAACAAGTATAAGGATAGCGCTAAGGACAGAACCATGGAGAATGCCTAGTTTTTTGGAGTGGCAAGAGGAAGAAATACTGTTGAAAGAGACAGAAAAAGAATCTTGGGGGCAGACGTAGGAGGGGAATGGTCAGTAGTGTCCTTAGAGAGATTGAGGGGAATGAGTGTTGAGAAAAGGCCATTGTGCTTGGTAGTTAGGAAGTCACCAGAAGAACTGTTTGAAGAGGGTGGAGAGGTAGACTTCAGTGAGTAGAGGAAGCACAGTATGTTTTGTATAGATTGAAGAAATTTGACTTCAGAAGAAAGGAAGCAGATCATGCAAGGCTTAGATAGCACTCATTTAGCTATCAAAATCCAAACTTTACATAGCACCTGATTTATGAATGGGACCAGTCAAGGGTCTGTCCCTGCTCTGCCTTAACTAATTCAGAAATATACCAGGAGTAAAAGGTCTAAGGGCAGTCCTGTGAAGTGAACCTTTAAAGAATTAATTACTCATATCCTTGACTGAAGCAGAGAGAGAGTATTCTGAGTTCATTTTCCTAACTAAACAGTTAGGTAAGTGGTAGATTAGTACATTATAAATAATGCTGTCTCTCTGCAGCCAGATTCTTCCATTTATCTTCCACCAGCTTTCAACATGATTATTAGTAGGGAAAGGAGGGGAGGGATAAGCGTTTATTAAGGGCCTACCCAGACACTGTGCTAAGCAATCACTTAACAAATGTTATTTTATTTGATCTTAACAATTAATATGATCCCCATTTTAGATTTGAGAAGACTGAGGTAGACGGACTAAATGACTTGACGAGCAAATGAACTGGAGTTTTCCTGACTCCAGGCCCACCATTCTGTACGGTTAATATTTCTGCTCCCACACTGTTCTCCTCTCTTGTGACCTCCAAGGTTGCAAGATGACCTAAAGAAAACCTGTAGTGATTGAAGTACTTTACTCAGCCTAAGTAATTCAAGCCAGAGGTGGTGATGAGGATAGCCTTGCTGAACATGTTAGCTCTACTACCCCCTGAAGCATTGGAACAGAGAACATTCATTAAACCCATCTCTTAACTCTCCTCCCCAAATGCCACTTAATCTTTGGTCCTCTTGTTTAACCTCATTATATAGCTATTAACATGTAGCCATATAGCTCCTGCCCCTGTCTCTGGGCCACAGTTAGCTTCAGCAAGGTGTTCTTCATCCCTGGACCTCTTATCAAGATCTTGTTGTCCTTTCTCTCTTATGGTAGCTATAATTCTGATTATCTTTTTCCTTATTTTTTCTCTTATCCCAGACAACCAGTTGCTAATCATTCCTTGAGATATAGATATATCCCCTGCCAAGCAAGGGTTTAGGAGGAAACAGAAGGTCCTTCCCCCACCCGCGCTACCTAAAACTTCCAGGTGCATTATTATACTTTGTGGCCTTGGACATGAGTCAATTCTTGCCCATACCCCAGTCATCCCTAACTTTTAGCTACTTTAAACCCCCTAGTCTCCATACCATATAATTAATTAATTTGCATCTCAAATCTCCAAAAAATGATGAAGTACAACTACCTGAAAATGCCAAATGTTGGACCCAGCAGTATTAAAACTGAGAAGTATGGGGCAAATGTAAATAAAAGAAAGCTTCATAGACTACAGAACTATTTTCTAAAATAGAATTTCACTCTAGGAGGAGCCTGGTATGGCTCTGATGAGATGAAAGCCTTGGCCTGTGAGATTTTCCATACAGTATCACCTCTTTGATAATGAATGTGTGATTGTGTCCCAATTCCAGATGAACTAAAGCAGCCATTAGTTGTTAAAGTGATTAACATCCCGGTGATAAAGACAAGCTAATCAGATACCTGCGTTAGATACCTTTAGATTTAGCCTTCAAAAGGAAGGCTGTAAGGAAAGAAAGCATGAGGACTGGACTAGAGGGAGAGACCTCTGCTACACAGAGACTGGAACATGGTTGCCTGGAGGGGAGGTCTACATCTCTGTACATGCCTCCTCTGGAGAGCAATATGGCCACAGGGTCAGAGGCAGCAGCAGAATAATGCCGAGATGGTGGGCTTCTCAAGGCAGTGGAGGAGTTCATGGGCTATGCTGTTACAATAACCAACTTTAGCCGTGGAGAAAATATGCAGAAACGTACCATTTTCTTTCCTTGCAGAGCTGGAGAAAAATAGGATATCAAACTTTACATACACTGTTTGATTCTGTTGCTCATAGCAAGAAGAAAGGAAGGGAACAAGCATTTTTTAAAATTACGTGCTTCCCCTCCCTGTGGCAGGCACCATGGTAAATGTTTACAGAAATTATGTTATTTATCTCAACAACCCTGGAAGGTAGGTGCTGTTAACCCCATTTTATGGTTGAGGAAACTGAGACAGACCAAGCTTAAGTGACTTTCCCAAGGTTACACAGCTAGTAAGTGTCAGAGATCAAGAGCTGGAAAAGATCTTACAGGGTATTTCATCCAACTTCATTTATAGTTGAAGACACCGAGTGTCAGATGAATGAAATCGTTTTGCACAGGGTCACACAAGTAGTATCAGAGGTTGGATTTGAACCCAAATCCCCTGACGCCAGAGCTGGTAACACGTTGGTTAGTTTTGCCTTTGTTGTTGTTGTTGCTTCAAGGAATGGTTTACTGCATAAGAGAGAGAGTGTTGGTAATAGGGAACCACTGGAGCTGTTTCATCAGGGAAGTGATGTGTTTAGATCTTTCTTTTTTTTTGGAGGGAGGAAGGTAGGACAATTGGGGTTAAGTGACTTGCCCAAGGTCACACAGCTAGTTTTGTGTTAAGAGTCTGAATTTGAACTCAGATCCTCCTGACTCCAGGGCCCATGCTCTATTCACTGTACCACATAGCTGCCCCAGATCCTTTCTTTAGGAATATGGGGAGGGTAGAATTGGAAAAGGGGAGAGCCTTGAGGGGTAAGATTAAGAAGGTGAGAAAGGTGTTGAGATTTGACAACTGATTTTTTTATGTAGATGGAAGAATAGTGGGAAACCGGGACTGCATGACTGGAAATACGATGATTTTTGACAAACAGAAATTGGGAAGAGTGTGTTGGGGAAAAGAGCTTGAGTTCTGTTTTGAGTATGCTGAGCTTGAAATGCCTTTGAAACATTGCATCCCCAATCCCTCACCCACCTGATAGCATTGAGGCATGGGGGAGAAAAAGAAGCAACATTCAGTGTTCATATACATCTCTCCAGACCCCCAGATACTGCCGCCGGAGCTCCTGCTGATGCCCAGTGCACCTTACTACCTGCCCCATTGCACTTCTTGCAGTATCTTGAGTCTAGACCTCGCCTAGGAATTCTCTTTTTGGTGTTAAAAGTGTGAGCACTTGTAGAACAGAGATTGTCTAGCTTCTGAACATCGAATTTGTTTTATGTTTGGTTTGTATCCGTAGTGTGTGGCACATAGTAAGCATTAAAAATGGTTTTAAATTAATTTATTAAATTTGAGATATCTCAGTAGGCAGTTGGTAATATGAATAGAACTTTAGACTCCCTGAATTGGCAGGTTGAGTTCTGATTAGATATCCAGACTTTCATCTCACCTCCCTGCTAAGTCCACAGTGTTGATGCTTTCACAAACTCTGTTTGTGTTGTATTCCTCCCCATTAGAATGTCAGATCCTCGAGGGCAAGGACTGTCTTGTCTGTTAGCCTTTGTGTCCCCAGTACTTGGCACAATATCTAGCAAACAAGTAATTAATGCCCTATTTATTTGTCTTGGGAGACTGACAGAGTAGAGTTTGTTATAGGAGTCTTAGGCATAGTCCTGAGAGTTGATGAAATCACCCAAGGAAAGAATGTAAAAGAAGAAACCAGGGCCACTGGATATGGATAAGAATCCAATAAAGGAGGATCAGACAGACATGTAGAAGAACTGAGGGGGAAAAGTATTGTGAAAACCCAGAGAGAGGACAGAGAGTGATAGTGTCAGATACTGCAGAGAAGACAAGAAGAAGAAAATGCTATCAGATTTGGTAATTATATGGACAATTTTGGCTAAAGAAGTTTAAACTGAGTGATGAAGTTGGAAGCCAGATTGCAGAGTTAAGAAGGGAAGAAGCCCATCTCTTCAGGTATTAAGGAGGAGGCAGTGAGAAATCATGAGATTTTGAGATGAGGAACTGGGGAATAGGATCTTAGGGGGAATGGGTTCTGTTTTCTCAGTAAAGAGTAAAGGAGAGGTCCTTAGTTGAGAGGATAGAGGGAGGAGGGGATGTGAAGGAGAGGGTTTATATGAGAAGAGATCATCACAAAAACCCTATAACCACATTTACTCACCTTATATCACAGTAAGTGTTAAATCTTGCCAAAGTGGGAGAATTATTGAATTGTTATGGAGACATATCTAACGACAATTTAGCATGTTGTAGCATTAATAACAAACAATTAATAACAGGTCTGTGTCTGTTTCCTACTCAGTTAATCAGTGAGCACACTTATTTCTGTATTTTGAAAGTTTAACAATCAAAACCCTTTTTTTTTGCCTAGTACTAAAATCAGCTTGCTAACCTCGACATTTGCCAGATTTTGAGGTTCATTGCTGATCTGTTTTGAACAATTTTATCTTGTCATTTGTGTTTAAAATTGATGCTCTCTGTTCTTCAGTGTCTTTTCTTGTAGAGAAGCTACTAATGCCCAATAAATAATTTAAGAGCATTCAAAGAAAAGAATGGATTTAGTGGGGTTAACATTAATTTTTTAGAGTATTTTTGCAGAACTATGATTTTAATTTTAAATTGGAAGAAATATTAATTATGAAGGCATACTAACCATTTCCTCTAGTTTACAATACTGATGCTAACAAACACTGCCACAAATGCACTATTTTTCAGAATCGAAGTTGTTTGTGCTTTTTGTTTTCTTTTTATATTTAAATGAATTCACAAAAGCCTTTAAAGATAATACTTCCATTATAGGTCTAAAATAGTTACCATGGAATAGGAGAGAGAGAGTGTAAGCAAGCATCATAAGTATCCCTTTTTTTAAACCTTTTGTTTGTTCCCTCAATCTTCTTTAGTGTTTTATTTGAATCCTGTCTTTTTCCAACAGTAAGAGTTCATTAATTTATTTCTTTGTATCTCTTTCCTCCATTATCTGGTGCTAAACTCCTTTTCTAGGTCTGTCTCATGATACTCGCCTTCATACGTTCCACGGTTCATTCATATTGTACTCTAAACTTTTCTTGCCCTTCCCAGTCTCTGTATCTACCATTCCTACACTTCTTTCCAACACCTGAAATTTGTAAAGCCTGGCCCAGCCACGGTCTCCTATATGAAGCTTTCCCCTTGGAGCTTTATACATTTATCACATTCTGATTTGTTTTACAGCCATTTTGCATATACTTGACAATTCCTCAACCAGGATAAAAAGATCTAAGGGCAGGTATCATGTCTTAGCCATCTCTATCTCCTCATACCTAGCATATTGATTTTACATAGTAGAAATTTGATAAATGTTTGGTGAATTGAATTTGTTGAATGTTGAAGTTATTACAAAAGAATTTTTGTTGTGGAGGGGTGCCTTTTTTAAGGGGATGTGAAAAGTAAAACATTTCAAAAACCACTGCTTCAGTAAGTGAATAATAAAAAGAATTGCTTAAGGACAATTATAATTGTCTTGAATCCTCCAGATTTAGATTAAGGAGTTGGGGAAACCCCGAAGCCAAATCTAGTAATAACTTTTATCTTGACAGTTATAAATTATATATCTAGTTCAGTATAATCTCCTTAAATGTTTTAAGTTCTCAAGGAGAATTATAAACTAACAGCTATTTGAAAGAGTATTCCAAGTCACTAATAATAAAAGAAATTCAAAACAACTCTAAAGATTTCATTTCACACCTAGTAAATTGACAAAAATGAAAAAAATACAGAAATAGTCGATGCTAGAAGGGTTGTATAAAGACAGGCACCAGTAATGCACTGTTGGTGGAACTGTCAGGCGGTCCAGTTTGTTTTGGAAAGCCATTCTAATTATGTCAAGTGACTAAAATTCCATTTTTGACCCAGAAGGCTTATACCATACCTCAGGGATCAAGGACACAGGAAAGGTCCATATATTCCAAAATATTCATACCAGGATAAGTTAAACTGTGTCTTGTGACTGTATTCATACCAGTTCTATTGTGCTTTAATAAGTAACATGTGAAAATTCATAGATTCATGGGAAAGTTTACAAACTGACCATAGTATGTAAACAGAGTGAACAACAAAAAGGAAACAATGTTGCATAATTATAACAGCTAGCATGTATGTAATGCCACTTCCAATATCATCTGACTTGTTCTTTATAACCTCTCCAGGGAGGCAGGTGTTATTTTTATGCTCATTTTACAAATGAGGAAACTGAGGTGCAGAAGTTAAGTGACTTACCCAAGGTAACATGGCAGGCTCATCTGAGGGTGAATTTCAAACTTGGGCCCTCCTGACTCCAAGGCCAGCACCATGTGCAGTGTCATCAAGTTTGGCCTTGGAAAAGGGATGAGGAAATTTACTTCCTTTCCTTCCCTTCAGAGATGTAAGTAGTCAGTAAGCATTTCTTAAGCTCCTGCTTCTATGTGCCAGGCACTGTGCTAAGCACTGGGGATACAGAGGAAGGCAAAAGACAGTCTTCTGTTCCTAAGGAACTCACTATTTAATGAGAGAGAATCTAGATGGGAGACTCTGGGGGCACAATACTGCAGATCCTGCTAGATTTGGTGGTTGTTTTGGTTTTGCTGACTGGCCTTTCAAAAACATTTTCCTTTTTATTATTACTAGGGATGGCTTACTGGGTAAGGAAGGAAGAAGAGATATATTTGGAACTTCAGTTTAAAAATAAGAGTTAGCTAAAAGCTAACTTTTAGGAAAAAAAATAGATATTTTGTAAAATTGTTTTGATGGTGCTTGTCACTTGTGACCACCATGAATTTTCAGTTTTGAAAATAAAATTTGGATCTTAGTGTTTACAAAGTTTTCTGGAACTTAATTCTGGTTTTAAGTTAACATCTTGGCCCAGTTGTAGATTTCTTGCTGTTTAAGATCATATTTTAGGCTTTTTTGTATCCTCCACAAAGCATTCATTGAACATTAGTTGTTGGTCTTTTCCCCCTGACTTGAAGTTTTGCCAAGTTCCCCAGGAGGTGATGGAGATTTTGGTACCTGTGACTGGAGCAACTGACCATTTGAAGATGGACATAGAGAAAACTTTACCTTGCATTGATCTGTCCAGAATTGGAGTAGACTTGATGCAGAAGGATCATCCTCCCATGTAGGTCTTCAGATGGAGGCTGAATGAGGCCACTAGAGGAATTCTTAAATTGTTAGGAAATTCTTGTTGAGGTGGATCTTAGACTAGATAGTCTCTTACTTTGAGATTCTGTGATTTCATGAATTCTCTAAACCACATGCAGCATAATAGTATAAATCTGAAGCAATATTTATAAAGAAGAGACAAACTATTTCTAAACCAATGACACTGATTACTAAATTAAATACCCAGGAGAGTAGATCACATAATATTAAAGCTATTATCCAATAATAACTGTAGTCTTTACTATTTTAAATCAGTTTTTCCAAGATGTTTCTTCTAATAGGGACTACTTTGGCTTGTTTTTGTAGTCCAAGGGCCTAGTACAATACTGGACACAGTAAGCATTTAATGAACACTTATTATAATCACATTAACTGTTTTCATTTAGTCTTTGATTGACTCCCTGGTTGGTTGGTTGCTGTGCTTCATTCTCCAAGAGGACCAACATGACATCAGTATGTTGGGGTCAAGGTACAGTGTGTCCAACTGTGGCTGATCAGATTAGTAGGAGCTCAGCATACTTTACCATAGGTTGGGCACAAATAGTCCATATGAACATTTGGAGTGCAGATGTCTCTAAATTTGTGCATCTCACATTTCTTTTGAGCTACAGTTCTGCTTTGCTCATAGATTGCAGTGCCCTGCCACAACTCTGAAACACTTTCTAGGATATTGAAGACTTCTGATAATCTTTTTTGTGCTGAACTCTTAATTTCTTTCTTACCTACTTTTCTTTAGATCAGCAAGTGATCTATCTAGTTCTGCAAGTCCTATACCAATGAAAAGATAAATAATTATCAAACACTGATGGCCTTCAATTTAGATGTATCTGACATTGAGAACAGTTGTTTCTGCAGACTGGCTCCATGATCTCTTCTTTCCTTGATGTTGCTTGGGATCCCATATATCCTTTTTTCCTTCTTTGTCAGCTCTTTTAGGGCCACCCTTACTTTACCTCAGTCACCTTGTCCCTGCATGACTTCATAAATCTAGAAGTAGAAGGAGAGTTTGAGAGGCCATCTCTTCCTGTTTTATAGTTGAGGATCTGATGCCCAAAGAATATTAGTGATTTTCCCAAAGGTCGTACAAGTAGAATGTGCCTCATAGGAAGGATTTGAACCTAGAAGACCAGCTAGGTCTTCTAAACTTTGAGAGTTCAAATTTGATGTCAGGCACTTTGGAGTTGTGTGGCCCTGGGCAAGTCACTCAACCCTGTTTTCTTCAGTTTCCTCATCTGTAAAATGAGCTGGAGAAGGAAATGACAAAACCACTCCAGCATCCTTGCAAAGAAAACCCCAAATGGGGTCACAAAGAGTGTGACACTTAACAACAACTATGAAGTAGTCTTTTAACTCTGTATTTGATTCCTCTTGTTACAATAAATATAATGAACATTTGTTAATTAACCAATAAATATATATTAAGGTTCTACTATGTGCCAGGCACTTTACTACACTGGGGTTTACAAATATGAAGAATGGAACAGTCCCTCTTGGAAAAGAACTGTCATTCTAAAGGAGGATCTATTTTTAAAATTCACATAAAAGATATATAGAATCAATATGAGGCACTTGCTGTATACAGGGCTCTGTGCGAGGTGGGAAGTAAAGTTTATATAAGCACCATAATGCCCAAGAACTAAGAATCCAATAGGAGCAGGTGTATAAGATTAACAACATAGCTATAATCTACAGTATTTAAATCAGTGTAATTTCTGACTTAATAAGATTTTTTCCTTAAAATAGAAAGAATCAATCTCTCCTATTCATAGTCCTACATTTGTTAGGAGATGCCTCTATAAATGATGGTTTCTGTGGTAAAGCAGTGTGTATTCTAGGAAGAGGAAAAAAATCCAGGAACAGAATGTTAACTGTTAAAGTCATTCCTCATCCTTCTTTACCTCTGTAGCATTTGACACAATTGACCACTCTCTCCTTCCGAAACCCACTCCTCAGCATTTTAATGAAACCATGCCCTCAAGGTTCTTTTTATCTGGCTGCCTCCTCAGTCTTTTTGTAAAAAGCTACTAAATCCTGCTGCTCTATTCTCCACTGTGTCTGAAACCACATTCTCTGTTCTGGACTGCTTCTGGCCTAGATTGTTGGAACAGTGTCCTAATTGGCCTCCCTTCTTCAAGCCTTTCCTGGTCCCTACACACTGAAGCCAAAAGTATTTAATTTAAGAACAAATCTGATCTCCCTCCCTGTTCAAAGGACTCCATTGGATCCCTCTGATAAAAATTTTTCTGCTTAGCTTTTAAAGCTTTCACAACCAGGCCCTGACCAGGTTCATTTGGATATTACTTGCACTCCCATATGTACTCTGATCCAGCCAAACAGGGCTCTCATCCTCACACACGACACTCTGCCATCCTCCCCACACATAGCATTCCATGTCTCCCATCTAAACAGGCATCCATAGCTGCTGGTTGTACATTTCAGCCTGGGAATCTCCAAATAGGCATGTCAAAATCAGGAAGTTCAAAATGGAACTGTATTGATGATGTTCCTCACACCATACCGTCAGCTCCCCAAGCTTCTAAACATCGGAGGCGTCTTTATTCTTCACTTTATCTTCACCAACCCTGTCCAGCTGTTTGCCAAGTCTCATTAAGTCTCCTCACACAGCTACCGCTCCAATAAAAGCCTCCATTTCCTCTCACCTGGACTATTGCAAAAACCTCTTTCCAGTCTTCCCTCCAAACAGTCACCCAAGTGCTATTATTTTTCCCCATAAACCTTCTCTCTACCTTGCCTTTTGTAGAGGGTAGCAGTCACTCAAGCTCACAACCTAGAAGAAATGATCTTGGATTCATCACTATGTCACCCCGCCATGTCCAACCTGCTGCCAAGGCCTGTTGATGTCAACTTTGCAGCATTTCCGAAGTGCTGTGCCCTCCCTCCTCTGACATCATCCCCCCTCTGGTGCAGAGGGCACCCTTCATCACCACGGGCCTTGATAACTGCAAGTAGCGTGGTGCTGGGGCTGACGGCAATGCAGGGTGCATAGTAGGCACTTGATGCATGTTTATTGATGGAGAGTCCTAACGCATTCCCCTGCAGCATACCTCCTATAACATATAGGATCAATTGCAGACTTTTTTGGGGGGGGGGGTGACTTAAAGCCCCTTGCTGTGTGATTCTGTTGCACCTTTCCAAGCTTTTTGCATATTACTTCCTTGCACAGACTCTACTTGCAACTGAATTGGTCTGCATTAACATTCTTCTTGAGCAACATTTCTAGACCTTAGCACAGGCATCCATTCCCCATGTTGGAGTGTAGTCTTCTCACTGTCTCTCATCTTATGAACACAGGTTTCCTTTGAAGATCTGCTCAAATGTCAACTCCATTGACTCTCTACCTCATTTGAGATTGCATCATCAACCGGATCTTCCCTTTGGTCTTTAGAGTCCTTGGTGACCGAGGGCCTCTCCCCCGCCTCACGCCATACCCACCTCCTTGCTGCTCCTCGAACAAGAAATCCCATCTCTCAGCTCCAGATGTTTTCGCTGACTGCCCCCCGTCCCTGGAACGCCCCTTTCTCGTACCCCTGCGCCTGGCCTTCGTGGCTTCTTTCAGGACTGCACGGAGAGTCTGCCTCCTCCAAGAAGCTTTTCCCAGGCCTTCTTGTTGTGAGTCGCTCTAGGACAGGGACTACATTTTGCCTTTTTTTAACCGTGCGTAGCAGAGGGTCTGGTACGGAGTGGGTTCTTAATGCATGTTGACTGACTCTTACATCGGCCTTTGCTTATCCCCCAGCTGCCAGGGACCCGCCCCCAAAATTAACTCGCATTTACTTTGTGTGTATATTGTTTCCTCTGTTGTGTTTGAGTCAGGGACTGTTGCGGTTCTGACTTGGCAGTTCCAGTGTCTAGCATATAGCACCTGGTATGCGTTTAATAATTATTCTTGATTTTCTTTACTGCTAGTAGTGGGGAGGAAGAGATTCTGCAAACCTCTAATTCTCTGTTAGATAACCCTGACGTGGACATGGGAGTAGGAGGAGAGGACAGGGTAGGGCAGCCTCTGAAGAAGACATCCCACTTTCCCCCATTACACACAGAATTCCACCTCTGAATTATGTCAAGGATTCTGTAGCAAGATGGGGAGAGCCATGGGGTGAAAAGCAAATTATTTGTCGTCTCTGGTCACAGATCTGTATTTGGTGGTCTTGGAGATTTATAATTCGTAGTAAATAGGATTTGTAATATGTAACAGGATGAGAGGCAGAGACTTCTTGTTCTTATTTCCTTGTGCCCGCATTAAATGTCCATTCACAGAGGGATCACAAAGTATGTTTTCTGTCGTCTCAGGTGTACACTTATTTATGAAGTGCTGATTTTGGAGGGGGTTGGGTGGGAAGAAGACTTTATTGTACTTATAGGAGGAAAGCCCCCCCCCATGTGGAAAGCAATTAAAATTACAGAGGTATGCAAAATAATTATTAGTGTGGACCTTAGTATCCCCTGGGAATTCTGTCCCTAAGTTGAGCTGTTTGGCTATTATCTGGAGAATGGCCTCAGGATGCCCTTTGGAGTGAGAGGACAAAGGTTCTTTGATTGAAGGACTTGGAGCTTTCCTTTGGGATTCTACATATGAATGTTAGCCTAGATTCCTGAGAAAGGGGTATGTTTGTGTTGGGCAGAAAAAGTCAAATACACAAGGATCCTAATATTAGGGAAAAGAGGCCTCAGCTATCAATATGTTTAAATGAATGTGATGGAAGATATATGGGAGGGGAGAGAGGGAGAGGAATGATTGCTGAAGTCTATACATAGTTCTGGAGGATGGGAGAGAGAAATGAGATTATTGGCCTTACCAGCCCTTAAATGCATGAAAACGCCTTAGAAAATCTCGAAAGGTTGGTGTGATTGATTCAGAGACTGAAGCTGTGAGAGGCTATACAGTATTCTGTTTTGTAGTGAGCCAAGGAGGGAAACCTTGGTCTTACTTTGCAGGTGGTAGAAGTGCAATTGTAGGCTGGCAAGGCACAATCCCTGGGGCCCAAGCAGAAAAGAAAGGGAGTTGCTGGAGAGCTGACTGATGAGTATGTCTGGGTGTTTATGTTGGCCCCGGCCCCACCTCCTACAGCTCCTTAACCCCAGCCCCAGAAACCTCATTCTTAGCCTTTCTCACAGCCCCGCCCCCCAAACTAACTTAGGGAGTCTCCTCATATCCTGAGAAAAGCCACTAGCTGGAATCCGCACCACTGCTGGTTGTTATTCTTAATGCCTTATGGCACATTACAGATTTCTCTAGGCTACGATGAGAGTTTAATATATATGACTTTGTCCCCTTAAAAAATTTTTTGTGTGTTTCTAGTTCCACAGTACACAGTACTTAGAAATGGACTGCAGAAACACAGCCTCTGAGAATGGGAGCAGCCTCTCAGTCAGGAGACTGAGGGCCAAGTAGGCCCTTGCCTTGGTGTTCCTCACTCAGAATATGAAGGGGTAGGTCCGAAGGCCCCTTAAACTTAAAGCAGGAAATAAGATAACCCTGCAAGGGACCTACATCTGCTTATACTACGTAGTTAAAGTAGTATAATCCATACTTAACTGTTTTCAAATAAAATAAATTGGGATTTGTCTGTGTATATTAAAAGTATTTAAGGGAACATTGTTAGCTACTTGTGAATTTTAATGCTATTTCCCATGGGCTTTGCCAGATACTGCTCTGGCCCAGATTTCCTGGATTCCAGATTGCTGCCACATCAGCAGCCAAATAACAGCTATATGTTTATTGTAAAAGCTATTTTTATTTAAAATGTAGTGCAGGGGATAGAGCACTATTCAGAGGACCTGGAATCAGAAAGGTCTGAGTTCAAATCCGACCTCATAATTTATGAGCTGTGTGACCCTGGGCAAGTCACTGAATAACTGTCTGCCTCAGTTTCCTCATCTGTAAAATGGGGATAACAGTAGTACCCACCTCCCGTGAATTGTTGTGTAGATAAAGTGAGCTGATATTTGTAAAGTACTTTGCAGCTCTTGAGGCACTATATCCTTACTAGCTATTATTATTTTTGTTAAAAACCTGACTTATTTTGTGTACCCTCACATTTAGGGGAATCAATATTCATGAAATGCCAACCTTGTGCCAGGCAGTGTGCAGAGTTCTGGGGATACAAATAATAAGACAGTCCTCACTATCTAATGGAGGAAGATAACATACACAAGAAAAATGAGAAGGGTATGTACCCAGGCATGACATTTTGTGGAGTCCGAACCAAACAGAGCAACCAATAGGAAATGATAGGCTTCCCTATAATTTCTATATAAATACAGACATCCTTATACCCCCAAATAAGCACAAATCTCTAACTACTCTTTCATTATCTTTCCCTGAAAGCATAATTCTCTAGTGTCACACCTATCTAGAAGTAAGTTAAACAGACCGCTGAGAAATAGAAGGCTGAGAGTCTCTACAGGAGCCCCCTTACTCTACACTCTAGTTATCCTTTGGTCGTTCTAAGAGACTTGTCTGTTTAGTTTCCTTGTCCCTTATAAATTAAAAGCACAGATTAGAGGATGAGTAAGGAAGTTATTAGAAATCAGTCTTTTGGCAGGGGAAGGGCAGCAGACGGGGAGGAAAGAGAAATTTTTTTTTTTAATTTAAAGGTCGACAAAATTTTTAAAATACAGCAATCTGGGTTCATTAGCATGGGGCTGGAGGGGGGGGGGTGCGGCGCGGATAGCTCTAGGCACCTGGCAGCTCCTGAGGTCATCTCCATACTACAGTCCAGTATGATAATTAGTGTTTGAAGTAGTGATGATCCTGAATTATCAAAATCATATTCCTTTATATGTTCTCCTGGATCACAAGAAAAGGTGTGATATATTTAGAAGGATTAAACTTGTTAAAATAAACAAAAAAGTTGGTGCTTAAAGGGGTAAGTGTGTGTCTGGTTTCAAGAAAATTCACAAATTTGAATTTGAGGCATAAGTAGTTCATAAAAGAATTCTGTTTGGGCTTGGGTATTGGGATCTGGATTTGATTTCTGACTTCACCACTGACAACCTGATAATTTGACTTTGGGTGAGCTCTTTATCTCTTTAAAAGTTTCACCCTCAATCTATACAGTAATTCTATGGCAACCTTCCTCGTTGATAATACTAGAAAACTGAAGCATTAATGTGCAAGGTCAACACACCTGCTGTAATATAATAAGTACTTAATAAATGCTTGTTGGATTGCCTATCAGAAAGCATTTACTCTCATCTTATTATTCGTCATGCTCTGTGCTAAGCCCTTGGAAATAGTTTACATTCTAATGGAGAAAGATTACATTTAAAAGAGAGCTTAAAAACAAGTGGGGAGTGGAAGAGGGCAGGGATGCTAGAGAAAGAAAGACTTAACAGAGATGAGTCCTTGGTGCATCTTGGAGAGGGATAGAGGCAGCTTTGATCTCAGTCTCCTTAAATTGGAGGTTCTGGAAGGAACCAGCCATTAGGAAAGTAAAGTTACCTGGTCTGAGGGTACTAGCAGCGTGAGAAGTAGGCTAGTTGGTAGGGTGAGCTTTTGGAGTAGCATGGGAGGAGAATATAGAGGAGATGATTCCATGTTTCTGCATATTAATCTTACTGTTCCTTTGAATGTGAATTGACATTTTTAATCACTTTTTTTTAAACATGGGGGTGGGGTAGGGAATGTCCCCAGGCCTTCCTTTCCATCCACCCAGGGGGAAAATGTTCAGAAATTCAGTGGTACGAATATGTTGCTTTTTTAATCATCAGAATATGAAACCTATTTACTTTGATAGAATTTGTTTTAGATTTTTTAAAAAATCAGCATGTATGAAACGCAGTGTGCCAAGCATCTTTTTCAGAGTACAAACTTAATATACTTATATTAGATCTCAAGAGGAACCTTGGAATATTGAATATAGACAAAGCATTCGATCCAGTATTTGGAAGACCCGAATTCATATTTGGCCTTTGACACTATATGACCATTGGTGAGTCTCTGAGCATCTGATAGTTCCCTGTTGAGATTTTACTACTAAGTATTTAGATTGATTGGTAGAAAAAATTCTTATAACAGTAAAATTATAGATATTTGACATTTCGAATTATTTTGTCATAAATATTCAATAACAATTTTGTCTTTATGAACTACCCATCCAAACATTTCTGAAAATCACTGGAAAAATTAATATCAGGCTGTACTAGAAAATATTTCAAAAGCTAATGTATAATACAAATATTTTCTATTGGAAATGTAATATAGTTCCTGTTTGGGATGAAAAATGTCCTTCATCCTTAATTTAATGAAAAGAAATAAACACAGAGATCTCTTAGGATAAGAACAGGACTTTATTCTCTTCCCCATGATTCATCGTGGAGAAGAGGCAAGTTACAAAAGATAGTGCTGGAATTTATAACTTAACCTAGTCAAGACCCCTCCCCGACTGTTTCCCCTCTCATTGGTGGAGAGGCACACTTCACCAAATACTTCCCCAACTGGGACTGAAAGGAAAGAGAGGGAGAGGGGCCCACAAGGCGGGAAAACAGACAAAGGAAGATAAAAGTGATTGACAGAAGCAATTTGAAAAGTTAACCACCCCAAATTGAGAAGTTTTCACTTATCCCATACATTCCTTTTTCAATAAGACTCAGGATTTTTCTTGAAAATTTTCTCAATAGATGATGTGAACTAGGATGGTAGGATCATAGTGCATGAGCTGGGAAATGATGAGGTACAGGCTCTGGGAGCCCCCTTGAGCTCTTCTTGAATCTTTGTTTCTGGTATCAGGGAATCATAAAAATGATGTGGTTACCCATAAAGAGGGTTAGGGTTGCTTGAGACCCCAAAATACCAACACGCTGAAAAGAATTCGACTCAAGTCTTCTCAGCCAAAGAAAAGCAAAGTTTATTGAAAGTTCATTAAATAGTTCACTATATTGGGTAGACTCTTAAGAAGCCTAGGTATCTGTGACACTTGCAAGCCGGCCAGAGCAAGACGGTGCTAGGTCATTCTATGGCACTCTCACACCCACATGGAGGGAAGATGGGGTCTTATGTACAGAAAGGTTGTGGGAGCAATCTAGAGGTGGTCTAGAGGAGGAGTTTTGGTAGGGTCTTTAGGAGGAGTCAGATGAGGTCAGATGAGGTCAGACTCCAGTAATGAGTTTGGGGAGGGTAAATTGCTAGAGGCTACCTGGAGAGGACAGACTATGGTGGGCTAGGTCAGTTCAAGGGTGCAGTAGGAGGATTAAGGGTGGGAAATTGCCTGACAAAGGAGGGCCAAAGACTTGGGCAGAGCCACAACTGAAGGCCCATGGCCTCAGGCAAATGCCTTATGGGGGAAGATGCAAGGGGCTTCCAGAGCCTGTACCTCAAAGATTCAAAGAGAGCTCAAGGAGGCTCCCAGAGCCTGTACCTCAAAGATTCAAAGAGAGCTCAAGGGGGCTCCCAGAGCCTGCACCTCATGGACTATCTCAAGACAGTAGTTAGAACAAAACAGTTTCTCTTTACTTTCATATTGTAAAGTTGAGTAGAAAGAGTTGAACTAGGTAGTAAAAGAAATACCTTCTTTCTGCTTTAGGAAAGTAAAGATCTTGGATATTTTTTTTAAGTAGTTACGTAAAGGTTCCCCCTCCCCATTAATGCTTCAGCACATTTCCTTTTCTCTGCGATGAAAAGTCATGCACAATGATACAGCTGGTTTCTTTTCTTTTTAAAGTAGATTTAGGGCTCATAAAGAGTGTCAAACAGACTGTACTTGAGCAGGAGCTCTTTACTTATCCACATAAGGAGCACAATGGTTTAAGCCTTAGAACTGAAAATTTTTCATAGATGATCAATATAACTCAACACTGATGCTTAGAAAGGACTTTAAGGTGTCAGAAAAGATGGTTGTAACAACCTGCCTGTTCACCTTTCTTGTCTCTATGGTAACTGTCTGGCACAAAGATTCCCATTACTAGGAATCCAAGTAAGGTTTTGTCAAACACTCACACCTCTAGTTAATGCCTTTACTTGCTCTCTGTTCTAAGCCATAACCCAGAGTCTAGATGGGGTAATAGTGGGGCGCTGTTAGGAAGAGCACTGGACAGTGAGGCAGAAGGAAGATTGCTGATCTTAGCCCAGCTTTGCTTCCTACAGAGCCAGCAAGGCAGTCAGTCTCAGAAGCAACAAACATGAAATAAGGATAAGACTACCAATCCCTGGTTAATAAGGTGTGTCACCTCCTGTGGGACATCTTTCCTCACCCGTGTAGGTGCTAATTCCCAGCTCCTCCTTCACCTCTTGCTCCGGAAGTTGTCTTCTACGGGTGGTTTCCCCCAATAGATTCTAAGTTCTAATCTTTGAAATCATCAACCTAAAGAGGTAGGGTCAATATTAAGTAAATAGAAGAGTATTTTTTAAATCATTATTTTCCAAGTAAAGTGTGTATTTCAGCTCGGCAGACATAGAGGATTTGAGAGTTGGGAATTCAGTGCCATTTTGTGGCCGAGGAAACTCATCATGAAAGAGGTAGCAATGGACAGGAAGTCTATGGAAAATGATAATATCACGGTTATAGGTTTATTATGTCGTGTGTCCAGTAATTGTGATTCTGTGGAAAGATCTGACTTAGAACTTGAAAGTAAATTTATCATCCGTCATTGGCTACCTTGGCATCTTTAGATATTAAGGATAATTAAGCCAGTTCATCTCTCAGGGCCTCCGTTTATTTATTTACAAAATGAGAGGAATTCTTAACCTGGAGTCTTTGAACTTGTGTTTTTGTTGTTGAGAACATTATTTTATATTATAACTGGTTCCCTTTGTAATTTTATATAATTTTTTATGCATTTAAACATATTCTGAGAAGGGGTCCATAAGTTTCGTTGTTTGTCCTCCTTTTTTGAAGGACTGTAACATCAGGAAGGTGTGTATGTCATGACTTGCAAGTGAATTTGATTTAAGTGATGGAGATGTGTGCAGAGTCACTGGCCTCAGTCTCTCCTCAGGAGCTGTCTGGGTCAAGTGGCAAGATACAGATCAGGGTGACTGGAGATGGCCCTGGAAGCAGTGTGAGACCTTGGCTTTTTTAAGCTAAAGTCTTTAACTAAGGTCTTTCTCAAGTTTGTTTGATTGAGATCAACCATTCAGTGATTGAAGCTAGGTAAGGAATAAGGCAGAGAATGGCCTCTTTTACCTAGTTAAAAAAACAAACACCAAAAAAAAAAACCAACCCCAGAATAAAAATAAAATCAGTCTGGGAGGAGAAGACCCTCAAGATACCTGACCAAAATAGAAAACTCACTCTCAGCCACCAGAGTCAAACAGTGACCAAGCTAGGCTTGGGTTGGCAACTGTTGTTGGCCAGTCATTGAAAGCCAGAGTGATTTGGGTTTAAGGCATGGTTCTTAGAAGAAATCTAGGGTGTAAACTCCAAAATATTTTGTGAGTTTTGAGTGATCAAAATTTATATTCCTGTAGCCTTAACTATACTGCCAAAAGGGCCCACCACACACACACACACACACACACACACACACAACTAGATTATCTTTTTTTTTTTTTGCTTTTTTTTTGGAGGGGGGGAAGTCAGGGCAATTGGGGTTAAGTGACTTGCCCAAGGTCACACAGCTAGTAAGTATGATCAAGTATCTGAGATCGTATTTGAACTCAGGTCTCCCTGACACCAGAGCCAGTGCTCTATTCACTGTTCCACCTCGCCACCCCTAGATTATCTTTTAAAGTCAATTCAGTTCTCAATCTATGATCCTTTGTGTCCCCCTATTTCAAAGAATTATAGAGTGTTAGCACCAGGAGGGTGCTTCAAGAGAGGAGAAAAGAGGGAGGTTGGCAAAAAGAATGGGGGAAAATAGTATTACTTCTGTGGAAGTTGATAATTGATTTGATAATTCCATGTCAAAGCTATCCACATGCACAAAAGCATTCCCATGAGCTCTTTGTGTGTATGTGTGGAGGATACATCTTCATTATTTTAGTTGTTAAAGTTAACTAAAATACAGTAGGAAGACCAAATAATTATTATGGTCTCCAGAAGGGACTAGTGACCTTGAAATAGGAGGGAAGAGTCCAGGATTCTTATACAGTCTTACACATTAATACAATGAGCCCAATTTTACAGTTAGTACAGTGAGTTTTCCCAATTGCCTCATGAACACTTTGGAAGACAAAAGAGCTGGACAGACTGAGAAGGGGATGAAATATGGGGCAATAAGAGAGCAAAAGACAAAGCCTTGGTAGCAGCAAGTCCAGAGTCTCTATGTGTCTGTGTGTAGAGGAAGATGGGTATGTTGACTGTCAAATGGCCAGTGACCAAGGAATGGAGGGAAGCTGTACATGCAATGCTTTTTCGGGGCTGAGGGGTGGTGCACTAAATATATTTTTAGAATCCTGATTCCGTCATATAGCGGTTTAGCTCAGTGATGTCAGACTGAAATAGAACCAGATCCTTGTGTCTGTATTGACTCAAAAAACCACAAATTAACATTATCTGAGTTGTATTTTTTTAAACATGTTCCCAATTACATTTTAATCCAGTTCTGCGTGTGCTAGGGAGTGGACTGAATTTGACACCTCTGAGTTATATAGATTTTTCTTTCATCTTTGTCATCAGCTAAGGTAAGAAATATGCCCTCTGTTTCTTCATCTAAGTAAGTTATACAAAATAGGGCCACGGACAGATCCCTGGGGCACTGAATTATATTCCCTCCAAATCTGACATAAATAATTAGTGACTGCTCTTTGCGGGCATTCAACCAATTCTTAATACATGTGTCTTTACTGCCATCTGACTCTCATATCTCCATCTTGTCCACAGTGGTATCAGGAGGTGCTTTGTCAGATGTCTTGCTCAAATCGGTTTTTAA
This sequence comes from Pseudochirops cupreus, assembly GCA_028627135.1. NCBI lineage: Eukaryota > Metazoa > Chordata > Mammalia > Diprotodontia > Pseudocheiridae > Pseudochirops > Pseudochirops cupreus. The sequence continues at coordinate 290,312,563 of CM053582.1, read as the reverse complement.
ATATTTTTGTGACAATCCCCTGATCAGCCAATCTAGTAACCCTGTCAAAAAAGGGATTTGGAGTCGATGTGTAGAGTGTCTGTCTTGAATTTTGAACGAACACATAACTTAATCATGAAAGAAGAATAGCAGGGAAACAACCAAGTAAACCAAAGTAAACCAAGTCCGTGGTCCTGTTCTACAGCTCGGGAACAGTTATAACCCGTCAGTGGCAAGAGACTTCTGTTTGCTGCGATGGGCCTTGTGGCTAAGCGTGGAGTTTAGTTAATCCAGTTAGCATTTTGGCAGAGTTAGTGTTTGACTTAGAGTCAGGAAGACTTCGGTTAGATTCCAGTTTTGCCATTTGCTAGTTGTGTGAACATGGGTACGTTCCTTTTTGCCTTTCTGTATCTCCAGCACTTCACCTAGTGCTCAATATGTAATAGGTGCTTAATAAATGTTTGTTGACTGACTACAGCATGAGCTGCAGTTTTTCCATGTGTGAAATAGTCATAATAATATCTTTAGTTAACTGTCTTAGAGGGTCTAATAGTATTATAGTGTCATGAAGCTAACCTTGGAATAAAATGATAAATTGTGACCCAACGTGAGACTTCATATGGAAGGAGAGGAAGGGGAAAAATCAGAGTGGGGGGCCCCCCACCTCCCATCCCCTTTTAATTTACAGAGTAGAAACCAAATCGGTCAGGATCAGTCAAATTTTCACTATAGATGTTTGCTTTTGAAAACCTATTCAAGGAAGTGATGTGAATACATTGAGGGAATTTGCTGCCAATATGCCCTCTCCATCCCCCTCAAAAAAAAAAATCAGGATATGAATATCTGAATTTATAAAGCATTATCAGTTATTTCTGCATTTTGCAAAAGGAGTGTATTTTTTCAGAGGGGTCAGTCATATTAAGCTGTCATAAGGCTTTAAAATGAATCAAATTGTAAAAATTCATTTTATACGCTCTCCAGAAACATTCCAGGTATATTAATCAAGGTGTTATAGCTCTTCTGACACAAACTAAGTACTTGATGAATGCTTTTTCATTCATTCATTTGTTCATTCTTCCTACAAACTTGGTGCACAAGTCCAGGCTGACTACAACTAGAATTTTTTTCACTGGTTCCTTTCTTGCTTCTTGGTTTTCAAATCACAGGAAAGACAATTTGAGGGACCTATAATATATAGAGTATGGAAGAGCTATAACACTAGTGAGATACGACTCAAAGGTAGTTTCAGAGAGTTAATTGGTTTATTTTCTTAGTTATTTCTTATTTTGAAAGACTGTACCTTAATCTTAGGAATGCATACTAATCCTTTGGTGAACTGTATCTTTGGTGAATGTTATCAATGTTTTTTCCTGTCTGTGTGGGAGACTGTATGTAAATCCCCTCGCAATGCAGATTTACTCAATTTACTCTTCAGTTTACTGTGGTTAGGCAGGTGTCTGGAGCATTGAGAGGGTTAAGTGATTGGTCATGTAGCTGGACTTGAAATCTGGTCTTAAATCTAGTTTTCTTCGCTTCCCTGGGCTAGCTAGGGGCTTCCCATTTTTTAAGCCCTTATATGCTTGGTGCTGGGAATACAAAGCCTCCTGATCTCCCCCAGTGAGCTCACATTCTAATAGATATGTATGTGTTACCCTGCTTGTTTTCTTATGGAACAGTTAATAACCCTTATGCAAAAAAAAATTACCTTTTGGCAAATTGGAATTAACAACTTCAGGAAATATGTCGTTCTCTTCATTCTCCTGATTGATAACAATAACTTTAATTCCCCTTTAGGACTAGAATAGTAGTTTCCAGGTTCTCTGAGGAGCTCCCTAAAGAGCATGTACACAGTCCTGGTGTGCCATTGTACTCTACCCTCACACTGATTGAACTAAAGGTTATAGTCTTGATGCCTGCAAAGAAATGCTGAGGGATTCTAGAACCTCAAACTCCTGGTCTCAAGAACCTAAAAGGGAGTTTAAAGAACTTCCATAAGTGGTAAAAAATTGAGCTGTATTAAAATGCAGTCAACATTGCATTAATTTTTGCATAAACTGCAGTATTGTAGTTAATGTAATATGCATGATGAATTGAAGAAATTCCAAATGGTTTTTATAGATTCCAGTGCAAGCAGGTGCCAATTTACAAACAGTTTGTGTTCCAAAAAGTTTTTTTAAGTTGGCTAGTTAGCACTCAGAACACATTTTCCATATAGAAACACTGCTATGAAATATGACTTATTTCCTAGTATATTAAAATAAGGGGATTATTTTTTTGGTTTTCTGCAAAAGTCTCTTCCAACTCGAAATCTATGAAGAGCTTATTGAACCAATATATGATACATTCATAATATAGTTGAAAATATAGTGTTAATAGTTCTTTTTAAAAAGCCCCACCCTTCATGCCGGTCTTTTTTTTCTCTTAAGTATTTGAGTAATTTTTATTATTGTCTTTTGGTTTTTATCACCTGCATTTCTGAACGTATCCTTCCAACCTTGCCAGTCTATCAGCTGCATCCCTCATTACAAAGAATAATTTTTTAAAAAAAATTGGGGGTGGTGGAGGGGAATCAGTTCATTAACCTGGTGTATAGTCAGCATTCCACACCTGTCATTGCCCATCACTGCAAAAGAAGGGAAAGATGTTCATTTTCTCATCTTGGTCATTATAATTGGAGTGCTCAGTATAACTTATAGTGTTTTTGGAGGAAAATCCATTCCTAGTTTTAGTTGAGACTTCTGAGCACCCAGAGCATGGGTCTCCCCTTATCTCTTACATATATCAGGCCACAGCAGCAGGAGTGAGACTCCTAAAGCACCCGTGCCAACTAGGAAGTCAGTGGAGGGTGAGGGGTGAGTGGGGTGGAAGTCTTGGGCATCCCCTTCAGTACTAGGGAAGAAAATTTCATACCAGAATAGACACTTGTGGATAAGAACTAAGTTAAGGGAATACCTGTCTTGCTATTGTAAAAGATGGCTCTTTAGTCTTCAAGACAGATTTTTGTAGAGACTGTGTTTAAGTGGAAGTGCTTGGATATTTTAGTTTTATTAGGTTTTTAAATTTTAATTTTTGGAGGGGGAAAGGCTGGGCAATTGGGGTTCAAGGTCACACGGCTAGTAAGTGTTAAATGCCTGAGGACAAATTTGAACTCAGGTGCTCTTGACTCCAGGGTCGGTGTTGTATTCACTTTGCCACCTAGCCACCCCGGATATTTTAGTTTGAGTGCTGTAAATGGATGTACCCATAAATAACAAGGGACTGCAACTTTAGTCTGTAAAAATAGTCTGATTGGATCGTGCCTACAATTTTGAATGTCAAAACTTGAAGGAATTCTGAGTATTGTTGAACTTGGATGCTGTTTTATCTTGTCAGCTCATGTCAGATGATGTTATTACAAAAAAATTTCCACCTGTATTTACAAAACTGCAGTTTGCTCTCCAACTGTGCACTATCTTATGAATTTATACAATAGGCTTAGCTGCATTTCAGCAAGTGTCATAATATGCCTTGAGAGAGACAAAATACAGATTATATAGCAATTATTCTAAAGACCTGATTCCTGGATCAAGAAAGCATTCAAAATAATGTATATTTAGATGGAAAATAATTTTAGGTAGACAGTTAACTATATATATTAGTCAGTCCCTTGGAAAATAATCTTTATAATAACTATTAAACCATAGAAGACCACTGAACTCTTTATAGAAAAATAACAAAACTTGTAAGGCAAGTGATGGGACTTCTGTTCTACATCAGACAAAGCAGATTATTTTCTCCAGTGTAGTGTGTTAGATTAATTTTTAATGTTTCAGTTCTAGATTTGTTAATATTTTGTTAGCAATGTAATATGTGCAATCTTCAAACAAATTACGAAAGGGCAGAATGACTTGATAATAAGCACTTGTATCTCTTCACCTCAGCGCCCCAGGCAGTTGTTTAAGATGACAAAGTCCTGGTAAATTGTGAATAGGACGGGCTCGGCACTGGTTTCTACCTTGGGGTCACCTGCACCAGTGAAGTCACCGTTAATGCTGCTTTGCTTCTTTATGGTTCTTGACCATTGGTCTTTCAGGAATAGTGTCCTTTTTATGTTAATAGAGAAATAATGAGTGTTGTGTATTTTGATGTGAAACTTTAAAATTCTCTTTGGAGTTGAGGAAATAAAAGGTTTTTTGAAAAATAGGTTTGCCGTAAACGAAATCTTTATGATGAGAAAAAAACAATACCACTTTGCTCTCCTTGTGGAAGTACTCAGTCCTTGAATAAAACTGGTCCCTGACCTTTATGTACATTGCTGACCAGAAAGAGATACTACTGTTAGTTTCTAAATGTTTAGCTCACACCCCGGAAGTATGAGAATCTATTTGCTAGACTTAAAAAAAATCCATGGCAGCTGTTTTCAGATATCCTGAGATAAAATGGATAAAAATCACGTCGCAATAACTAGTTTTTTAAAAATTGTTCTCATTGGAGTAAGAAGCTTTCTTAATTTTTTTATTTTGAAGCATTTATGTTAAAAAAATTGTAGTAGTCTTATCTTCTCCTTGTGATAAAATGAATACTGATTATCAGTTTCTTCTACAAATAAAAACGCTAGAGAAATCAAATACAGTGGAGTTTTTACTTTCATAATACTGTGTAGATAAAGTTCTATCCGTGCTATCTGACCAAAAGCTGCTTATTTTAGCTGTTGAGGTGCCTGAATTAAGATATCTTTTGTTTGCTTGAATTTTGTTTTAAACATGAGATTCATTCTGTTCTTATAGCTTGTTTAGTTACATCAAAAAAAATGGATGTGACATTTATTTCATTTTCCCAAGGGGTATCCATACTGGCAAACTTGTCGAAAGGTTTATGGTTTGGAGTGCACTGTATGTTAAATCTTAGTCTGAGTCAGGGAGTATGTCGTACCTTAAGCTCAGGCATTCATTCCCTTTCCCTTCTCCCTTACAGAATGTTCCTTTCACACTCCCTTCTCCCACTCATCAATTCCTCTCATCCTTGAGGAGGTGCCAGTAACTGGATGATAGGAGAGGAGACCTTATGTATTGTGGATCTATGTTTAATTCTCTTTTGATTTTTACCTAGTTAACCATTATGAGATGTAAAAAAAAATGCATTTTTGTGGTTATCTTCTCCAGTGGCTGTGTTTAAAGATAAACTTCAGTTGTAAAAAATTCCCAAGTTATTGATGTAAAAAAGATCTAGTTATAGTTACCATAGTCCTTTCTAAAACTAGAACAGGCAGCTGCTGGATAAATACTGGACTTGGAGTCAGGAAGATCTGGATTTGAATCCTATCTGAGACATAAGCTATGTGACTCTAGGCAAGTTATTAAACCTCACCAAAAGTTAGAGCTGAGTACATTCACAATATGAATTCTTAATGAGTTTTTGGAAGGTAGAAACTCTATCCAAGATAATTAAATACCAAATATACACAGGAGAGGAGTGAAAGCTATTATCTAAGAAATGAGAAGACTTTGGTGGGGTGGGGTCAGGATGGGACACAATGGGTTATTCCCTGGAGGTTTTTTGGTATTCCTATGGCTGAGGAGTGGCACAGTGCACAATATGCTGCATTTGGAGTCAGAAAGACCTGAGTTTGAATCCTACCTCTGGCAGCGTGTATTAGGGAAACCCTAGGCAAGTCACTTAACTTCTCTCTGGCTCATTTTCACCCCTTCGTCCATCAAATAGGGATAACAATAGAACCCACCTCATAATTGCTATGAGATCAAATGAGATAATACATTTAAAGAAGCCTTTTGTGAACCTTTTATTAAAGCTCCTAATCTGCAGGGTTGTGAGGATCAAAGAGATAGTAATTGTACACCCCTTAACAGAATGCCTGGCATGTAGTGGTGGTATATAAATGTTATCTATCATCAGTAACAAATATATATCTTAAATGAATTATCCTTTTAAATATAATTGTCACAATATAATAAAACAAAACCTCAGTTAGGAGATTAGTCTGGCTATTTAAAATTTCCTCGATGCTAAGGACTCTCCTTTTTGTCTCTGTCCCCTCAGTGCTTAGAACAGTGCCTTGAGCAGGGTAGATTATATTATTAAATGTTTGTTGATTGAATTAAATGTTTTAGTTTAATTTAATTTTTTTTGTTACTTCATCATTGTCAGATGTTGAAAATGTATTATTATTAATGTGTGTAAAAGACATTTTGCATAGAGACTACCTACTCACTAGATTTATTTTAATCAATGCTCTTGTCTTCTGGATCACTGAAGGGTTTCTGTACAGTTTGGTAAAAGCAAAATCATGTAACCCGACTTAATTGTGACTGATTCATACTACTGAAAAAGCTTTTGTTTCAGTCAGTTGTTTTATTAATCAGATTGAATCTTATCCACCTGTTTAGGAAAAGGTAGTTGATATAACCACATCGATATAAGAAAATTAATGTAGTGCTTAAACGATAAAATAACCGTTAGTATAAGTAATTCTCAAATTGAATTGCTGTGTAGAAATTTGGGTCGCAGTGTAATACTAATTAATTAGAATCTTTGTTAAGAATTTAATTAAAGCACTTCAGAGCCTGTGTGGGTTTTAACTTTTCTTGTTTATCCAACTGTTTCAGTTCTTAAATACATTTCTTCTTAGAAACTGACAGGCTACTACAGTGTCCTGGGGATGTTTATCCTCACGAATAGTGGCACCTAATTGCTGTATTTTTAAATAGGTGATTGTTGTTTTCCCTTCCCCCTGCTGTCAGGTATCATTTCCAGTTGCCGAAGTTCCTATGTTGACGTTCCTTATTTTACACATATTTTTGTCTGGGTAAGCACTTGAGGATAGTTTCACCTTTTCTAACTCTCCCAAGTAGGGCGTACGGGAGCAGCAGAGGGATTCTAGTCAGGATCAAAGCAGTAAATAATCTGGATACGTTAGTTTTGTTGGGTGTCAACTTGAAAGGAGCCATTGCTTCAAAGGTAGTGGCGGAGGAGGGTTTGGAAACGGCAGTGGACAGGACAACAAGGAAACAGCCTGTGCTGGCGTAGTCCAGAGTGCCAAATATAACGTCAGCGTACTTAGTTCCAAGTCCCAGTTCTACCTACTGTCTCTGTGAACTTGAGCAATCCCTTCTGCTCTGTGCATCCCAAGTAGACTGAATGACTTCTCAAGTTCCTTCCAGCTCTAAATGTATACTCTTATACACTCTACATCCTCTCTCTACCTTCTAGCACTCTATTAATAGACATGAAAGAAACCTGGCATTGGCCGGGGGAACAAGGGATGGCAGGCAGCTTCTGGAGGAGATGGCCAGGTTTCATTGAACACAAGGAAATGATGATTCTTATAACTTAACCCTACATAAAAATGTCCAATTTATATACGTTCCCTAGGATCTGCTACTATCTTTTCTTGCCTTCAATGGCTTTAGTTACTTTTCTTTCATCCCAGTCCCTTTCCTCTGTCCATCACTATAGCTGCAGTAGTAATAGAATTACGTATTTGGAGGTAGAAGGGACCTCAGAGGACAGTTATCTATCTAGTCCCATTCTCCCATTTTATAGATGAGGAAACTAAGACCCAGAACTGTTTAAGTGACCTAAGTTTACAAACTAGTAAGTAGCATAGCTCCAAGCACACACACAAACACTGTCACCACTGTGCCAGGACGAGCTTGGGTTCCCCTGCCTCTTTCTTCTACGTCAGTGGTTTTGATCTCTTTCTTTTGATCTCCTCTCCCCTCTCTCTTTCTCCTTCCCTCCCTCCCTCTCTTCCCTCCTCTACCACTTCACTTAACTTTGAGTCAGCTGCTTGGCAGGCTATTCTATAGCAATTTCTCAGAGTTAGAGTTGGAAGATACCTGTAGTCTGTGCTCTCGTTTTCCCAAGTTAATGGCAGAGTAGACAGTGGAACCCAGGTCTTCTAATTTGCAGTCCATACCATACTTTCATTTCCTTCAGTGTGAGGGGCAACACCTCCAACTCTTCGAGAAGATCAGAAGATCCCATTCCCTCTTGGCCAGTTTTCTTTTTCTTAAGTCCCTCTTCCTTTGCATTTCTCCATACCTGTTTCTTTCCTTCAGTTTGCAATTGAGTTAAATAGATATGGCTGTGACCCAATTCTATCACCACATTCATGTTCTGAGGGCAGACTGTTTAGCTTGAGCACATTGTGGTCTTTTTAAAAATCACTTTTGCATAGGAAATACATTTATTTATTTCTGATTAAATAGAGTTCAATAGACTGGCTCAATAATCTAACCATTTGTAACATTGTTTTTGTGTGGAAATGGATTCTAAAATCCATTGTACTTGATTTATAAATGAACTTTTGTGATACAATTAAATTTTAGTTGGAAACTGGCAGCATGTATTTCAAAAACTATGACTTCCTGCTTTAGTTTAGAAACATTTACTTGTTCTACAATGTATTCATTATTTTTTTTCAATCCACTTTAACAATTTTTTTAATATCTATGTGTTAAGGCAGTTTTCTGGGTGCTAGTAATACAGAAATAAAAACCATGCAGCTCCTGTTCTCAAGGGGCTTTACATTCAACTAAGAGAATATAGTTGTATGCAAGTAATTAAATTCAAAGATATCAGAAGTAAATTTTACAGCGAGAGAGGGCTAATAAGGCAGGGAGATCAGTAAAGAAAGTTCTCAAGTAAGAGCACCTGGCTGTGCTTTGAAGACCAGAGGTAAGGAAGGAGTGTGTTCCAGAGACAGTGAGAGGAGTCCCTCCAAGCAAGCATTTGTTCAGTGCCTGCTGTATGTCAGGCGTTGTGCTAAGCACAGTCCCTGGCTTTGCAAAGGTCACAGGCTAGTGAGGGAGACACCATGCAAACAACTGGGTGTATAGGAACTGTGCAGGATGAATAGAAGATAACCAACCAAGGGAAGACACTATAGAATTTAAAGGGATTGGTACTGCTTTCCCGTAAAAGGTGGGATTTTAGCTGGTATTTGAAAATCAAGCCAGGCCGTAACTAGAGTGTAGAGGCTGTTTGGAGAGAAGAGGTGGAATGGGAGAGATTAATATGGGGGCAAAATGATCAAAAAGGGACAATTGATTAGATTTAGAGGTTGAGAAAGAGAAAACTTTGACTCAATGCTGGTGAACCTTATAAACCTGGAAGGATGAAGGAAAACAAATAAATAAGATTGGAAGGGGGGGGGGGGGTGGCCCTGTAACAAGTGACTAGAATTCAAGATAGAATAGTTAGGCTGACTGTATTGATTTATTAATCTTCTATGTAAAGAAAACCTTGGTTTCAAAAAAGGAAGGGGTGAAGAAAGGACTTAATTCAGAGCCTTGGGAGGATACCCACCCTTAGTGGGTGAGAGGAGAATTATGAATAATCCAGTAAAGAAGACTGAATAGTGGTCAGACTGGGCTGTTAGAAAGAGAAAGTGATTTTTATCACAGTGTTGTACTGATCTTTAAAGTTAACTCTAATCTTTAAAATTAAAGATCTAATTAAGGTATTTAAGATCTAAGAATATGTCAGTATAAGACATCACTTTATTCCTTGTATTAGTAAGCTTTTCCTGTCCATTTGGAGTAAAACTAATATTGTGGTGAAGTCTCCGTGTTTGTGAAACATTCCCTATGTAAGGGAAGATTGGACAAACATTCACTGACTTTTTTATCCGTAGAAAAGGAAAAAACCATCATTGTGAGAGAATTAGCCAATTTGAAGATTTTATATCTCATGCTCCTGCTATAGTTCATTCCAACCCATTAATTTTTTTTCAATTAACAAGCATTTTCATTTTTCTATACCTCATCTCCAGTTAAACAAAAACAAAAGAATACTTTGTAATTAAATATGCAAACGAAAAAAGATTTTTCATTGGCTAGGTGCAAAGACACGGTCGGTTCTTGTTCTGCCATGAGGCCCATTATCTCTCTTTCAGGATTTCTTTGGTCCTCTGGAATTGTGGCCTGTATTGATCAGAGTTTTCAAGGTTTTTCAGAGTTTGTTGTTTTTTTTTAATATAATGTTGTTACTGTATATCAGTGGTTCTCTTGGTTCTGCTCGCTTTGTTCATCAGTTCATATAGGTCATCTCAGGTCCATTTCATCATTTCTTATGGCACAATGATATTTTATACCCTTCACATAACATGCTTGGCCATTTCCTAATAGCTAATAGGTCACCCCCTTTGTGTCTTAATTATTTTGATAGTACAAAGGAGATGATATATCTTCATACCTCTTTGATAATTTTGGAGTATCTAGCAAGTAGTGGATTGCTGGGTTAAATAGGTATTCAGTTTAGCAATGTTTGGGCATAGTTCCAAAATGCCTTGCAGAATGGCTAGAACAATTCAGACTACCACAAATAGTACATTAGTGTATCCAATTTTTATGAGTTTATTTATCATGGGGAGAAAAACAATAGTCACTGGGTAAACCTTTACATTTGGCTCATCATCACACCAAAAAGATGGTAAGATAGGAAGTCTAGAGGGGGAAAGAATTAATAATGAAAATAGCTGTTTTTTACATAGCTTGGTGATTTACAGAGTATTTTGCAGTTTTATCTCATTTGGTCATCGGAACAACCATATCCCCATTTTATAAATGAGAAAACCAAGCCCCACAGAAATGTAACTTGCCCAAGGTCTCAGAGCTAGTTAAGTGAATTGTGCTTTAAACCCAGGCCTTCTGCTTAGAAGACACTAGTCTTTCCACTTCGTCACTGCTGCTTCCAATAAATTTAATGCTTAAAATTTCTTTATGGTACTTGCCTCTGTTAGAAGTGAATAGTGTTTATGATCCCTGGCAAAGAGTAATTACGCAATCAGCATTCAAGCAATGAGAAAATGGATTATGCTAAGACATTAGCCATCATGCTGTTAGTGTTTCAGATAATGTTCGCTGTTCAACAGTAAGAGCAGCTGTTCACTGAAAATTTCCAAGTTCAAGTTTGTCACTGTTTTTGACAAACACTTTACCTGCCTTTTATGGTTTTTTAAAAAAATTATCATCAGGGGTGGCTAGGGTGGCTCAGTGAATAGAGCACCAGCCCTGGAGTCAGGAGGACCCGAGTTCAAATCCAGCCTCAGACACTTGACACACTTACTAGCCGTGTGACCTTGGGCAAGTCACTTAACCCCAATTGCCCTGCCCTCTCCCCTCCAAAAAGAAAAAAATATATATATATGTATATATATATATGTTATTAGTTATATCAGTATAGAAGATATAAATGGAATTTGAAAGCAGCTTAAGATCTGAATAAGAAAAAAAACTTTTAAGGACATCACATTTGGCAGAGACAAGGAAAGAAATGGAAGAATAATGATATTCCATTCACAAAATAACTTGATTTCAAACAAATAATGGAAATATAAGGGAGATGCTAATTAATAATTTTTTTTTCTCATTCATCTTTCCCTGCTGTTGGCCTCAGGCCATGTTGATATTTTCAAAAGCAAAATTGAGTTCATTCTATTCCGCTACTGTGGTGTAAAGAAGGGAGTGTTGATTTCATGCATATGAGTTCAAATCCCAGCCTATTTATTACAGGTTAGACCCTGGGCATATCACTTTACATCTGTGGGTCTTAGTTCCTTCTCCTCTAAAATGAGTGGTTTGGACTGGAGACCCTCAGAGACCCTTGCTGTTGTAAAAAAACTATAATTGTATGTCCTGAGTATGATTTGCTTTTTAATTGTCAATGAAGAAAGGATGTACCAAGTAAATTAATATTGCTTGTCAAAGTCAAGCTTGAGATTGTTTAATTGCCCAAGAGAGCAAATTATTTTTAAAACCTGGAGAGAGAAAAGAGCGCGCATGAGAGAGAGAGAGAGAGAGAGAGAGAGTGTGTGTGTGTGTGTGTGTGTGTGTGTGTGTGAGAGAGAGAGAGAGAGAGAGAGAGAGAGAGAGTGTGTGTGTGTGTGTGTGTGTGTGTGTGTGTGTGTGTGTGTGTTTAAAACCTGGAGAGAGAAAAGAGCGCGCATGAGAGAGAGAGAGAGAGAGAGAGAGAGAGAGAGAGAGAGAGAGAGAGTGTGTGTGTGTGTGTGTGTGTGTGTGTGTGTGTGTGTGTGTGTGTGTGTTCATTAAAGTAGTCCTGGCAGAATTTAGACTTGTCAACAGCTTGCTATACTGTAACAAGCCACTTTCCTTCTGGCAACGTTAACGATTCAAACACAACTGTGAACTCAAAAGTGAGCAAAAATGGCCACTGAACAGCAACTATAAAGCTATAGGCAATATTTTGTAGGAAAGGTGAAACCACGCTTGGGTCCTTCACCATACAGTTTTATAAAATCAGTCAGGTTAGCAATACCAACATGCTAACAGTAGCACATAATTATAACTTGATTGCAGAGGGAATTATAACTTGATTGCAGAGGGAATATACAATGAGGCCACATGGTATAATGGAAAAGTTACCAGTTCAGGAGTCAAGAGGACCTGGATTCAAATCCCACCTTTGACATTTACTTCTTGTGTGGTCTCAAGTAAGACACTCAACTTACCTGGACTTTAGTTCCCTCACTTATAAAATGAAGGGATTGACTTAGTTGGCTTTTCTAGTCCAGTTCCTATGCTTCAGTGAATTGCCATTGTAAAAGTATAGCTGTAGGAAGCCAGAATTTTCAAAGGAGAAATCCATAGATCCCTCAGAAGTCCCTGAGGGCACCATTCTATTTACAGTACAATAAGAGTAATTTGTGTTCATAATGAAGACCCCTGGTCAAGAAAGAAAAAAACAAACTAATTTGTGTACGTTTTACTCTGCTTAAGAAGGCATAGAAGTGTGTGGTGGTTTTTTCTCCTTCAAAATGTCAGTCATTTGATTTTTTTAAAATCTTGACCCTTAAATGGGTAACTTTCAGTTATCTGGGAAATTTACTTATGCAGAATGCCTAACTTCTAATGGTTCTAGTTGGCTAAAGAAGTTGTAGTTAGTACTAGTTAATGTAGATATTGAAATTAAAAAAGAAAACACTTTTTCTTAAATATTTACAATTCAAGCTGGCCTGTATCCAGTTACTCAAGATATGGCTATGTATATACTTGCAGATAATCATGCCACAAAATGTTCAACACCCTTTTTTCCTCATCTCAATATAAGTACTGTCCTTCCCTCCCAAACCCAAGAGACATTTTACATTTTTATTAAAAATCAATGTATAGACAATGATTTTTAACACTGGTCTGATTAAAAAAAATTTGTCTTAGAGCCAGTAGTTATTAATGTGACTTAATGTATCATTGTTGATATCACCTACTTTAAAATCAAATATTCACATTATACTATACTTAAATGAACTTGAACAAATTGCTTTACTTCTGAGCCTCACATTCCACATCTCTGGAAAAGATGGGAAGTTGGACAATCTGATCTGCAGAATCCCTTTCAGCTCTTAAGTGATCTATGGTCCCAAAGATCAAGTACAGCATACACACATAATATGTAGCCATACTCAGAAAGTCAGACTGATGAGTGATTTAAAGATCACCAGGAAAATGTGCATGATACAGTCACTGATGTCAGTTATATTAGCTCCACTATTCTTTAGCAATCAGTTCATCTATCAAGCATCAGGAACAATATAAAAATATGATGAGATTTCAGTTATAGTCATTTTGAATAAAATGATGTTTTGAGAAACACAGGCATCAGAGAATGACAAATTTACTTTAGAGTAATCTAGGCTTTTTTAGCCATCCAAAATGCCAATTCACCCTAAATGTGTGAGAATATATTTAAAATATTGTTTACTTATATACCTATTTTTTTCTTTCTTGATAGTGCTGGGCCTAAAGGAGATAACATTTATGAATGGAGATCAACTATACTTGGACCACCAGGTTCTGTATATGAAGGTGGTGTGTTTTTTCTGGATATCACATTTTCATCAGATTATCCATTTAAGCCACCAAAGGTAAGGGTCTTTTCAGTATTTGCCCACTCCTTAAAAAAAGAGATTTCAAAATATCATAGATGGAATAATTTTTTTTTTATATGAGATTCTTTATTAAATTTTTTTTGAGTTACATCTTTTCTCCCCGTCTTTCCCCCGCCC
>CM053582.1:290267681-290298061 GCA_028627135.1 Pseudochirops cupreus | reverse complement strand
TGACTTTAGTGGGAAGTATCTTTGTGTGCGTTTTGGAGTTCCAGGATTGGTTTAGAGTCCTATTTTATGGGTATTTTGGGGTGGCTATGTGAGAGCTGCGATGTGTTGCTGCTTCTACGCCGCCATCTTGGCTCCGCCCCCCCTAGATGGAATAATTTGATTAATGTGAATTTTAATAATGTTATTTTAAGGGAGCAGTGTAGAAAATGAGGAAATCGCTCAGACAGCCAGCATTTATTAAACTTAAAAATGGGTTGGAGGAAGGAAGCAGACATGACTGACAGAAATAAAGGAGTTAGCAAACCACTCAGGTCATATATTTATTCCTCAGAACTGTATTCTTCATTCATTATTCATCCATTGAGCAAACCAGGATCAAGTCATTCTGCCTGGTGCTGAGAAAGATACAAAGATAACTGGATCCCTGCCTTCAAAAATCTTATAATCTAGTAGAGAGAGCACATAATGAGAACTCAGAAAAAATACACATATGGAGTCATAAGCATGTTTTCTATCTTATTTAAGCAAAATACTGTCATAGGAAAAGCTACCACCCAATGGCTATGAAATCAATTTCCACCTGAATTTTAAGGGTTGAATAGACTAGACAAAGGATAGGGAATGGCTTTTAACCATTTTCATGTAGAAGGAAAAACACAAAGAATTTAATTTGTACCTAACCAACATACAGAGCTTTAACACTTCCAGACTCAAAACAGAGAAACTAGAGTGATGCCTGAATATGAACAGTCCTTGAGGCTTCCAAGAATGGAAAGGCAGGAGGAAAGGAGGCTTCTTCCAGGTTTAGGTCTGTGATTTGTAAGTTAATGACTACAGGTGAAGAAGCCTAATTTAAAGTCAGTAGCATTGTTAAGAGGCAATAATATAAAGGCAAGTATTTGGACATTTATTTCTTTTAAATATTTATTCCTTGTCATGTTTCTGTCCTACTTAATATCTGTATAGAGAGTATGTGTTCCTCATTATTTTTCAAATAAAGTTTATTTTTCCCTATGGTTAAGTTAGTGTAGGGGGAGAAATGGGTCTCTGTTATCTAAAAATACAATTAACACCCCTGAGAACTGCTCACAAGGTTCCTGGGGTTCTAACAAGTCCCTATCACGGTGTGCTTGGACGATTCAGCCTTACAGAATAAGCCTAGTCTCACATGAGTAAAATCTCTAATTGGCTGAAAACCCAAAATGTTAACTGCTTTCATTCTTCTGCCCATTAGCGTTCAAAAGTAGTACAGTATAAATGTACTATACTGTATAAAATAAGCCAGATCTTAAGAAAATAAGCCTATGAGTGTACTGGATTATTGACATTTATTTCTACATGCTCAGTTTGTTCAAGTAGAAATTGAGTTATTGATGTTGAAAGGTCAATAAACAATTTCTTGCTGAAGAAAATCTACAAGTAAGAAAGAAAAACACTTTGCTGAAAGGAATGATTCCTACATTTAAAGTTCTAAAAATGCTTTGTATTTCATCGCCCTTAGGTTCTCCTTTCTTCCCCCAAAAATTATGGTACCAAATCAAGGAACTGAGGGTAGCAGTATGGTACAGCAGATAGGATCCTGAATGATATTACTGATATCTCACTTTTGGCAAGATATTAACCTCCCTGGGCTTCCCTCTCCTCACCTGTAGAATGAGGGGATTGGACAAGATGATCTCTGAGGGACCTTGCCGTTCTGAATTCTACAATCCTTTCATCCTTTGTGCATTGTATGTAGGTCCTACAACATAGATCCCCACTAATTAGCACTTTTTATTAAGAGCTTTCTTTTTTGGTTGTTTAAAGAATAGTCATTTTTTTCTCATACTTTTACTAAGTCACTGTAATTCCCTTGGCAAAATTCCTCATTATTTTAAGTGAGAAATTCTGACAGTTTGATCTGGCAGATGAAAGCTTAATGTAATTCTTGCTTTCTCTCTTGTCCTCTTGTATATCTGATAGCATCATTTTTCTCCATTGCTGAATTCTAAAATATATCTTAAGTTCAAGCAAGATTTTGGAACTTCCTCAAAAATAATGTAAATAATGGTCTCTTTTATCACTCAGGAGAACTTTGGTTGTTCAGTGGTGTCTGACTCTACATGACCCTGAGCACCATACTGTCCATTGGCTTTTCTTGCTAAAGATACTGGAGTAGTTTGCTATTTCCTTCACCGGTGGATTAAGGCAAACAGAGTGATCTCTACCTGAGGCCAGATTTAAACTCGGGTTTCTGACTCCAAGCCCAGTGCTGTGTCCAGTGAGCCATCTAACCACCTCAGAACAGTAGTTAATAGTTATTAATTGATTGTTCTTTGCTGGAAGGACTCTGATAAATTACTGAATATGTTATATTAAAGCCTTGCTTAACCAAGATTAATGATCCCTTCCTTCTATGTTGTTGTTTGTAGTTGATTTTTAAGACTCTACACATGGATAATCCACATTCTCAAAGGTCTGCCTCTTAACCTATCCTTCTTGTGGCTTCCCTCTTCCCGTACCCTTACTCTTAAAGGATCCTTTATCTTACAGAGACTGCCTTTGCCTCATTTCTGCAGCTGTATTTGCTCCTCACTGTCTAATCAGTCTAATAGGAGGGGGAGCCGTCTGAGTGAATGCAGATGGAGAAATGGAGGTGGAGTAGAAGGCTGAAGTGGCCATTTCTAGAGTCATTCCTCCAAGCCCCATGGTGTTGCTTTTTGATAATTTTTTCATTGTGACAAGAATTGGCATAGTTGATGATACTTTTTGCCGCTGGAAGACCTATTTGGCAACAGACTTTTTTAGGTAAGACAGGTTTTGTTAATCAAGGAAATTACATTGCCTTCTTAGCGCTGTCATTACGTTTTTGTTTTCTTTTTTTTGATACAGTGTGAGGACATTTAAAAGGAGACAGTAAGGGATAGGCATACACAGAGGTAAACAGAGTGTTTTGGGTTTCCCCCATTTACCCTCCCAACTTTTTACATGGACTGTTTCAACTCCCTGCCTCTTTCTCTGTCATTTACTTCAGTGCTATCTGCAAGGGGCTATATCTAGATCAGTTGTGCTGAATGAATTAGCCCAATAAACCATGTGTTTCTAGGCTAACAGACCAGTTGCTCCATATCAAGAAAGGAATCCTCAGGTGAATTTTCTGCTGTTTGGTATTTTGTTATCTCTGTGATAACACTTTTCTTTATTACTGCTGATAATCGAGAGTTTGAGGTTTCTATTATGAAGGATGAATTTTTATTCTGTTTTCCCTGTTGACTACCTTCAGGTTACTTTCCGTACCAGAATTTATCATTGCAACATCAACAGTCAGGGAGTCATCTGCCTGGATATCCTTAAAGACAACTGGAGCCCTGCTCTGACTATTTCAAAGGTTCTGCTGTCTATTTGTTCCCTCTTGACAGATTGCAACCCTGGTAAGCAAATCCTAAGCGTAAAGTAATACTATCCAAACCGCTAAACTCTGTGTCTTTCCCCAATCATCTTAAATGTGGAATGAAAATTAAGCAACTGTTGATGAATAGATGAAATAATGAGAAGACATTACAAGAAATTTCATTTTTAGTTTCCTGGAGTGTTGCTCTTTCCCTCTCTTGGTCTTCGTTGCCTCACTCTGTTCCCTTTTGAGAGGATTAAAACAGGGTCTCTTTTCTACTAATCCCCATGCCCTTTAAGTCAAACGCTTATAGAAGAATGGAGGAGTTTTTCTGTTGTTTCTTTCTTGGTGGAAGCAGTCAATGGTACATTACGCCGAATCAGCACATACAGATCACTGCTGCTAGTGAGGGACTTGGACTAGAGGATTTCTGAGGCCCCTTGCAGCGCTAGGATCGTGATTCAGGTATTCTGATGCAGACCGCGCCCGTTATGTCGGGAGTTTCTGGGTAACACTGAAGTGTAAAAGCTCATACATACATAAGTAAACGTGGCCATCGCATCGGGTTTTTCCTTCATTTGTTTGATAGTTGTTGTTTCTGCTGAGCGACTTCTCACTTGATTTCTTGCTTCATAACTATCAAGGCCATTAAACTAATGTGGTTGAAATTGATAACCTACTAAACCACAGGAGATACAAAATGGCAAAAAAAAATGTTGATCTCAGAGGATAGAAATGCCTATATAATATTCTTTGATTGAAGAAGGTGCATAAGAAGTCAAATCATAAGATACCATTTATCATCATTATAATTAATAACATATCTGTGCATTAGTCTTATGAGAAACAAAGATAGGCCTATTAATGATACCTTCTCCCTAGAACGCCTTAATGAGGAACTTTATTTGTTTATTTATTTTGCAGAGGATGGGTTGGATTATGGGCAGTAATCTGCCAATCATATGACAATTTCAGCCATTCGGTTTTTTTTTTTGTTTTGGGGGAAAAAAAATACTCTTGCCATTCTGTCAAGTAGCTACTGGAAAATACAGCCTTTTCATTTGTGAGAAAGTGGTTTACTGGTCACGAAAGACCTAACAAAATATTTTCTAATCTTTCTTCTTCCCTTTTTACAGCTGATCCTCTGGTGGGAAGCATAGCCACTCAGTATTTGACCAACAGAGCAGAACATGACAGGATAGCCAGACAGTGGACCAAGAGATATGCAACATAAATGGCGTCTTTTTTGCTCAGTGCGAAGAAGCAGGAGGCCTCTTTACACTGTGCAGCAAATCTTTATAGCCTTTACAATACGGACTTCTGTGTATATGTTATACTGATTCTACTCTCTGCTTTTATCCTTTGAAGACTGGGAGACTGCCCAAAAAGGTAAATGCTGTCACGAGTAGAACTTTGTAGCTGTAGATTAGTTATGTTTAAAATGCCTACTTGCAAGTCTTGCTTCTTTGGGATATCAAAATGTATTTTGTGATGTACTAAGGATACTGTTCCTGAAGTCTACCAAATATTATAGTGCATTTTAGCCTAATTCATAATCTGTATGAAGTTATTAAAGTAGCTTGTAGATGACTAGAAATTGTCATTTGTATTAAACCCAGACCTATTTCCAATTATGTGGTACATGCTGTTGTGGAAAATGTTTTACCTTTTACCTTTGTCAGTTTGTAATGAAAGGATTTCCTTTTACCCTTTGTAGCTCAGAGAGCGAGCACCTAATGTATCATCTCGAACACAATAAACATGTTCCCGGAGGTGTAGTTTCCTTGTCTTAATGTTTTAAGTTAATCTTTGAAGGGATTTATAGATCAACAGTAGATATATCTGTTATATTTATGGACAAGATAAAAATGCTGGGCACACTATTAAGTGCTAATTGTGGAACTTAAATATTTAATTTTTATTAAACCTAATTAAAAGTATAAACCTGTTCCCCTGAGTTAATAATGAGCTTAACCTGTAGTTACTGGAGGTTCTTTGGACCACCCTGGATCATAGAAAAAACCCTAATTCAGGACTAAAAGAAATGAAACATATTAGATAACTCAGGTTACTCGTAATATAAATTATATTATTTCAGAGCCGAAAGGGATATTAAGGGATCATTTCATCCAGTGGTGTCAAACTCAGAATAGAAAAGCAGACCACTAAACTGTACATATGTATCCTTGTGGGCTGCATATTGACTTAGAAAACCACAAATTAACATTTTTGATGTTTTTTTCTACTATATTTTTATTTAATTTAGTTAAATTTTCCCAATTATATTTTAATCTTGTTCAGACCTCACTTAGGAGTGTTGTAGGCTGCAATGAAGCTGCAGTGTGTGGCATACAACTCCGATCTAGTCCAAACCCTTCATTTTATAGATGGGGAAACTGAGGTTCTAAGAGTTGAAATTACTTCCTTAGGTTGTAACAAGTAGTTAGTTAGTGGCAGAGCCAGGACTAGAATTCAGTGCTTCTTATTCTAAGTCCTAACCCAGAGCTCTTTCCACTATAACTTGCTTCCTTTGGGAATTTTTGCTTCTGGATTGGCATCTATCAAATCAATAATAATAGATATTACTATCTTGTGATACGTAATATCTCTCTTATATTTTCTTGTGAATAGGCCTTTTTTCCTTCTAATTTTGATTCTGCTGCTCGACTTCAATTTTTATAGAATGCATTCATTCACATTATTAATACTAATTTCAACAGAAATACTTCCTAGGACAAAGTTAAGCCAAAAAGAAAATCGATTAGTCATTAAGGTGGGATGGATTTGTAGAATTAGTGTGGAGAAGCTCATAATAGTATTGCTTTTTTAAAAAAATATCCATTTCAGTGTTTTTAAATGTCACAGCCCTACCCATCCTGTGGTTACCTTTATTAACAGTCAGCGATCTTTTATTTTTATTGCGGTTTTTACAATTGGGAGTAGAATTAAGATAACTTTTGCGGTATTTGTTGTCTGATAATATAGTTGGAATCCCAGAATAATTTTATAAAGGTCTCTTCTCTAGTTATTAAATACAACCTCCAGATTAGAAATCTCTGGCATAAAGTTCTTGGTATGTAGCTCTCAATAGGAAAATTGGTTCAAGGTCAGAAAACAGTCCCTTCTTAGTTGTGTGCACTATCACTAAGAGTGCCTCTAAGTGTTCATGGAAAATAATTTTGTTAAAATAGAAAAGTCAACTTAGAAGAATATGTGCAAAGATAAAATTATACTTTTGTGTCTAGCTTTCATGAAAACCCTCTTTACTAAGGGGAATGGGTTAAAAAATAAATAGATTTGTGTTGCACTTGTTAGCTTTCTGAAAATCCTTGGGAGTATAGCTGGTTTGAGGAGTAAAAATACACTTTTGAGGTCCTGCATACTTTGTACCAGTGAGTTTTTTACCCACTCACCAGACTGAGAAAATGAGGTATTTAACAATTCCTACTTTCCACTGTACTGCTGCTACCCCTGTGCCCATTTCCCATGAAACATGAGAACAGAAAATTTCATGACCTAGCATATGCTTTAGGCATATGCAAATTTCTAAATGCTAAAATGGGATGGACAGGTAAGTTTTGTATTAGAGAAAAGGTTGAGATTTTTTTCTTAAAGCCTAGTTTAAGCACCCCCACTCAGTGAGAAAGGAATGGTTTCAACATAAGGGTGCTTATAAATCACATATAGGTACTTACCTGCTTAACTCCATCACTTTAGCTTTCTAAAATTTCAGATTCTTCCTTCTCCTATATTCTGGCCCCCTAAATCAATGTTCAGCAGGTATAGCCAGAGATAAACTGCATCATGTTTTATCATCATGTAAACTTTGCCCACACCTACTAAAAACACAGGTTTGAAAGATGTTTTTATAAGTTGAATGGTCACTGCATGACATGATGAGTTCACATTATACTACAGAAGATCCTGCACTCATATCTATAGTATCCCCTTGGAATGGTGGCTTGGTGTAGTAGGAAAGACTTGGAATCTAGTCCTGGTTCTACCGTTAGCTAGCTTTGTAACTTTCGGCAAATGACTTAATCACTCTACTCCTCAGTTTCTTCCTCTGTTAAATGAATGCTGAACCAAGTCAGTCTCTAAGCTCCTTCTGACTTTAACATCTTGTGATTTCATTAGTTAAAACAAAAGCAAAACCTCAGTGAAATTACATTATTGCTATATTTATTTTATGCTTATGAGGTTTCCATCTTAGTAAAGCTTTGAAGGAGATGTCATCAAACAGGTGGCTGGCTCTGAGTAAAGCTGTTCTGTTAATAAGCATCACTTAAGATTGGATTAAGCAAAAGGTATAATTAGTACCATCTATTAGTTGCTTTTATAGCTTCATCAACTAATTTTTACCAAACATGCTCTTTGAAGCTTTGCTCCCAACTTGTCTCTTTTCTGTGTAAACTTAAATTAATATTATTATATTAATTTGTATCTTGACAACTTTACAGGCAAAAGTTAGTTTTTCTTTTAATAAATCCATTTTATTTTTAATGTTCTTTTAATATCTCAGAAAGAAACTTTTTAAAAAATTACAAGGTCACTTACTTTTAGCAGCTATAAAGAATCTTCATTTTTCCCCCCATGAAAAGCAGAAAATTATATCATAGTTATCAGGTATCAGAGGTTTTTTTAATTTGGCAGATTTGAGAGCTCAATGGGTTTATCAAGTAGCTATAAATTTCCATAATTTTTATCTTTTTAACTTTGTGCCTTTTAATAGAATTTATATGGTAATTAATGTTGGTTTGAGTAAAGATTGTTATAAATATTTGAAAATGACACTAATTTGTTTATCCAACTGCTAAATATTCATCCATAGACTTTTGTATTGTGGACTAAGTCAAATATTCAATAACAAATACATCATTTTTTTCCATAGAATTATCAGGCTATTCTAGTGTTATATATTCACTGATATTTACAGAATACATCAGTGTGTTAAATTTTAAAGTGAGTTTAACATTTACAATAGGATGTAAATATGTTGTCCTTTGTAATAAGGAACTTTGAAGTTTTATTTATTTTCTGATGTTAAAGGTGTTTATAGGGCCTTGAGTTAATATTCTAACTTTGTCAATGTTTGGCTTGTTTATCACAATATAAAATAATCACCCTTAACTACAAATTTTGAGTATGAGTCCTACTGTTAACAGATTTCCAACTAAATTACTGTGCTGTTGGCATGTGATACAGACTTACTTAATCTATACTTATGTTGTGTCCCTGGACAGAATTTTAATGACATGACCTGGAACATCATGAATTGATTTTTTTTTTACACCAATGCAAATTAAAAAATAAATTACATGATAATTCTTTGATAATTATACCATGCATTATCATTTTTCAATTAGCACTGCTTTTATAGTTGCATTGATTATGTAAACAAATCCATTTACTTCATGTCTAAACAAATTACTGGATATTTTGTTAATGCATTTTCTCAATAGTAAAAAAATAATTCATGACATTATTGCCATGGGTGAGAGGAATCTGAAATGAATCCTCCAGATTTTCAAAGCAGTTTATCTCCCTTTTATTATGTAAATCCTTTACCCACTTATATGGCCTCCTTTATTGTTCCAAGTTCACTCTCTCCCTCCCAACGTCTAATAGGATGCATATGCTGAGTAGCCCATATCTCTTTCAAAATGATTTTGGAATGAGTGACTGATTTACCAGCTTTGTATCGGCAGTCCTAGAAGAGCCTCCTGATGTGACTTTGCAAGCAAAAATGTGTTGGAACCTTTGGAGTTGACAAATAGTCTCTGCCATCCTTGACAGAATGAAGGGGATCATGCCAGCCCTGCTATACATGATTCTCCTGTTCTATTACCTGTACTTATTAAGCTTCTGTCATTTTCTTGAAGGGCATACTCTGGAACGCCAGTGGGACTACAGGGGCTTAGGTATGTGTGTGTGTCACACTTGAGTTTGACAGTTGTCCTGTCTGCAAAAGTCTTCTGCAAGACCAGGCTCCCACAGGAATGTATTCATGATATGAAGGCCACTAATTAACGTAAAATACCAGTGCACCAGAGTGTTGTAGGACTCTGATGTTAAGAGGATGAATCGTATTTTTTTTTTAACAAATTAAGTTATATATTTCAAACTATGTAGATTTTAACCACCATTGTTGTTAGCTTGGCAAATGTAATGCATTTCTAGGGCCATAAAAAGCTATTGCAGTCACGCACAGAAGGGCAATATACATACATCCTAATTTGACTTTCTCACATTATATAACAAGTCAGTATGATTAAATTGGTATCATAATTCAGTAATTAGTCCTGGGTACAGAATCTTGATCTTACTTTTTGTAACAACTAGAAACAAATATTCAAAAGCTAAACTGTTTGAATTGTTTTGATATTCGTAAGGAAATGTGTTTAGAGAAATGTAGACGACTGCCTTCCTAATTCTTCCAGCAGTAAAAGTGACTGTAAGCTTAACTATGAAAATCACACCAGAGGGAGTTCTGCACAGTCACCTGAGTCACCTCAGTTCTTCCACTGGTGATATTTCAGATTCTGTTAAGGTGTATCTAAAGTCTCCGTCCTCCCTGAAGGCCTTCCCTCATAGCTTTCATTAATATGGGATTAAGCAGCTACAATTCCTGTCACATTCTGTATTGTATCATAGTTATTTGTGTGTAGTTTTATCTGCCTTCCTAGATTGCAAACCGCTTGAGAAGGGACCATTTCTTATTCATTTTTTATTTCCCCACAGTACTAACATCATAACTTGCACGTGGTGTTCAGTGTTTGGTGAATAAATGAAGCAACCATTCAGTACTCTTTCAGAGAAGTTCAGAATTGGAAGGGGGCTTAGAAGACATTTATTTCATGCTGCATGATAGATGAATTCCTTCTACAACCTCTCTTATGAGTGATCATCCAGCCCTTTCTGCTTGAATACTTCCAGTGACAAAAAATTCACTCCCTTACTGGCGACACTTTATATTTGGGTATAATATCAGTTCCTACAAGAGCTCTTATTTCTGTAGCACATTTGAGGGCTGCTTCTGTCCAGTCCATCACTAGTGAATATTTTCTCAGAGCAGTAGTGGTAGTGACTAATGAGTCAAGAATATAAGTCAAGGCTTTCCAGTCACCCTACTTGAATCTTACTAGCTTCTCAAAGTTGTGATCCATCTAACCTTGTTAATGGCCATGTTCAGTTTTCTAACAACAGAGAATGGGGTTATTTAAGATACTTGGTTGGGCTCACCAAGGGTTTTGTGAATTGATACACTTCCCACTTTAAGACAGATGGCGTATTGCTTCTGTGCCTGGGAACATTTGGCAGTGCTAAAATTGAGAGCCTTCTGTTCAAACCAAAATAACTCAGTGGCAAGTGGGCAATTTAGTACAATCTTTTGCAGGATTTTGGTATTTCAGTGTTTTGGCTCACCTTAGAAATTATAATGTAAGTATCTTGGAAATGACATTCGTGTATTGGCACTACACAAGTTGGAAAGGGCCCTAGAATGGGCTAGAATACCAATACCCCGATACCCCCATTTTACATTTGAGGAAACAGGTCAACAGAAGTAAATCAAAGCCGCAGAGGTGGTATTTATGAAGAAAAGCTAGGATTTTAATGCATGGCTTTGGACCCTAAAAGCAAGTATTTTAAAGTAGTTTTTACTTAGTACTGTGTGTATATGTGTGCATGCACACATGTGCATGTGTAATTGCACTATATTAAGGTTATTAATAAAACTTACAAAATTTTAAGCCAAGTCAATAAGCATTTATTAAACATGAAGTATGTATCAGGCACTTTGCTAAGCCCTGGGGATACAAAGAAATGCAAAAGATAATCCGTGCTCTCAGAAAGTTTATAATATAATAGAATTTACAATCAAATGGTACTCTCAGAGGTTTTGTCCTTACTTTTAAAACTTGCCAGTTTTGACAATGTTTCTTTGATACCAGGTGAATACATTTAAAGATTAGAGTTTATCTGTGACAACTTCCTCTTTTTTTTTTTTTTTGGTTTATTTGAAGTTAGTTTGTTTACCTGTATTATAGGTATGACTGAAATTAGCCTGGAAAAAAGTTCAAACTATTTTACTATTTAAGGTCTTATTATAAAACATTTTCTTAGTATGGTATTTATTAGAAATTTAGAATATAGTTGATTACATAAACTTTAACATATTTTATAGTAAGAATTCTTGTATTTTGATGTATGTTAGATGTTAAACAGAAGCACCAGCCTTCTCAGTAAATTGAGCTAGCTTTACATCTTTTGATCAATCTACCACAGTCATGAGAAATAAGAATTAGTTACCTGAATCTTGTTATAAAGTTGAACCATTCAGGGTGGTGATTCATGTGTTCCATTTGCAGAGCATCTCAGGACATAAATCCCAAACCCTGATTGAAATTTTTGAAGCAGAATTCTT
Organism: Pseudochirops cupreus; assembly: GCA_028627135.1. Taxonomy (NCBI): domain Eukaryota; kingdom Metazoa; phylum Chordata; class Mammalia; order Diprotodontia; family Pseudocheiridae; genus Pseudochirops; species Pseudochirops cupreus. Next base: position 290,286,266 of record CM053582.1, on the reverse strand, counting down.
TATATATGGTATTTCTTTTGTTCAGTGCTGACCATCCTGAAGCTATGAGATTTTGTATAACATGTTTCCTTTAATCAGTTGTTCATAAATAAGATTTCTTTTTTTTCTCCTGTAGATTAGGTCGTCTTTATTTTTCCCAGCCATACCCAGACCCAATTTCAGTACTAATCCACAGGGAAATTTAGATCTGCTCTATTTCCAACCTCAGTTCACTTCTCAGGAAACATGGCACTCCTGAGGATTGATTTACCATATTGGTGCTGGATTTAATGCAGACATTCAGTTACCACCACTATTTCCCAGAACTTCAAACTCTCAGAATCCAAGTGATCCACCAGCCTCAGCCTTCCAGTAGCAGGGATTACAGGTATGAACCGCTGTACTCAGTCACAAATGAGATTCTACAGATGTAACTGAGAGTACAGTGGAGACCTGAGGAGCACTGGGAAAAACCATCTCCCAATTCCCAGTGTCACTGCTGCTCCAATCCCTATTTCTCAGATGAGGAAACTAGAAGTCTGTACAGTTTGAAATTTATTGATCATATAAATCACATAGTGGGGAATTCAGTCCAGGTCCTCTGATGCCAAATCCAGTGTTCTTTCCACTGTTATATACTATCATGCCTGTGTATTCTTTTTTCTGGACTTTACATGAAAAGGATATGGAAGGAATTGGAAGATCATCATGACCTTGGAAATCCCCTGATCTCTAACTTCTCATTTTACGAATGAAATTGAGTCCCTAAGATGTTAAGTGAGATCAGTTGAGCTAACATGTAAATAAACCTTAAAACATAAATATTAGTTACATAAATATTAGGTGTTATTATCATTATATGATTTGCCCAAGTTATTATGTTATTATAAATAAAGCTATATAAATGTTAGCTGTTATTTTTATGAAATGATTTTCCAGGCACATAGCTAGTCAGCCAGCATACAGACTAAGAGTGTCTGATTTCAAATCCAGACCCTAGATGACTGTTTTATCCCTCTCAGTGTGGTGCCCCTAGCATGACCTTCATCAGAAATGGTATAACTGAAGGTTTATCTAGGCGTGGAAATGCATTGTATAGGAGATAAGTGAACATAAAATACCAAAGCTCACATGGTCCTAAGTCAGCTAGTATTTATTAAGTGCCTACTAAGGGACAGGCACTGTGCTAAGCATTAGGGATAAAAGAAAGGCAAAAGACAGTCATTGCTGTCAAGAGCTCATAGTCTAATAGGGGAGACAACATCCAAACAAGCTAAATAATGGATAAGTTGGAGATAATCTACAGGGAAGACAGCAGCATTAAGGGGGATCAGGAAAGCCTTCTTATGGAATGTGGGACTTCAGCTGAGACTCCTTACTTGAGAAATCCAAGGTTGCCTGCAACTCAACATGCCCAAGACAGTTTTGTATCACTCAGATTTTCTTACTGCCCAGGAAACTCCTATCTTAGTCACTCAGGCTCACAAAATTCAGTATCATCCACAACTTCTCACTCCCTACTTATTCCACATATCCCAACAAGACCTTGCTGGGTCTTTCCATTTTTTACCTCCTACATGCCCTTTTTCTCTGCTCACACTGGCAATAACTTGGGGAAGGCTCTCAACACATAATGCCCGTATCATTGCAGCATCCTCTGGTTGATCTTTGTGCTTCAGCCCATCCTTCACTCAGCTGCCGAAGTGACCTTTCTGAAGTACAGCTTTAATCTTGTCACTCCCCTACTCAGTAAACTCCAGTTGCTCCCTTATATCCAAAGTCAAATATAAATTTTTCTCTTTTGTTTTTAAAGCCCTTCACCATCTGGCTTCTTACCTTTTCAATCTCCTTACAGTTTGCTATCCTCTACACACTCTACAATCTAGGGAGACTGGTCCTCTTTTGCTGTTCTTCCAGGCCTTTACATAAGCTGTCCCCTATCCCTGGACTTTTCCCTCCCCATTAACTTTTCCTGGAATTTTCAGGCTTCCTTCAAACCTCAGCTCAAATTCTCCCAACACACACACCTTTCCCATTCCAATGACCTCCACTCACACTGTATATTTTATAGTATTCCACCTTTGGACTGTGAGCTCCTTGTGGCAGCCTATGCCAGGCAAATCAAACCGCCGCCACCTTGACCACCATCTACTCTCAGACACATATGGAGAGAGCCTAGGACCCTGAACCCAAGAAACTTTGAAATAGCAGTACTTGCAGCCCAGCCATGATCCTGGAAAGTGTCTTCTAATGAGATTCAGCCTGCCCACTACTCTTGTAGGGCCTAGACTCACATCTGTTGAAGACCCAGAAAAGAAAGTTTTTGCCACCAGAGTCCTTGGCATTGTTGAATGGTTCAATATTAAAAACTGATACAATCTTTTCAGTGGAATGACATTAAAGAGGCATTGGTATCTTCTCTGCTTCTTCTCCCTAAGGACCATGGAGCTTTTTCATCTGGCTTGTAGCAGAAACTTTCCTCATGTTTTCTCCCCAATTAGAATGTGAGTTCCTTGAGGGCAGGGATTCTGACTTTTATATTTGTATCCCTATCATATAGCCATAGTACACTGAATGTAGTAATCACTTAATAAATACATTTTTTTTTCCATTCGTTCAGGGAGGGCTGGAACTCCCCAGGTTTGTACTTTTCTTTGTATCCTGAGAGCTTAATCTTACCCTGAGTGACTGGCACATAACAGAATAAATACTTCCTTACATGTTGACCGACTGACATTAATTTCATTTCCCTCATTTAGTTCCCATACCCCTGGAAGATTCAGTTTTTTCCAGTTTAGCACTGAACCTTATTAAAAGTTCCTCCAATAGTTAGTAGTCAACCCCATTGGAACAACAGGTTGAAAGGGTGGGAGTCATTACTGTTACTGTCTGTGAGACGAGGGAATAGACCAGGAAACTTTAAAAGCCAATTCCCACAGAACAAAAATCATCAACATAAGGCACATGATGACAAGGTCAGGAGCATAGTTTGCCACAGGAACACTGGATCTTCGTTCAGATCCTACCTCTGAAGATTACCACTTTGTGGTTATTATTTAACTAACTTGGGCCTCAGTCATCTCATCTGTAAAATGAGACATTTGGACTAGACTACTAAGATCCTTTGCAGATCTAAATCAATGAATTTCCACTCTGAGATTCTGTAATGATAATTAATTTAAATTTGAAGACCCCTTTTTGTTATGTCAAGTAAGAGGTACTTAGCCCTTAGTAACTAATAGCTAACTTAGTAACGTTGTTGCTAAGAGGCAGAGGGTGTGAACTCTGTCTCCTGTTGCTGACATAACAGGAAGGGTTTGCCTGAAACAGGAAGCCAATGCTTTGTATGTGTGTAAGAGCCCCAGAGAGAGTCAGAATTAGAGTTTTTTCTCCTGGTGGGCTCCTGATGGAGGAAGTAGAATTTTCCCAGTATCTGGAAGCTGGGCTGCTACTTGCTGGACTGAGAACTGAGTTGGAGTTTTCTTGAGACCAGAATCTGGTGAAGGCTGAAGTTGCTGCCCTAGAAGGCTTCCAGGAAGGTTGAGATTTCTTCTGGGTCCTAGGGGCAGCCAAACTGCTGGAGAACTGATGAAGCATGACTGGGATAAGACTTTGTGACTTTGTTGATCCTTGAGTTCCCAGAAACAGAAGTTGTGAAAGTTTTGAGATGTGCTGGACCCTGTGAACTTCAGGGTGTAGCAGGCATTGCCCAGAGGACTGGACAAGGACCTGGGAACTGTCTGCCTCTGAATCCAGGTGACTGGTGGATTCAGGAAGGAGCTGGGACCATGGAAGTGATCCAGCAAATCAGAGAGACCACCCCAGTCAAGAAGAAGAAAAGGCCTCTCCTTGGATATTGAATGCTGTGATGAAATTGAAGTTTACTAGAGACTGAAGGGTGGAGGGTTTGTATATTTTGTAAAGATTGTATTTAGTGAGTAGCGATACTTAGTAACTGATGGCTAGATAAGTGACTGATTAAGTTAATCTGTGATTGCCCTATGAGTGGAAGACTTGACTATTGTATTTTGAGATGATTGAATGACTGAGTAAGGAGGAAAACCTCCCTAGGGATACCAGATGATCGTTCTTTTGTTCTTTGTTCTAAATACTGTGAGCACTTTGGTGAAAACTACGTGGCCATTCTAATGATAAGTTGTTGTGAACACCATATTGTGATTTTCTGTGATAAGATGTAATGTTGTGAATGTTATATTGTGATTTGTTGTGAATGTTTTCCTTTGATTTGTTCTGGAATAAATGGAGTGTTCACCATACTGTGTAATCAGAACCTTAAAAGCTGCTCACAGTAGCATTCTTTTGGGAAGCTGCTTGTGCATGGCATTACAGATTCCTGCTTTCTTGATTAGTGATTGCTTCTTGTGGGAGCAGGCCCTAGCCATGCTTCACTTCTTCCTCTCTAGCCATAGCTTCCTCACTAGTCCCTTCATTGCTGCAGGTATTCATACTCTTACTGTACCCCCTTCCTCTCCCCAATCAGCTCTGCCATTGTTCCTGGATGGGTATTTCCCTGTAACTGCAAATGAGTGGATTAAAGGGTGAGATTGAGAGGAATTGAGGATGAAACTTTGGTTTGGAACCCTGGGGGCCTGGCTGGTGGTACTCTCAACATTAATAGAGATGTTTGGAAGTGGGGAGAGCTTGGGAGTAAGATGAAGGGGAAGAAGGGAATAAACACATTGCTTTCAGAGTGCTAGGGAATGTTAAGCTCTTTATAAATATCTTGTATGACTCATAACAGTCTTGGAAAGGTAGATGCTATTATCTCAGTTTTACAGTTGAGGAAATTGAGGCAGACAAGTAACTTGCCCTTTGGGCAAAGATACTAGAATGGTTTGCCATTTCCCTCTGCAGCTCATTTTACAGATGAGGAACTGAGGCAAGACAGTATTAAGTGATTTACCAAAGTCACATAGCTGCTAAGTAGCTGAGGGCAAATTTGACCTCAGGAAGATAAGCCTTCCTGATTCCAAACCGTGTGCTCTGTCCACAGTGCTGCCTGGCTGCTGCCTCAGTATCTGAGGCCAAATTTGAGCTCCAGTCTTCCTGACTCCAGTTCCAGCACTCCATCCACTGCCCCACTTAGCTTCCTCTAGTGAGGCAGGTGATGAGTTTGCTTTTGATCATGTTGATTCTAACAGGACATCCAGTTGAGATGTCCAGTAGGCCAATGGAGAGGCAAGACTGGAACTCAACAGTTGGGACCAGATAAATATATTTGAAAATCATCAGAATAATAGAGAAGATCATCAAATGAAACAATATCAAGAGAAGAAGGTCTTGGATGGAGCCCTACAGAACAGGCCTTGTTAGCTGGCATGACCTGGGTGGAAGATCCAGCAAAGGAGACTGAGGTGAAGTGGTCAAATAGGAGGGAAAAAGGAAAGGAACAAGCATTTATTTATTCCCTCCTATGTGCCAAGCACTGAGCTAAGCACCCTACAAATATCTAATTTGCAGATGTCAAATAAAAAATGCTGTTTCCCTCCTACCTTCGTTGCCATGACACTGGCCTCCTGGGTGTTCCACAAACACTCCATCTCTCTGTTCATTGCATTTTCTCTGGTTGTCCATATCTGGAATGCTCTCCCTCCTCAACTCGAGTTGCTCACCTCCCTGGCTTCCTTTAAGTTCTAACTAAAATCCCATTTTTTACAGGAAGCCTGTTCTAATGCCTTTTCATTCTAGTGCTTTCTCTATTTTCTGTTTCTCCTGTAGATAGCTTGCTTTGTATCTGTCTGTTTGCATGTTGTCTCCCCCATTACACTGTAAGTTTCTTGAGGGCAAAGACTTTCCGTTTTATATTCCCAGTGCTTAGCAAAGTAGCCTGGCTCCTAGTAGATGCTTAATAAATGTTGAATGATTGATTTGACCCTCACAACAATCTTAGGAAGGCGGGCCCTGTTACCATCTCCATTTTACAGTCCTGGAAGCTCGGGCAGGCAGAAATTAAGTGATATGACACTGATTACACAGCTAGTAAGTATCTAAGGCTAAATTTGAACTCAGGATTTCTTGGCTCCAGGCCCAGGCTTGACCACCAAGCACCTAGAAGAACCAGGAGAGAGTAATATCAGCAAAAAACTAGAGAAAAGAGTATGGAGAAGAGGGTGATTGGTAGTGCTGATGGGTGGAGAGAGATCTTTAGAGATGAGGACTGAAAATGACCATTGGTTATGGCAATTAAGAGATCATTGTTAATTTTGGAGAGAGCAGCTTCATTTGAGTGATGAAGTCTGAAGCCAGGCAATAGAGTTAAAACTGGGAGAGGAGAAGTGGGAGCTCCTATTGGAGATAATCTTCTCAAGGAATTTAGCCACAAAAGGCAGGGATGATGATAGGGATGGATAAATCAGGTGAGGTTTTTTTGAAGATGGGGGAGTCATAGGCATGTTTGTAGGCGGGAAACCAGCCAGTAAACGTTGAGAAATCGAAGATAAGGGAGAGGCACTTGGCTAGTGAAGATGGGATGGAGTGGAATCATTAGTGAACTAGAGGGGTTAGCCTCATCATTGGAGATGATAGCAGCAGGCAGCTGGGTTATATGAAATGAGAAGAAGGAACTCTTTGTGGATGGACTCAATTTTTTTCAGTAAAATAGGGGGCAGGATTCTCAGCTGAGAAGATAAGGGGAGGAGGAACTAGGAGAGTTATGAGGAGTGATGAAAAGGTTTGGAAGAGCCTCTGGAGAGTGAGATAGTGAGCTGTTCGGTGGTGGAAAAGGATTGCCTTGCTGCGGTGACAATCTATCCAGTTGTAGCTATAGACATAAATTTGTAGTGGACCTAGTCAACAAGCTATATAATTTTCTCCACTTTTATTCAGCAGTATGTGCATAGGAGCGAAGAAAAGGCCAGTATGAATAAAATGCTTAATAAACGCTTTTTTTTTTTATTAATTCTGAAGTATCTCAGCCCTTTGCCTTGGAAGAAATAAGCCTAGACATTGCAATTGTATATTTCTGGCTTTAATTGCCATGTTTGAGTCTCTGGGTCGTCAACTGGCCCGTAAAAATAGCCTTGTGGGTGAGGTAGGCTGCTAAAGAAGTAGTAAAATTCACTAATTTTGATTCTGGTTCCTAAGTTTTTAGTGGACAATTTGAACATCGAGGCCAGAACAGCTCATTACCGAATTGAGAATTCCAAAACCTTTCAACCACTACCTTGTTTGGTAAGTGATTAAATATTTGTACCATATATTTCTGGACATTAATTTTATCTGATAGCACCTCATGTGGAATGAAAGTGATCTAAGGATTTTGGATTCCACATGAGTAGACTTATAAGTTTGGCTACAGCTTGCCAAGCTAGAAAAGAGAAGTACAGAGATAGGCTTTTCATAGGAATACCGTTATAGAGCTAGAAAGAACCTCAGAAGCCACCTATTCTTACTCCTTCATTTGGTAGATGAGGAAACTGATGCCCAGATCTTTGAAATAACGAGTATAATTGGGATAATCAATTTTTTTCTGTATTGTTATAGGGAAGAAATAATTAATAGAAATAATAGTTAAAAAAACAGCTTGATATTAAGTATTCTGTTAGTATTTTAATATATTTAATAAAATCTCATTATACCTAAGTTAAATTATATTAGAGAATGATGTATTTGAATATACTGTGTTGTATGAAGATCCACTTTCGGATCCACAGGAGATATATGCAAAACGAAACAAAACAATGTGTCAGTGTCAGCTATTGTTATTTTTCATGTACATGAAATTGATCACATACACAAAATTGATTTGCTGCTTACATTCTATTAGAGATAAAAATGTTATAACAGATTCTTACTGAATGTTTAATCATATCTAGTTTTCACACATGTACATACATGTTCAAGTTTGACTCGGGAATTAAAATTGGCATCCTCTCCTGGCCACTTTAGTATATCCCTCCAGTCTTTTGGAATTGAGCCCTTTGAGGAAACAGAAGCCAGAATTTATTTTTTGTGAACTTAGTAATTTGAAAAGCTCAGGATAGTAGAAACATTTGTTTTGGTTTACATTTTGAAACCTTAAGTAAGTGCAGAGTGTTAAGTGAGCAGGTTTGAATCAGTTCTTCCCAGTGTGCCAAGTGATTGTACCATGCATATTTACTTACAGAAACTTACTTTGGAACCAATAAATTTTCACTTCAAAGACCCAGAAATGATTTCTGAGGATATGGAAAAGTCATTACATTTTTCATTGGATTTTAACATATTGTCACCAAATGTGGATGACAAAAAGAGCCACTTAAAACAGTTTCATGGTTGGGCTTTTTGAATTTTGGAATTTGGGGAGATTTTTGGTTTACATTTCTTTTATGGGCTGCTTTGTCTCCTACAAGGTAGGACTTTGACTCCCATTCCACCCCCCCATCTTACTTTTCTCTTGTAAGATGGACAGGGTTTCTAAAGTAGCAGAATTTTAATAGTCACAGAAAATATGCCTGCCTTTCTGAACTTTTTTTTTCTCCTTGTGCTTCCTGTGAGTATTAGGTTATGATTTTTACTGCTTTTGAGGTCCTAGTCCATTAAATAGAGTGGGTTGGGGTGTTTTTTTCTTTTTTAAACGTGCTACAGGTATCCCTTAATACACAATAAATCTCCACTAGATGTCAGTGTGTCACTAAATGAAATTTTGTTCCTTCAAGCCTTCTAGGAGATAAATACTCCTGTAGCCATGCTATATCTGAATTGTCAGTTTGTGTGTTTATGCAGAATCTGCAACAGACACTGGAGAAGTAAATTCCTTTAGAATTTTGAATCTGTTCTTATGGACCACTTTTAAATAGTACATATAAACAAAACTAAGCAAATTCCTAGTTAAGTAGAAAGTAAAAATGTTTTATCTGTGGTATTGGGAGGCAGGCCCTCAAGGCAAATTTGCTTGCTTGAGTTGGACAGATATAGACAAACTACCCTTACTAAGACCCCAGAGGGGAGCTAGAGAATTAATTCTAAGAGATAATCCCTTTAAGTAATGATTGAGATAGGGTAAGGAAATGTGGGTAGAAAATACCATTAGAAGTAGAAGAAGAAGACACAGAAATTTTAGAAAACAAATGTCAAAATTTTGAGAGACTTCAGCATTCTGTAGTTCAGTGATTCTCAAACTTTGTGATCTCAAAATACCTTTATAATTAAAAAAAATTACTTAGGCTCCCCTAAAAAGCTTTTGTTTGTAGGAATTATACTATTAATATTTACTATATAGAAATTAAAACCGATCATTTTAAATAATGATAACTAGCTGGCATTTTATGGTATCTATTTATGTCTCTGGCATTGTGCTAAATAAATATTTTTCCAGATATCTTATTTGATCCTCACAACAACCCTGGGAAGTAATTATTAACCCCATGTTACCAAGGAGGCCAATGGAGGCAAACTGGGAAGCAAACAGAGATTAAGTGATTTGCCTGGAGGCACACAGCTAGTAAATATCCAACTGAGGTTGGAGTTGAACTCAGGTCTTCTGACACCAGGTCTGGCACTCTATCCACCTTTTATTTGTCAGCTCGTTTGAAAAATAACAATAGCAAACCCATTACATGTTAACATGAATATTTTTAGTGAAAAGTAATTATATTTTGGGGGCGGCTAGGTAGCACAGTGAATAGAGCATTGGCCCTGGAGTTAGGAGGTGTCCTGAGTTCAAATCCGATCTCAGACACTTAACACTTACTAGCTGTGTGACCTTGGGCAAGTCACTTAACCCCAATTGCCCTACCTTCTCCCCTCCAAAAAGCAAAAAATAAATAAAATTTTTAAAAAAGTAATTATATTTTCAAAAACCAAAAATCAGTGAGAAGTGACATCTATTTACATATTTTAAAAAATCTCTTTAGTGTCTGACTTTTGATAGAAGTCACCTGGATTCTCTTACAGGGTTCTGTATGGAATCAAATAGACTGTTGTTTTGCCCCAGGCCAGCAGGGAGGGTTCCAGGGATCATACTTTGAGATCTGTTTCTGTCATAGAGGAAGGGAAGGAAAGAGAACATGCCTTAATTAAGCACCTACCATGTTCCAGGCACTATGCTATGTGCTTTACTCATTATCTCATTTGAGAGGTGACCTTGACACCAGGAAAACCAGGATTGAATTCTACCTTGTGACATACTTACTGGCTGTTGAATTCTGGGTAAGTTACTTAACTTCTGAATACTTAAAGCAAGTTGCTGATGTGTTACCCTGCTCCATAAAAGGGAATTTCCTCATCTTGGGAGTTTCCTATTGCAATGAAATCACAAGTTTAAGTCTTTATCCCTATCCCTGTTGGAACTCAAAATTTGTTCTTTTTTCTAACTCACCAGGAAAGCCTTAAAGGACTCTTCTAAAGTGGTCTATTAAAATTGCCAAGGAGAAAAATACCATAGCAAGATTTCGAGTACATTAGCAACTAGCTTGATGTGATTGATGTTCTCCATTTGAGCTTCTTTTGATAAGTAGTAATGGAAAGAGATGCAGTTGTGTGACCTGTGATTTTTAGAGTCTTTAGGGCTCTCAGGATATGAGATATATTATATATTGTAAATCAGAGCCTATGATTTCCTTATTAGGAGTTTGCATATAATCATAGACATTGCAGATTAAATGCTGGTTTGACCCTCATTTTGCATGTTGTTGAAACTTGTTTGTCACTGTTTTCAAATTTAGAGGAGCTTCTTCAGATCACTAAAAATCACTATAAATAATTACAATTCAAGAGGATGTGCCTGATGCCTGACTTACAATGTTTACTTGAAGAGCTCTCAGTTAAACCTTATAAATCAAGTTAAACTGGCAGAAATACAGTGTAGGATTTTCAAGCTTTCACTTGGATTTTCTGTGAAAATAGAGGATTGCCCTAAATTCCAGCAGCAGTTTGAGTGGTTAGGGACACGTTTGACGAAGTGCTCAGTGCATTGCTATGGTACTCAGTAAATATTGATAGAAGAATTGTATAATAAATGCACTTCTCAGTTGGTGTTTTCATTTTAAATGGTGCAAGGTTAAAAGTGTTACCAACAAAGCTGGAATGATTTTTCAAAGCTTTAATTGAGTGATTAAAGTGGTTATTGATTTTTCATGCTTCAACCTTCGTTCTAATTTAGGTCTTCTATAAAGCAAATCTTGCATTCAAGGGATCTTGCTTGTTCGAGACTTTAAAACTACAAAGTTTTACATCAGCAAAAGGCACGTTGCACTTTTTTTTGACATTTCTTCATTTTAAAACTAGGATTTCATGGAACTCATGAGTTAGAGACAAAAGTTAATTCCATTTTAGGCTATATTTAGAGAGGCATAAAGTTCAGAACAAGAGAAGTAATAATTCAGCAATACTTTGTACCGTATTCAGTTCTGGGTGCCATGTTTTAGGAAAGAAAAAGACAGGAGCAAATCTAGGAGAGGACAGCCAGGATGGTGAGAGAACTGGAAACCTCCATGATACAAGGATCCATTGAAGGAATTGTCAGTGTTTAACCTAGAGGAGAAAAGGCTTAGAGGAAGCATGATAACTATTGTTAGGCCTTTACAATGACCCCGGCTCTGTGTCATCCTTGACATCCGTCACCCCACATAGTCAATTCATGCCTATTCCTGTCATTTTAAACTTTACAACATCTTTCATACATATCCTCTTTTTTCCATTCTCATCACCACACTCATTCAATCCTACATAATTTCTTGCCAGGACTCTTTCAGTAACCTTCTAATTGGTCTCCCTGCCCCAAGTTTCTTCCCAACCTTACACTGTGCTACGAAAGTGATATTATTAAAGTATATATCTGGCCATGGTCCTCTTTTTTTACTTAGTAAATTCCAGTGGTTCCCTATTACCTCCAGGATCAAATAGATAGTCTTGTGTGGCATTTAAAGCTATTCACAATTTGGCTTCTTCCTACCATCCTCCATACCTATGTGATTCCAAATTCTGAAATTCTTCTCTCTGTCCACAATCTCCTATCAGTCAGTCTTTCCTTGTGTCTCTTAAATGTAGTATTCATCATCACAGTTGCTTATAGTAACTCCGCCTCCTTCCACTTTTAATACCCCTGTTCTGCTGTTCTGACATAACTTTCACAGGTTGACACTGATCATTTCAGACTGTATACTCAGTTACTGTTGAATTCCTTGTCCCCTTGTCCCCTGTCATCAAGTCATACCTTACTAAAGTCCAATCCTAGGTTACCCCTACCTTCCACATTCTCAGTTCCTAATCACAGGCTATTAAAAACTAGAGAAAATCATTCAACCACAGTGATTACGCTCACTATAAATTTGTTAACTGGGTCCTCACTGATACATGACAACCTCTTCATTCTTCCTAGATTAGGTTGCCTTTTCATTCCCGGAATCTGATGTCAGTCAGTAAGCATTATTAAGCACTCTATGTGCTTAGCAATGGGGTTACAAAGAAAGGCAAATGATACTCCTATCCTTCAGGAGTTCCCAATCTAATGGAAGAGACAACATGCAAACAAGTACGTACAAAGCAGGCTACGTGTAGAATAAATGGAAAGTTATGAACATATGAAAGGTACTAGAATTGAAGAGGGATTGGGAAAGGCTTCTTGAAAAAGATGGGATTTTAGCTAGGACTTCGGAGGAAGTCAGGGAAGCCAGAGCAATGAGGGATAATAGCTCTTCACACATGGGGGAAAAGCAAAGGAAGTGTTTAGAGTTGGACTGGAGTGTTTTGTTCAAGGAACAACATGGAGGCCAGTATCTATAGACCAAAGAGTAGGTGGGGGAGTGTGAGGGGGCATAAGAAGACTGGAAAAGGTATGTGTGAGGGGAGTGTCTAGATTAGCAGTTCTCAACCTGTGGGTCACGACCCCTTTGGGGGTCAAATGACCCTTTCACAGGGGTCGCTTACATATTTACAATGGTCTAAGGAACTGAGACACTGCTTCTCTGTCTCCAGGCAGGTCCGCCCACATGCAGATACGCCCACATACAAGTGTTAAAGGGCCACAGCATTAGGAAGGTTGAGAACCACTGGTCTAAGTTATGAATATTTTGGATGTCAAATGGGATTTTACATTTGATCTTGTGGTGATACTGAGCCACTGGATTTCATTGAGTAGAAGAATGATGTGGTTGTACCTGTATTTTAAGAAAACCACTTTGATAGATGAGTGTAGGATGGATTGGAATGGGGAGAGACTTGTGGCAGGCAGAGACCAACCAAACAGGCCATAGCAATAGGTACAGTATGTGGAAAAGAGGGCCTGTACCAAGGTGGTGGTTCTATCAGAGGAGATACTGCCTGTGGTGGAATGGAGAGAGAGATTGTAAGTCTGGGTGGTACCCTTGACTAAACAATAGGGAAATTTGAAGGAAGGAACATTTAGGAGGAAAGATAATTAGTTCAGTTTGGGACATACTGAGTTTAAGGTGTCTACTGAATGTCCAGTTTGAAATGTCTAATAGGCAGTTGGAGTTGCAAGTCTGGAAGTTAGCAGAGAGGTAAGGGTTGGATAAGTAGATTTAAGGATCATCAGCATAGAGATGATAGTTAAATCCACAGAAGCTGATGAGATTCCCAAGTGAAATAAAATAAAGGGAGAAAAGAAGAGAGTCCAGAACAGCCCTGAAAATATCAACATTTGTCATAGCAACTCATCCAAATGGAAGGACTTTTTCCAATCTTCCTTCGGTGGAAGACTTTATCTCCTTCTTATTGGGAAAATGGAAGCCATGTGTAATGAGATCTTCCTTATCCTCTACTCTGTATTTCAACACTCTCAACATCCTTCTCCATTCTTTCCTTCATTGGAGTCTCAGATGAACTGAATCTTCTTGCCAAGGCTAATCCTTCCACTTGTATAATTGATTCCATCCTTTTCAGTCGTTCAGCCAACAAACAGTAACTAAACAACTGCTGTGTACCAGGAATGGTGCTAAGCTTGCATTTCCAGGTACTCCTTTCTTTTCATCTTTCATAGGTCTGGAATACAATAAGCTCCTAGTGCCAACTAGGTGGTACAGTGAACAGAGTACTGCCTGTGGAGTCAGGAAGTCCCGAGTGCAGATGTGGACCTCAGACTCTTATTAGCTGTGGGACCTTGTGCAAATCACACACCTGTCTGCCTCAGTTTCCTTATTTGTAAAGTTGAGATAATAGCACCTACTTCAAAGGATTGTTATGAGGATAAAATGAGCTAAAATTTTCAAGTGCTTCACAAATCTTAAAGTGCTATACAAACACTAGATATTATTATCCTTACTTTTGTATTGTAGAATTCCTAACTTCTCTTGAAGTACAGTGCAGGCACCACATCCTACTCAGGACCTTTCCTGATCCTCTGGTTACTAGCATTCTTCCTTCAGGTTATGTTGCCTTATTTGTTATATGCTTTCGCTGAGCGATTTGCATGTCACCAGTGGAACATAGGCTCCGGAGTTCAACAAAATCTCCCTCACTTAACTCATATGGTGCTTGAAATTCTGTGGTTAAAAGTGGATTAAAACATTGTTGTCTCTAGGTTCTCTTTAAATTCACATCCTCCTTGAATGGGTAACACATTAAGCTGTGATCAGTCTTGCACTGTAGGTGGGATTTGATTTAGCCAATCTAATCTAACTAGCATTTATTGGGTACTTACCATGTATATGATATCATTTTACTCCTTTGGCAACTAGCTGAAACAAAGAGTGCTAAAGGAGTGGAGTATTTTTTAATAGAAAAAGTGGAGAAATGGATCTGAAACTCAGAGCACTGTCAGGGAAGGGTTGACTCGAATTGATTTTAATTGCCTGAGACTAAGTGTCTCCAGCCACACAGAGGCGGGCACCCTGAATGAGGAGAGAGGCATAGGCAAATCCTTTCTTAACCATTTTTCCTGAGACAGTGTCTGTGACCTCGCTTTCAGGGCCTTTTTCAGTTTATTGGATCCTATGCCAATCAGTCCTATATCCCACCCTCCCTCTAGGAGCTCTAGGAATCCCATAACAGCCTGGACATGTACCAATGTGGTCATATCTTTATTGCCAGCATTTTCCAAAATTACAGTTTGCTAGCCTGAAAGTTTCCCCATTTAAACTACCAAAACATTCCCTCATCACTTTAAAAAAGACCTTAGGTTAAAAAAAAAAAAGACCTTAGGTGACCTTGAAGTACCTGTCCTTACTTACCCTCATAAAATACATATCATAAAGGCAGTGATTGTTATCCTGAAGACTCCCTGGTTTGATGTACGTTATCAAGAGAATTTTAAGAGAAGTTCAGTCAGCACTGAACCCTATAATCTTTGACTAGATCGTGGTTTCCTGGATCTATGCTAGGTTGAATTGTTTGAAATCCTATTCTTGCCTCTGGGCCTTTAGGAGTAGTGAATGTCAAGGCTTTGAATGCTACAGGCTTGTGTCAGCACAATCTGTCTTTCAAAAGTTTAAGATAGAAACATTCTTAAACTTGAAAATGTACTCAAAATCACTAGGCTGATAAGAATTCATGAAATTTCCATCTTATAGTGCTATTGTGTAACTAACTGTATGACTTTTATAGCTTTTTGTAGAGATCAATGGAAATGATGAGACAAAGATATATAAAGATATGCTTCCAGAAGGATCCTGCAGCCTTTTTTTCTGAATCCTCTACTAGTTAATGCCCTTATTTCAATATCCTTGCATATTAAAAAATATTCTCGGGGTAGAATATTATAATTCTTTGGCCTTTGCATAACACTGTTTTGATTTAATTATTTGGATTTTGAGGCAGTCCAATTTTAGAAACAGTAACTTTTCCCCAGAAGCTTAATGCTAGGAAGCTGGGCCTTATCTTTATCTCTTTTTTGGAATCAAGCCTTAAATTACAGCCAGCCTGCAGGAGCCCAAGTCCACTGTTTTATGATTAGAGGTGCTTCCGGTATTTGTTAAGTATTGAATAAATACTGTCCTATTTCATAGGAGATTTGTGAGAGCAATTTAAAAATTCAGTTCACTAAACCTTTAATAAGTATGTTAGTTAGGTAAAAGGTACCGGGAATACTGTGATGAAAAATGACATAGTCCCTGCCTTCAAGAAAATTACCATATGCCAGAGGATGCAGTGGATAGAATGCTAGCCCTGGTTTCAGAAAGACCCGAACTCAACTCCAACCTCAGACTAGCTAAGTTACCCTGGCTAAGTCACTTAACCCCAGTTTCCTTATTTGTGAAATGGGGATAATAATAATACCTCCCTTCCAGGGTTGCATTGAGAATCAAATGAAACAATAATTGTAAACCACTTAGCGTAGTGCCTGACATATAGTAAGTACTGTATATATATATATACATACATGTTTGCTATTATTATAATTAGCAGGGGAATGAGACTTGTACGCATATAATTGGAAGTTATTTGAGTGGTCTGAGATTTGAAGAGGGGATCATTTCTATTGAAGTCTCATCCAAGTTGGGGCTTGAGAGATGTCAAAAGGAATGTGTGGGCAGATTCTAGACATGGTGGGGGGTTAATACAGTGTACACAGAGTTAAGAGAGAAAAAGATAAGATTGGGTACGGTAACCCATTCATTTTGACTAAACGTAGAATATGTGATAGAGAATATTATGAAATAAGCTGAAGGTCGCTGTTGTGTTTGTCCTTTGTTTTCGAAGAGGGTGGTGTCATCAGGGAAATGATGACATGACTTGCAATTGACTTTGATTTGAGTGAGGGAGGGCTGTGCAAGGTCACCAGCCTCACTTTCTCCTCCAGAGCCATCTGGATCCAGTGGTCAGATATTCATCAGGATGACTGGAGATTGTGCAGGGTGCAATGGGAGAACATGGCCCTTTTAAGCTAAGGTATTTTCAGGTTCTTACTTTGAGTAAGGTAACACCCATTCAGTGAACCAAATGAGTCAAAGGATGGCTGCTTTAATAAAAAAAAAATCCAGCTGGGAGGGAAGACCCTCAGGGTTGCTGGTCAGTCAGAAACAGTTACTACACATTTACTTTGAGCCGAAGGCCCCAAAAAATAACCATTAAGTGGTGCTTGGGCAGGGATGTATTGCGATCCAATCTATGAGCTCCAGAGTGAAATGGGTTTAAGGCTTGGACTTAGGGAAAGAAGTCTATCCAGGGAAACTGAGGCTGGAAGAAGTTAAGTGACATGTCCAGAGTCATGCAGCTACTCAGTACCAGAAGATCCTGACTGCAGACCCAATACTTTATCCACTGTGCCGTCTAGCCTGCCTCTTAAAGGGCAGGGACTTTTATATTTGTATCCCTGGAACCTTGTATAATGCTTGATGCACAGTAGATTCATTCATTTTAAAAAGCTTACATTTTATACAGACCAAATGTTGATCTTTTAAAGGTTTTTGAGCTGAGGAGTAATGTAGTCAAGCCCGGGCATTCAGCAAGAATCCTTCAGTGATTATGATGGGAGAATCAGAGATCTGAGGCAGACCCATTAGAAGGGGAAGGGAAGGGAATATGCATTTATATAGCTGCTAGACACTGATAAATGGTGTTTGTTTGTTTATTTTATAAATATTATCTTCTGTGATGTTCAATAACAAGTAAAAGATATCAGGGACCTAAACTAAGGTGGTACCTGTGGGGTTTGAAGGGAAGGAAGTGGATGTAAGCAATGTGGTGCTATACAGTCAACAGGACTAAGCAACTGATGGGATGTGGGCTACAATGGAGAGGAAGGAAGGAGTATAGCCAAGGTTTCAGGCTGGAGTGACTGGGGAAAGGTGCACCATCATCAGAAATGTGAAAATTAGCAGAAGAAGAAGGTTTCAGAAGAAAGGATAATTCATTTGGGGACATGTTGAATTGGAGTAGTTAGTGGAACATTCTGGTGGAGGTATTAAGCAGGAAGATGGGGGCCTGGATCCAAGGGATGACACAGACAGCTCCTTGTCCCCCTATCTTATACAGATGTGTTCCCTCCCAATCACTTCCCATTTCCTGCTCATTACCCTTACATCCAACTCTGGTTACATTAACTTTTCCCTCAACATTTCCTTTTCCTGTTAAGTGAATCCTGAGGCTCAGAACTCTGTCAGTCAGCTACTTACGGTCTATCATCTGATGCAAATAGCATTTTGTGAAGATCTGCAGAGGATCTAGGACCCAGAACCACGCTGAACAGCTAAGTAAGACAGCAGTGTGCCTAGGCCTAGAACACATACATACACAGCCCCCATGGACCCAAGGCAGAATCTCTTCAAAGAATGGGCAAGTCCTTCCTCTCATTCACTGTAAACACAGATTTAGTTCTGATCTTGCATTCAGACACCCTCCCTCCTTCATATTCTTCCCCAAATTTCTGCTCCCATTTGATATACATTCATTTAATCCACATAACAATCTCTCATCCATCCCATTCCGTATATTTGGTAAACATGTTGGGCTCCATCGCAAATGCACCTGGGAGATGCCATACAAAGCAGAAGCATGATAGGGTTGGGAGGGGGAGTAATTAGCAGTTGTGGAGAGCTGTGTGAAAACCATTTCTTCCTCACCGAATGAGAGAGAGAGAGAGAGACACTGTGTGTGTGTGTGTGTGTGTGTGTGTGTGTGTGTGTGTGTGTGTGTGTGTGTGTGTGTGTGTGTGTGTGTGTGTGTGTGTGTGTGTGTGTGTGTGTGTGTGTGTGTGTGTGTGTGTGTGTG
>CM053582.1:290181854-290267181 GCA_028627135.1 Pseudochirops cupreus | reverse complement strand
CCCCCCCCCCCCCCCATTCCCCTCCAGGTGTTTGTGATTATGTGGCATGGCTATTGAGTTAAAATGTACAGTCTTTGTATATGTATGCAAACATATGCACACACGCATGTAGATGGATAGTTATTCGAGCCATCTAAATGGTGGTCATAAAGCCATGGACATGATTGAGAACCCTGAATGAGAGTATATAGAGAGAGGAGAGACAAAGGCAGAGCCCTGGGGATGTGCCACAATAAACTCGGAAGCAGTTCTTGCCATGGGCATAGAGGTCAAGATCCAAGTTGGGAGAAAAGCAAGAATAAATTGAAAAGTTACCAATATCTGTTGTTGCTCGGTTATGTCTGACTCTTAGTGACCAGATTTGGGGTTTTCTTGGCAGAGAGACTGGAATGGTTTGTCATTTTCTTCTCCAACTCATTTTACAGATGAGGAAACTGAGACAAACAAGGTTAAATGGCTTGCCCAAGGTCACACAGCCAGTAAGTGGCTGGATTTGAACTCATGAAGATGAGTCATTCTGATTTCGAAGCCTAATGCTCTATCCACTGTACCAGCTAGCTGCCCTACTAAGTATCTATGAAATACTAAAATCCAGAGAACTAAGACAGACAGGAAAACCAGTTGCTGGAATGGAGGCTTAAGTGGGAAGTCTATATGAGATAAGAATGTAAACTTTAAGCAATGCCAGGGAACAACCATTTGTCTGACCCATCCTGTCTCCTGCAAATGGACTATTATTTATTATTAGGACTATACTGCTTATGAACTTCTGTCACAACTCCATCTCCATTGCCAAAACCCTAATTAGGAATTCTGGTATCTGGGGCAAAATCAGTAAAATGGAGGGGTTTGGAAATAGGTATGGCCATTACTGTATGTGGCTGAACTAGACTGCAAAAAAGATTTGAGGAACTGGCAGAACAGAGTGGTCAAAGGATGTGATGGTTGGGATGAAGAAAAAGACCGTGAGCCAAGTGCTAATCTTATGGGAAGAAGAGAGTGACCTAGAGTCCACAGATGATAGCTACAAGGATATAGACAGGATAAGGTGAATTTTAAAAGAATAGAGATGATTGTTGAGTCACGGTGGCAGAGTGGGAATCTGAAAGTGACAGTAGGGAGCAGGAAGTTTGCCAACTCCCCTTGGTCTTGTGTGTCAAAGGGTGAGAGAAGAATGCCAATAGCTGGGATGTCTTCTGGGGAAAATCAGGTTTTGTGAGCAACAAAAGATATAGAATGAAGTCGAGTTTTACTAATAATAGAGAAGTATTCTACAGAGTATGGTAGAGAGAGCAGTGGAGAACAAGGACTGGGAGGGCTGTGGCTGCTTTGGAGAGTGGGTGGCAGTGGTCATGTGCCACTTTTGCTACTGATCTCTACCCCTGCTGATTTTGTTGCCATACCGAGCACCCTGAATGTCATAGGTACTCATACTAGGTGATGCCTTTGAAGTAGGAAGATAAGGACTGGAAGAGGGATTTGAGAGACATAGAACCCATATGGATATGTTTGTGGCAGCAGGGGGAAGGGGGAAGAAGTATCCAGGATGGAGAATAAGGGGAGAGTACTTATTTCTCCACCCCAAGACCAAAGGAGATTGAGGAGTGGTCACAGAAGAGAACCAGAAGATATTCATATTGAGGAAATTTAAAGAAAAATTGAAAAAATAAATAATGTACTTTGAAATTTTGCAGTACTATGTGATTGTGAGTGCTGAAAGGATCAGAGTTGTCTGGTACTATGTACTGTATAAGAATGTAGAAAAGGAATTGTCCCAATGTTATTTTGAGACTGGGATTTTCAATTCAGTTGAAGAAACATTGAATACCTACTACGTAAAAGGCTTTCTTGGGGATAACAAGATGAAAGACAACATAGCCCCTCCCCTTAAGTTGCTTACAACCTGATGTAGTGTTGGGCAAAGGAGATGGAAGTGGAATTATACTTAGTAATGCTATTTTGAATAGATAACAATAATAAAACACATTTTCTCCCATATTAATAACAACTGTTCCCATATTATCTATTGTAGTCTCTGAACTTCTTAGGTTTCTTTGTAAGTTCAAAGGTATAATTCTTGATGTGCATTTATAACTTATTTCTTAAAATCTAGAACTAAGGAATCTAGTAGGTGAAAATTGTTTTCACGATATGATTTGGGTAATCAGTTTAGCTGCAGATTCTGTGTGTGTGTGTGTGTGTGTGTGTGTGTGTGTGTGTGTGTGTGTGTGTGTGTGTGTAGATTATACATTTGAAGTTTTTGTGGAAGCGAATAAAAACAAAAGTTGACTTATTTATTATTGCATAGCTGTAATCTTTCCTTGAGTCATCTGAAGAGTTCTGACAAATGATTTATTTGCCTTATTCTATTATAGCACTTGAGCTTTGTTTTAGATATCAGAAAAACTATGGAGTTTTTTTTTCCCCTTGATTTTTATTATATCAGTTCCTCTTTTGCCATTCTAATCTTCATCTTCTTTCCAGTGCAATCCAGATGACAGAATTCATTTGCTTCTTAAATCTTTAGATCTGTGCTCAGTAGAATGGAACAGATAACTAATTTAAACTTACATAATAGCTATTGAATTGGATCCGTTTATTCAGCTCCAAGGGCCAGTGCTTATTTGTTATATAGCATTTTGATTCTTTACAGGGGATCTATTCTTTACAGGGGATAAAAATTACTTATATTGTAAAAGGTATACTTTCCTCCTTTGGACAACTCAAAACTTACTACAAATCTCAGAAAAGATATTTAAATCTTGTCAAAATTTAAAAACCCTGTGGGTAAAAATTAATTTTCAATTTTTTTTCTCTGAGGAAAAAAAGTAACAGAAATTTTAGGAAAGATTCAAATATATGCAATTGTTTATTTTGCATTCTTCACAATATACAACTAACTTGCCCCTGACTCAAATATTTAACTGACTCTGAGTGCTTATGAAGATGCAGATCATGCCACATCCATGCCTACCCTTCCTGTCTGACTCTTGTACTTATCCTCCTATAAATTTCCCACAGAGAGTCCAGCCAGTAGCTTGAGAGCCTTCTCATGGACCATTAACAACTCATCCCTCACTCATGGCACATGACCAGCCTATCTTTTTCAGTCATGCATTTCTTTAATAATCTTCACACCATTTCTTCTTCATGATTCCTGGTTGTAAAGTGTTGCAGCTCCTTCATGCCCTCCACGAGTCTTTCTATTGCCCAATAGAATGTGAGCTCCTTGAGAGCAGGGACTGTCTTTTGCCTTTCTTTGTTTTGCCAATTCTTAGCACAGTGCTTGGAGCATAATAGGTGTTTGATTAAATACCTGAAAAACTGACTGGCTGACCTTTGGGCAATTTTCAGTTTCACTTCTTTGGGTTCTACAATGTTTCGTGCCTTACAATCATGCAACAACCCTGGAAGGATAATGGTATTAAAAAAACGGACATTTGTTTCAGGGAGAAACTTAGGCAGTTTACACTGGAATGATCATAAAACAATTATGTTTGACAGATTAACTTTTAAGGTTTAATTTTCTTGGGAAATCATTTCTATTTGAATTGATTCTGCTTTTTTTTTTGGAGGGGGGAAGATAGGGAAATTGAGGTTAAGTGACTTGGTCAGGGTCACACAATGTGTGTGTGTGTGTGTGTGTGTGTGTGTGTGTGTGTGTGTGTGTGTGAAATGTGTACGGTTGGATTTGAACTCAGGTCCTCCTGACTCCAGGGCTCATGCTGTATTCACTGCGCCACCTAGCCGCCACTATTTGTATTGATCCTGAAAAGTTATAAATTTTTGTTGCAAATGACATTACAAACCTTTTATGAACCAACCAGACATCTCAGGGTTTTTTTTGTTTTTTGTTTTTTTACCACTTAGAGCATTCATAAAATCCAATACTTTCAGCATTACAATAAACCGAGAAAATATATGTGTTCTGCGTGGGGCAGCCTTCACTATGTCAGGCATATATGGAACACACTGATTTTAGGAAAAGGAAAATCTCCTTACTCCAAATTCACTTTTGTCACATGAATCCTTGTCCATTTGGTCTCATTTTCTGAGAGATGGCCATTAACAATTTTGGATTCATGGGAATATTCATTTTAAAGATGTGGAAATTGAATGAAAACATTTGCCCAAGTCAGTCTCTGGGACATTTTTATCATCTTCATGGACTTAAGAAAATTATAGGTTTGACTGAAACAAACTGCTCTACCTTTGAATGGCTTACAAGTTCTATACTTAAAAATATTTAGTATCATTACTCCCTCCACTAATATACTTCAAAACCCCTCCATACCTTAGTAGACAGTTTCATGAGCTTCTGTCCCCCATCCACCAAAAAAGAAAAAAATTATAATAAGGGGATAGACTTTTCATGATGATGATGATGAAGAAGGTGATGATGAAGACTAACTAGGTTGTTCCTCAGATGACTGGCATACAGTTGATCAGCAGATCTATAATCAAAGCCTTTCTGACATAACTTTCCAGAACCCAATTTCTGAATCCATTAAGAAACAAGAATCAGAAACTGTGAAAAGCAAAAGCTTTACCATCCTGATGTAGGAGGGATGCACTTCACAGAATCCCACACTACAGTTCTTGAACCAAATAAGTGTAGAACTGGACAGTATTTTACGGTGTTAAGTCCCTTGGATAGCAGTTCTTTCTTCATTTGCACCTCTACCTTTTGAATCTTGGTTCCCATTTAAGCTTAATCCTTTCTTTTAGCTTCTGCTATAAGTGGAAACACACCTGGATTGTCCTGATTGTGTCTACATCATTGATAAAGAATGCCCAGCAAATATGCACTTTAGATGAATATGTTCTTATTGCCTAGATGTTTAGAAACTATTGGAGAAAATAAAGGCTAAGGAAGCATACATTAAGATAAGCAATCTTTGCTTAACATTTTATTCTTAAAAAAAAAACAGGTATAATCCAAAATTTTTCAGTTTCATCAGATTTTCAGGGGTAAAAAGACTTGGAGAAAAAAAAAATCCTTTGTACCACCATCTTTTTAGCTTAGCTTAATGCTAGCTGTGAAAGACAGTATGGCTAATAGTTAGAGGGCTTGAATTCAGTAAGACCTGTGTTCACTTCCTTTCTCTGATACCTACTACTAGCATGTGACCATGTGCAAAGCACTTATTCTCTCAGTGCCCAAAGGAAGTTCTAAGACTATAAACTGCAGACAAATTGCTAATCTGTATCAGGGAGAGTAGTTTCCACACTGGGAATTGAAATCATAGGTCTAGACCAGAAAAAAAAAAGCTAGTTGTATCTTGGTTGCCTTTAGTAATTAGACTTAATTTGTTCAAACTTAATTGAATCATTTCAAAAGTGTTCTGTATCAAAGTACAGTTCTACAAGATACAGCTTGACAAATGGCAAATGCAAAATGACCTTGATCAAGTTGAAACAGACCAGGGAGCAATTTGGGTCAGTCTAGAGTCATCTATCTTTCACTGATATGTGTGGACACATTTAGAGAATATGCATGAAATGTTGAACATTTCCACATGTGTAAATGGAAAAGAAAAGGGTAGAAGATAATAAATATTACTTTTTTCTTTTTATTTAGCATCTGTTTTTTCTTTTTCCTTTCAAATGAGTGACTTGACTTTATTTTTTTAATCTTTTTTTTTTTTTTTTTGCTTTTTAGAGGGAAGGTAGAGCAATTGGGATTAAGTGACTTGCCCAAGGTCACACGGCTAGTTTTTTTGTGTTAAGTGTCTGAGGTCGGATTTGAGCTCAGGTCCTCTTGACGCTAGGGCCAGTGCTCTATTCACTGTGCCACCTAGCAGCCCCTTGACTTGACTTTAAATATATATTATCTAATATATATATATATATATATTTTTTTTTTCAGTTCATGTGTCATTTTTTAGTTCCTTCATTAAGTGGAAAGGGCCAAACAAAATCTCAAACAAACCTAAGTAAGTACCTGTGTGTTTCTGGCTAGCTAGGATTTTAAAAAGAGAGAGAGAAATCCTGCAGCCATCACTTACATTAAAGGATTTTTATTTCTGTAATAGGACAGTTTCCATGGATTGACTAAGTCTTTAAAATGGATGTTTTAGAATCTTCCAAGTAATTTTCAGTGGCCAGTTCTGTAGAGTAAAACATGTTATTGGATATCACATAAAAAATACAAAAGTTCTCAAAAGATGAACTGACAATCATGTACCATCTGTCCTTAGTCAACGGAATTGGTTGCAAAAATCTCCTCTCTCTCTCTCTCTCTCTCTCTCTCTCTCTCTCTCTCTTTCTCTCTCTCTCTCTCTCTCTCTCTCTCTCACACACACACACACACACACACACACACACAGCCAGACATGTCACAATAGCTGTGGCTGCTTAAGGAGCATCAAATGAAACAAACAATGATCAAGATGGAACCATGCACAACGTATCTTGAGGGCAATGTTCTATAGTCTTTGTGGACAGCTTTGTGACTCCAGGACAGGATAATTTTTACATGAAAAGAGCCATCAATGAAATCATTTGATTAGATGACTCAGTGTGTAATGATTAAAAACAGTCCACTGCATTTATTCAGTTCCTACTGTGTACAGAACACTATACTTAGTGACGATAAGAAGCCCTCTTAAATTGTCCCCCCCACGGTTTGCATTTTATTATTGATTACAGTAGTATAGTCTGATGGGACCAGGCATTCAAAAATGCCTTCATCTGTTTCTTGTAATTACTGAGTTTTGTCAAGTTGGATCAAAAGGAGAATCTTTGGGACTGCTTAAATATTTGCATCCTATAAAACCAGGTAAACCTCTAGAAGAAAAGGGAATTAACAATTTGTTATATTTTGATTGATGTCTATTTGGATTGTGTCATACTTTAAGAGTAAAAAAAATTCAATAGAGTAGATTTCATTTTTGTCTGCACATTTCCAGACAATGAAATTACACAAAATTGACCTCTCTTTCCTCTCCCCAGTCCTTTTTGTGGCCATTTCAACCAATTGTTTTGACATGTTGATAACATTCAATGTGCACTTTCAATTATCAAAATCATTCGGATCAATCATCTATGTGACTTTTTTTTCAAAGGAGTTATGTGGGAGAATTGAACATACATAAAACAGTGTATATATTTGCAAAGGAAGAGTGTTCCTTATGGGGAATGTCAGGACTATTAAGTTGTACTTTTCAGGTACTATTTGTTAACTATTAATTGGTTAATTGACAAGTAAGTGGTACATAGAAATTCCTTGAGTTAAAAGGAGAGATAGTGATGGGATAAAATTGTTTTGGGAAAGGTAGTATGTATTATGTATTATAATGGACTGGATCCCTAAGCCTTATATGCTTCATCACATCACTAGGACCCTGCCCAATATCTGTGCTTTATTTCTAAGACCCAGCCCCAAACCTGACCCTCAGACACCAGATCCTCTTATGTCTAGGATCAGAGTGTTGGTTACCAGGTCTCTCTTTTCCAAGAACAGAGCCTCTGGCACCAGGACTTTATAATAAAAACCCAACCAGTACCAAAGATTCAGAGGCCAGGTTTCTTCCATCAGAGCCTCAGTGACAAGGGAAGAGGCTGAAACCAAACTCCATCTCCCTTCTTCCCTAGTGCTTAAAATAGAATTGACTCCACCTTCTGCCATTCACAGAACCCTTGAATGTGAAATTTCTAGCCAACAGGCACTTACATACCCATTTTATGGTTAGCAAACTCACCTTTTCTTCTCTCAATTTTGGTGTAGCAGATTCCTGGCTGCCTAAGTGACAACTATCCCTCTTCCCTTCTACCATTCCTTGATCTTAAATTCTAATTCATCTGTGCTTCCCTCTTCCATTGTGTCCCCTGGAGCCCCTGTTCTATTGCTAACGAACTTTCCATTTTTTCTCATCATCTGTCATTCACAGAGATACAGCTCCTTTCAGAAAATAATGTACCCCTGATTGTCCTCTCCGATTTTAGGTGCACACCTCTCATCCCTCTCTTTTGCCAACCCCCTCACACACACACACATACACACACACACGCCCCACACTGGATTAGGAGGAGGAAGAGGAGGGGGAAGTGGCATACTTTTTGCACATTGCTGCTACTTTCCAAATGCTTCCTCTGCCATCATTTAGCAACTTCTCCTTATTTGAAGTTGACTTCACCTACATTTATCACCCTATCCAGATCCTGGTGGCAGTTCTCCTGGCCCCCAGATCATTCCCTTTCCTTTCTCATAGAGTTCAATACCTGATTCTTCGTCTGCTTCTCCACCTCAACCTGTGCCTTCATACTAGAGGACTTGACTATCCGTATTGATGTTTATCAAATACCTGCCAAGCCATACTGTCTCCTGTGTATTTAATTCTCTCATATAATTCCTTTGGGGAAAAAAAATTAGTCAGGGTAGCTAGGTGGCACAGTGAATAGGGCACTGGCCCTGGAGTCAGGAGGACCTGAGTTCAAATCCAGCCTCAGACACTTGACACACTTACTAGCTGCATGGCCTTGGGCAAGTCACTTAACCCCAATTGCCTTGCCTTCCCCCCTCAAAAAAATAGTCACATAGATAATTAACCAAAATGATCCTTGTACAATAATCAAAAGCGCATATTGAATGTTGTCATGATGTCAAAATGATTGGTTGAATTGGCCAAAAAAAACAACAACTGAGGACAGGAAGGAGAGAGGTCAATTTCATGCAATTCTGTTGTCTGGAACTTTGCAGACAAAATGATTATGTCAAGTTTCAGTGAGTTTTAGACCCATGTGTCAAAAATATTAAAATGCAATATTTTCTGATTAGTTTTAAAGAACATCTGATTGACATCAGCAAAGATGGAAATGTACTATCCATTTTTCCCCCAGCAACGACAATCGTTAAAAACCCAGTATTGAAAGAAATACTGCCTGGCACATAGAAACATTTATATACTTGTTGGCTTAGAACTTAGACCTTAGACAAATTGCTGCATCCGCCAGAGAAAAACAGGATTTTCCAAAATAAAAGCATATTCAATCATATTGCTTTCGCTAAATCATTATTAATATTCTAATGAAAGCAAAAAACCCATTTGTACTATTAATAAAATATTGTCAAAACATTATTTCATCCTTTATGATGTCAATTTTTGTGTAAACTTTATGATGTATGTGATTATTAATGTAGTGGTACATGCATATGCTTTGCAAATAAATAGGCATGTATTAGGGGCATTCCGAATAGAGTGCCCAATCAAAAAAGTCTGCGGACCACTGATCTAGACCAACCTCTTCATTTTACATAATGGGGCAGATAAGGGAAAACTGAGGCAAAGAGAAGATTAAAGTGACAAAAATCCTAGAACTAGTCACAGAAAACGTCAGAAGAGCTTAAATCCCCTGACACTCCAACCCAGTACTCATTTTGGTGGCTGCTCTCCTCTAACTACTTTGTAACCTTGTAGTGGCAAGAATGTAGCTACCCCATATCCATCGATATTTTGGGATTATGATAAGTGATACATGAGAATCCGTCAGGAAACAGAAGCTGTTAATAGTCATTGAAGTTGTGCTTTTTTTTCTTATCAGGTCTATCTGATTATATTGGACGTTAGTACCTGCATTCATGTAAGAAGTTTTTCTAGATCTCCAGACAGCGTTTTTAAGGTGCTGCATTTAAAAATCAATATTTAACAATATAAGCTATTTGTTGATCAAGTAAGTATGCAGTACAATACGGCAGTGTGCCAAGAGCCGAGGAGTATACAAAGGAAGGTTAAGATATGCTAGAACACTTCCTTTCAAGTGCGGTCGAGTGCCAGCAGAAATGCAGACAGAGCAAAGAAGGGCATCGATTTAGAGCCAGAAGCAACTTGTTTAATTAAGGTCACACACATCTAGTAAATGTCATTGGAGGGGGGGGAGCAGATTAGAACTCAGATCTCTCCGGACTCCAGGCCCCGTTCTGTCTGTAGATCATGGAACTATCTCTCCAATAAAAGGGTGGGAAAAGTGTGGAAAGCCCCTGTGCAGAGGGTGGACCCTTAGGAGGACCTTGAAGTATAAGAAATATGATAAAAGGCGAAAGGGACCAGAATTAGGAAAAGGATAGTACACTCCTAAGCCTGTCACTAGCCTGGAGGAACAAACCTTGGATTTACTGAGAATTTATGGCCACAAACTTTTAAACTCTTTTATTGTTAAGCTTTTAAATCTAGAGAAAAGAATGATTATACTGTAGGTTCATTTTGTTTTAAAGACTATTCTTCATGTCATTTTTTCTTCTTGTTTTTCCTCCCCTCTGTGGTACATATCCTAGAAAGCTATTTGTATCATTGCCAAACCTCCAACTTTATTTCAGCACTAATATTTTTAATTGAGTTTTTTCAGATTCCACCACTAGACTCACTTTTAAATCAGGATTCATTTGAAGAAAATGTAGAAAAAAAGTAATTTGAGGGCTATTCTAAATAACCCCAACCTTTAATTAGAGACTGACCTAAGATGACAGCCTTTGATCTCATTTGTTTGGAGATGATGCGGGTAAATCAGACTGAAGCCTGTGGGTATTTTTTTTCTCCTCTGAACCTCTATTCATAGGTGCCCATTTGGATAACTGATCAATTTTCAGTTGCTGATTGTCTTGATCAGTCTTCATGGGGCATATGCAATTTCTAGAATCATTATTTTACTATGGAAAAAGCACTGAACTTGACCCGAGTCTCTTGCCTTAGGTATTTGCTGGTTGTATGCTCCTGGGTGAAGTATTCTACCTCTCTTAGCCTCTATTTCTTCATCTGTGAAATGAGAATAATAGGAGCACCTGCCTCAGAGGGTTTTGAAGATCAAATGAGATAACATATGCAAAGTACTCTGCAAATTTTAAAGTGCTACATAAATGCTAGTTATAGTACTTATTATTGTTACTAGTGTTCCTTTTCCTTCTCTCCTGTTTCTAGTTCATCTGCCTAAAATCTCATTTGGACCCTATGCTTTCCTGCTATTCAAGTATGTTAGCACCAGTTGGATTGGGTTCTCAATCCATATATGATTTTTACACAATAGTATTTTTCTAATTCTCTCTCCCTACTCTTTCCTGCTTTAATCCCTGGCCCAAAGCCCATTGTCACGGGACCCTCTCCTTAACAGTGGTGATGAATGCCATACCCTGCGTGATTGTGAGTGGGGTTGGTGAGAGCAGAAAAACCCCAGTCTTTGCCAGCAACCTTTGGAATTCTTCAAGTTTCAAGTTCTCTTTGGGGACCTTCTAGGAGTCAAGTCTCTTTGGGGTGCTTCTCACTTTAAGCTTCAAGAGGAAGAAGGAAGAGGCCAACTGTGGTTCAGGCTGCTGAAGGAAAAGACTCTGGGAAGACATGAGAAGAGCTGACAATGTTCATTGTGTCCCCAGCACCAGCTTGTTACTCTAGAGACTTCAGGGAAGTATCCTTGGGTGAGAACTAACTCTCCCCCCCGCCCCTTCCTCTCTCTCTCTCTCTCTCTCTCTCTCTCTCTCTCTCTCTCTCTCTCTCTCTCTCTATTGAATTGTCTTGCTCCCAGTGGAGCTCCTTCTCTCTGTATTGTCCAGTATATATTCTCCTATGTATATCTTCTCTGATTTCCGTTTTGCTACAGTTTAGATAAATGGGTTTCTTTGCCATTCTCCGTACATGTTCATTGTGGAATTGGTATTAGGTGGGGAAGAGGTCAAGCAGCTAAATGATTTAGTGGATAAAGTGCTGGGCCTGGGGTTGGGAAGACCTGAGTTCAAATTCAGTCTCAGCCACTCATCAGCTGGGTGACCCTAGGCAAGTCACTTAATCTCTGTTTGCCTTAATTCACTGGAGAAGGAAATGGCAAAACCATTCCAATATCTTTGCCAAGAAAGTCCCATGGACAGCATGGTCTATGGGGTCACAAAGAATTGGACATGACTGATCAACTGAAAAACAAAGTAAGGAGTCAAGCCTTGGATATAAGATACAGAAGGGTTCTCTTTCCCCCCAGTAATGACAACAAAGAACCAGATCATATTCCCTAGACTAATACTATTTAAGAGAGCATATACACATACACATACATATATATTTTTATACATATGTATATATATATATATATATATGCATGTATATATGTGTATATGTGTATATATAAATGCTAGCCAGCCTAGTAAGCCCCTCTCTGAATAGAGTAGAGTTGGGGCCTCTGGATTCAATTTCCTTCTTCCCCTCCTGGTAAGAATTAAAGGCTGCCTTGGAGAGGGGTCAAGGGAGAAGAGTCTAGAGCAGTGGTTCTCAACCTGTGAGTCGCAACCCCTTTGGGGGTCGAACGACCCTTTCACAGGGGTCGCCTAAGACCATCGGAAAACACATATTTCCGATGGTCTTAGGAACCGAGACACCACTCTTCTATCCATCTCCAGGCAGGTCCACCCACATGCAGATACGCACAGATACGCCCACATATGAGTATTAAAGGGTCGAGGCATTAGGAAGGTTGAAAACCACTGGTCTAAAGATATCTATTATGCTTCCTTATGAACCACATAAAGACAGCTCTTGCTGTAGATGGGCCTTGTTATGCACAGGACCTGTCCCTATACTTGAGGCCCATTCTTTTCTTATCTCTCCTCTATTCTTTCCTCACTTACATATAACCAAATACTCTAAACTCTACTCCTGTCTAATAGGCTGCTTGTTGACTATAAGCTTTCAGTGTGTATTAGGGAGATGGCTCCATCACACAGGAGAGGCTGGAGCCAGTTAGAATGGATTATCAAGAGGTGATAAATTTTCATTAGAAGCATTTACACCTTGGAAATGCCCAAATGATAAAAATCAAAGCTTGATTTATTGCTTTAGTGATTGCCTAGACTTTAAAAAGTGATGAAGAAATTTTTAATAATGGAGATTTAAAGTGTTGTGATATCTTCCAGAGTAGTTTTTAAACATTTAGCCGCACACCCCTACCACCACCAGTGGGCACTCTCTATCCTCCACCTTTTATTTCCTTTTTTTCACCCTCCCTCCCCCTCATTCTCTGTTCACTTATCCTCAGCATTCTCTGCTTACTGATTAAATGGGCAGGAAACTAGGACCTTCTCTACCTCCCTGATTTTGGGGGTGAGGAATAGGAGGAGGGAGAGTGCTAGACATTGACCCAGGAGAGAAGAGAGTCAGACATAGGAAAGTACAAGTGAGAAATGGAGAGATTGGTCAGGAACTCATTTATATTAAACATCTTGGCTATCCCATTAGGACTACTCCTGTAAATTTTGTATTTGATAAACTTTGTTGAATGGTAGATCTGTGCAGACAACAACAAAATAATTATTCTGTGTTTTACGCAAGACTGCCGTCACTTGTGATGTTAGTGATCATCAGGATAGGGGTGACCAAAAGTAACAGTAAAAGACATTTCATTCTTTATCTTCTATAACTTTCTCAAAAAGCTATAATCCTGTTTTCTTGCCATCACAAAATTTTGTAAGAGTGAGGAAATAAATGATTTTGAAGAGACAGGGAAGGACGTGTATGCGTTGATGCAGAGTAAAGTGGGCAGGACCAGAAGAATAATTTATACTATGAAATCGAAGTCTTTAAAAAGAACTGCTTTGAAGACTTCTATAAACAAATGACAAATGAAATAAGAAGAACCAAGAGATCAATTTATATTACAACAACATGGAAAAGACAACTTTGAAAGCTGTAAGAATTTCGGTCAATGCGACGACCACCCATGATTCCAGAGGACTGACTGATTGACTGCTCTTCACCTCTGGCCACCAGCTTAGACAGTGAGCTCCTGGGGGTCACAGATTGTTTTTCCCCCTTTGTATACCTAGCACTTAGCACAGTGCCTGTTACACAGAAGGTATGCAATAAATACTAGCTGATTGAATGCTTACTGACAGAGATGTGGTGGATTTAGGGTACAGAATGAGACATATCTTTTGAACACAGCCAATGAGGGAATTTGTTTTGCTTGACTGTAAATATTTTTAACAAAGAATTTGTTTTTCTTATCTCTTTTTTTCTCCCAGTGGGATAAGAGATGGGAGAGTGGAAAAATCGATTTCTGTTCATTAAAAAAAAGACACTTGAAAAAAAATTCATAGTCACAAGTTTTCCTACAGCTTGTATACAGCACAGAGAACTTAGTCACTATTAAATAATATTAACATTATGGGTAGTTGAACTGGGTGCAGTGGATAGAGCACTGGGCTTGGAATCAGGAAGATTCATCTTCATGAATTCACCTACTTACTAGCTGTGTGACCCTGGGCAAGGCAATTAACCCTGTTTGTCTCCATTTCCTCATCTCTAAAATGAGCTGGAGAAGGAAATGGCAAATCAGTCCAGTGTCTTTGGTAAGAAAACTCCAAGTGGGGTCACGAAGAGTCCTGTACAACTGAAATGACTGAACGATAGCAGTGTTAACATTAAACTGCTAAAAACCTCAACAACGGCCTAGCATTATGCTGTGCTCTGTTAGGAGTGAGTACAAAACCTGTTACTTTCCTGTGAGGAGTTTACAATTTGGTTGAGATTATTGAGACTGAAACCTGAAACCATGCACTTATTGATTTAGCAGATAATTACTGTTATGAGCCTACTGCGTGCAATGGATTAGACTAGGCATGAGGGAAAACAACCAAAACAAATGAAAAATGATCCTCACCCTCACTGACTTAGTCCTAAGAGTTTTGAATATGGAATTCTGGAATTTTAGAGCTGCCTTCACTCTGTCCCTCATTCAGGAACAGCTCTGGGATAACAAGAACAGGAATGAATTTAGCTGAGGTACTTGGGGAAGGAGAGGAAGCAAGCCTTTATTATCTCATTGGATCCTCATGAAAACCCTGTGAGGTAGGTGCTTTTAGAGTTGAGGAAACTGAGGCAGGCAGAGGTTAAGAGACTTGCCCAGGTTCACAGCAAGTAAGTGTCGGAGACAGAATTTGAACTCAAGACTCCTGACTCCAGACCTGGTGGGCTATCCAATGTGACACCTAGCTGCTTCCAGCTAGGTGTCCTAGCCCTAGTGTTTTAGACTGTTTTAGACTGACTGGGTGAGACCGCGGTCTCTCTTCTCTTTACCAATCCTAGCCAGGGTCTTTCTCTTCTTTGAAACTCCTGTCCTTTGTAAATAAGGAGATAAAGAGCTCACCATTTTTAGTCCATTCCAGCTATTCTTCTCATAGGCTCCAGCAGGCTGAAGAAGTGATTAAAGGAGGTCCCCCTGGGGATCAGCTAAAGGAGGAGTTTGAAAAGAGTGTTTGCACTTGCATCACAAAGGTAAGGCCTTTGGGAATCGCTGGTTTGCCTGCAGTACTAACTATTTACAGCTCCATCTGGTACACCTGATTACACAGATAATTTCTCTTTGCAATCAGTCTCTTTTCAGCTATTACTCATACCAGGCATTCCATCTCCATGCCCCCTCTCTCTCTTCCCCTGCTTCCCTGTATTGGAATGCACTCTTTCTTCACCTCTGCCTTATAGCAACTCCATCTACCTTCAAAGAATACCTCAGATACCCCTTTCTACGGCAGCTAGGTAGATAGAGGAGGCAGGAAGACCTGAGTTCCAGTCCAGCCTCAAACACTTTCTAGCTGTGTGACCCTGGGTAAGTCACTTAACCCCGTTTATCTCAGTTTCCTCATGTGTAAAAAGAACAGAAGAAGGAAAATAGAACTGAACAACAGCAATCAGCTCCTATAGAGCACTTTTTCCTGAGCCCTAAAGTTATTGATGTTTCCCATTGCACCCACAAAATTACTTTGCATAATACCAATACACATATATACTTGCATCATATCCTTTGATCCTCATGACAATCCTGTGAAAGATAGGCATTTATTGTCCCCATTTTGCAGATGAGGAAACCAAGGCTGATGGTAAAGATTAAGTGATTTGTCCAGGATCACACAGATGTCTGAGGCAAGATCTAAACCCAGGTCTTCTTGATTCCAAATCCAGTCCTCTATCCACTGCTATGCATATATTTTGCATTTACTTATCTATGTACATGTTGGTCCCCTCCCTATAAAATGTAAGCTTATAGGTAAAGACTTATAAGTAGAGACTGTTCCTTCTTTTTTGTCTTGAATAGTAGACAATAAATGCTGCTTAAATTGAATATATAACTGAACAGTATGCAATGTTTAATACACATAGCCTTAAAAATGTATTGTTACAAAATGGTAGACTTCAGAATAATGATGTTTCTGGCTTTAAAAAAAAAAGCCTAAGATTTTAGGCTTATTTTACTAGGTTCGTTTTAGTGTGACTCTTTAATATTCATTTTATCAGAAGCATTCAATCCTGGAAGCCATTATAAATTCATTTCTTGTGGCAAATTTTTATTTCTGTTTTTGTTTTTCTATTCATGGCTTCCGTTCAAGATACTTGAAACCACTAGGTGGTGGTACAAGAACACGGGCAGAAATATTCCTTTCTGCAGGCTATGAACTTGCTTAGCTCTCTCTGTTTAAAAATGGCTATCCACTGGGGTCCTTAAATGCCTCCTAGGGGATGCCATTGTGGTTGCTGTTTAGTAGTGGAGCCCACATTAAATTGATGTTGAGTTTTACAACAGCTGTTAGACACCACTTTATGTTGATGTTGTGACTTTTTAAAAATGCTCATTACTTGGAAATGTTAACTCTTCAGCAGGAATCTGTTGAAGGTTTCTGAGGGCTTTGAAGGGCTTACTTATATTTCAGACTTATTTACTGATCTTCAGCTGCTGCAATCGAAACTATTTGGAAGTGAACATTGATAGAGAGAGAGAAAGAGTGTGTGTGTGTGTGTGTGTGTGTGTGTGTGTGTGTGTGTGAGAGAGAGAGAGAGAGAGAGAGAGAGAGAGAGAGAGAGAGAGAGAGAGAGAGAGAGAGAGACCTGACTGCGTTTTCAGTAATGCAACCAGCACTTTCAGATGGAAATGGCAAAAATCATCTGTCTGCAGTGGCCCCAACCTGTCAACAACCATCCCACCTTCTGAAAGATCTTATTGTAGCATTGGCTTCCATCTGGAGCTATTGAGAAAAGTATATATTTTGAAGACAGGTTTATAGGCTAATATAAAAATGTCTCTTTCTGCCTGCGAGATAACTTTTTAGTTACTTTCTTTAAGATTACCTGACTTATTTAATATTCTGGCTCTCTGCTTGCGGTTATTGAATAAGTAAACCCCACAAGAAAGGAATACAACATAAATATTAAACTGATATTAGAATTTCATTTCTGTCATTTGCATTTAAATTCTCCCCAAATCTGTGTGATTTGATCTTGATGGAGAGGAAAAACTCCATGCTTTAGCTGCAATGACAGTAACATTCTCATCACAATCAGAGTTCCCCTGAGGCAGTGTCCTTGTTGACTTAGGAGACATATAGAAGCACAAACTTTTCCCCTTTGTGTCAACATATATATTTTACATATGTGTATATGTATGTATATGCATATATGTGCATGTGTGTATATATACACATATCTCTCTGTGTGTGTATGTATGTGTATATGTATATGTATATGTATATATATATGTGTATATATATTTCCAAAGCTGTCAGCTCTTTGGGGCAAACAGGGAAGCAGAGCTATTGGTAAAAATCATGGTGGTAATGGGTAGAATGCTGGATTTAGAGTCCAGAGGAATACCTGGGTTCAGATTCCATTGTGCACACTACTAGCCTTATGATCCAGGACAAATCATTTCCCTTCTCCAGGCTCCAGTTTTTCATCTATAAAATGAAGGTCTTACTCTAAATGACCTCTACAATCCCTTCAGATTCTGAATCTGCAAGATATCATTTCCATTACGTTTTTATGTCATTATGAGCATTCCTCAGAGCATGGGGCAAAAGGTCCTTGCTCTATAGTGCCAAGGTGCAAAGGGAATGGCATTCCTTTCAATAAGCAGTCCCTGGGTTTCACCTCATGGCACCTCTGCAGGACCTTGGACCTTCCCTATCCCAGAGTCCCGTGGTCACAGTAACTTTCCCTCCCAGTTCTGCGATGTCCCCTCTACTGGGTAACTTGACTCAAAGCTTCATTATCCTCTGCTGGCCTTTCCTCTCCATAACCTTTTTTGCCCCAGTTTTAACAAAAAGAAATCTAATTTGGCAGCTGGTATTCACTGGCTTTAGATATGGGGAAATAGGTGATTTAGGTAGAGATTGTGCTAGAGATCATGAGACCTTCAAGGATATTATCTTCTTATTTTCATGGTTATTTAGCTGATGCGTTGTCAGCCTTATTCTTGCCTTTAAGCAATTTGTTGGTTTGCTCAAAGAAAAGTGACTTTTTTACTCCTTTTCATTAAAATTCATTCAAATAAGAAAGGTAGAGTTCAATTTAATCTAAATATACTTAGAAAAAAGCACCTACACTTCCTGTCTCATGGAAGATGGAAACCATTACAGAAGCAGTTCCAGTAAATGGAATCAACACGGCTGATTTCTTGGTTTTATTAGGAAAGGTAGCCAATTTTGTGATCTGCAGTGTTTAAATCAATTGAACTATAGTGAAATTTTTACCTCTGAATCGGCCATTACACAGCTTGCAACCCTTTGTTCAGGAGATTAAGTTTGCATCTCCTCACATTATCTCTTTGTAATTGGAAAACTTTAATTCTGACAGAGAAAATGTGCCAGCCTCCCTCCCTGTGAGCCTTGCCACAAGCCAGTGCAGGGAGCCATCTGGAGAACGGATGCTGAAGTCAGGCAACAACATCCTGTCATTTTTTATCTGGAACTTTGCAACCGAACAAACAACGGCATCTTAAGCTTCATTTGTCTGAATCTCTAGTGCTCTTGGCAGAGGTCGTAACCAGCAGTGGTTTTGTTGATTTGCTGCATCAAAAGTAATTAGGTTACAGCACTCACTGGCACAGCCTCTGATAATGGCAGAAGAGCCCCAGGCTTTAACTTTGTCCATTATGTCACAGTGAAGTTTATACTCATGAAAGCACACTCTTTTTCTTTCGTTTGTTGGTTGTATTTCGTTGCCATAACTGTAAACCTAAATTTCTCTTCAAGAAGTTATTTAGGCAGACTAAGTTGTCTTCCTTTCCTAAGTCAGAACTGGTTTTTTTTTGTTGTTGTTGTTTTTTGTTTTTTTTTATCATTTATAGAGTTCAAATTAAACAGTTGATGCCTCATGTTGGGAGGTTGTGTCCTTAAGATAAACATGTGGCCTCTCCATCTTGATGTCTTCTTTTGAGAACCGTAGGGGAAAGCACCTAGAATTTGGGGGTATTGTAAGATTCTATCAGATTGACTTGGAACTCACTTCTATACTCTTGCCCGTAGGATGCCAGTCTTACTGACCTTTTAACCCTAGCTTGTTGGAAAACTCCAGTAAGAGCCAAACATTCATATATGAAGTTATCAAATGAATCATTTTCAGAATCTGAGTAAGATAAAGAAACCATTTAACTAGGGTTAAAATCAGGGCATTACTGAGCATGCAAAACAAGACACTTTAGTAGTGATCAGGTCTTAAGACTAAAGGGTGAAAAAAGAAGAGAAAGGTGATTTCTTTCTGAAAGGGTAGGAGAAAAAGTGGTCAGAACAATTGGGAGATCTCACCAGAACTCCCGAGTGTTTGAATCTGTACATCTTGGGTGTTATTTTTTAAGATGTCTTCTTAAACACCATCAAAACTGA
This sequence comes from Pseudochirops cupreus, assembly GCA_028627135.1. Classification (NCBI taxonomy): domain Eukaryota; kingdom Metazoa; phylum Chordata; class Mammalia; order Diprotodontia; family Pseudocheiridae; genus Pseudochirops; species Pseudochirops cupreus. The sequence continues at coordinate 290,247,560 of CM053582.1, read as the reverse complement.
AGAACTAGTTACTCTTTTTGGTCAAATGGGAGTTGGAATAGAGTGAGATGAGTTGAGAAAAGAAAGAAAAAAAGGAGCCCCTAGAAATAAGGTTGAACAGTTTCCTGTATAAATGTTATAATGCTCTAGTCAGTGGGGGGTTGTGCCAGGGGAAAGACTGGGCTTTGGCTCAGCAGGGAGGTCACATGTCACCAGAACGACTACATTGTCTAGATGAGATTTTTCAACTAGCTTGCAGAATGATTAAATATATTAAAATGTAAGTTATAATAGTAACAGTTAATAACATGAAGAATGTTCCCCAAGTTATCTCTTGAATTTCCTCTAGCCTCTAAGGCCTTCTTCCCTCTGTCACAGTGCTTGTCCCAAAAATCCCTCTGAATTTTAAAGGAATTGCTGTAATTCCCACATAACATTTTGCCTTCCTTTAGAGATTGCCTGGTTGGAGAGTGGACTGGGAACAAAGTTTGCTACTATTGATAAAAGTCATAAGCATATGTGAAAATGAGGGTTAAGTAAGTGTTTATTTGAGGATTTAATATTGCCTGCACTCAAGGAGTAAAGCAATTATCGTGTTGTTAATTTCATATTCAGGAACTCCTTATTTATTTATTGTTTACCTCTCTGCATAATGAAAATGCCATGGAAGTCTGTCTGCTTCCTCTGGTGCTCTAATTTTAAATAGAGCAAAATGTTATGTATAATTTTAGGTTACAAATTGCAGGTTTCCTTCTCCTTTAAATACTCTAAGTACAGAGGCAGCTGGGTCATAATGGATTCAGAGCCAGAAAGACATAGGTTCAAATCCTGACTCTGACATTGAGTCAATCACATTTAGAAAAGTCACAACCTCTCAGAGTCTCAATTTCCTCAACTCTTCCTCATCTTTTTCTTTCATTTCCTCAGGCTTGTAGGGAAAGTTTGTGGGACAATTGAAAGCCCAAGTAGTTTGTTCTTAGCCACATATACATAATATGGTAAGAATACAGAAGAACAGATATCTCACTTGATTTCTACCTAGGATTTGGGAGTTGTTTCTGTCTTTTTTCCCTACCCTATTTCATTTTCATTGGCATGGAGGAAACCAAAGGATCTCGAGAGATTGAGAAAAAACCATGGGAAAATCTAGGAAACTCTTGGCAATTATTTGCTGAAAGGAAGACTTTAAAATAATTTTGAAGGGGTCTAAATTGGCAATTGAGAATTGAGGGGAATTAAAAGGGATTTTCTAGCCTAAATCAGATAGTGGCTTAGAACAAAGACATTACTCCTAACAAGGAGGAATAAGTAGATTGAATGATAGACAAAATACCTGGATTCTCTGGGGAGAAAGGACACACAAAGCTAAGACTCTAGGAAGTGACAAATTAATCTTCTTAGAGGAAAAGCACAAATAAAAACATCTCTGGGTTTTGCTCTCCAACTGATGTTTTGATATGTGAAAGACCTGCTTCCCTAACTAAAAGAGCTGAATCTTAACCTCTGGGTTCTATGTTGAAAAGAGAGATGGCAAAATTCACTCTTCTTTTTATGGGGAAGAAAGGGTAGCTCCATTGAAAAACATAGCTGTAACCTAGAAGTTGTAGGCGAGTGATGCTACATTACCACATGCCTAGCAGTGCAATGCCCAGCAGTAACCGCAAGACCTAGGGAGAATTTCCAGACAAGACATCTCACCCATCACCTGAGACCATCAGGGAGCAGGCACAGCAGAAGCAGTATGATGCTGTCCTCAGAAGTTAGGGGAAGCATGAGTTAGCCCTGTACAAATGCACCCTGCTTCTACGTGTTTCCTATGTATTTACCCTTCCACACGTCTTGGCCACACTTATAATTTCTGTTTGTGCCCTTTCACATATTTTCCCTATCCGTGCCCACTGATGGCTTCTGTATTTGTAGGGAAAACATTCTGCTCCTCTTTCTTTTTCTTTTTTTTTACTATGCTTTTTCATTAAATGCCATTGTTTTGAAGTAATTTTATCCTGTGGCTGACTGTTAAAAATGAACACATCTGTGGAAACTTGTGAGCCGTGGTTTTGAATGGATGTGTACTTACAGAGAGCTTTTAATATGGGCAACTTTCTTGGAGTCCCTAAGTGAAAGAGGCCAGTGCCCCAGGTACTACATGAAAAATGGGAATAATAGTACCTCTATTGTCTACCTCACATAGTTGTTGTTGGGCCCGAGTGATTTAATTGTGTGTACGGTTATTGTGGGACTCAGGTAAGATCATATTTTTGGCACACTTTAAAAATCTCAAGTGCTTATATCAGTGGTTCTCAACCTTCCTAATGCTGTGACCCTTTAATACTTGTATGTGGGCGTATCTGCATGTGGGTGGACCCGCCTGGAGACAGATAGAGGAGCGGTGTCTTGGTTCCTAAGACCATTGGAAATATGTGTTTTTCAGTGGTCTTAGGCGACCCCTGTGAAAGGATAGTTTGACCCCCAAAGGGGTCGTGACCCACAGGTTGAGAACCACTGGCTTATATGAATACCAAATATATATATATATATGCATATATACATATATGCATTACATATATATTATGCACATATACACATATGTATGTGTTTGTTATTAATAATTTCCCAACATAAGGGACTCAAATCTCCCAGGAAAAAATAGTTTTGTAGAAATAAACATATTACATTAAATAATTGTAACATATACAATTAATATCTTGAAACTTAAATCACAACCATTAAAGCTTTTCCCTTTAACTTTTGCTGGAAAAAAATCATGAAACCATGCTGATTGGATCCATTACACATTTATGTTATATAATCTCAATTGGGCCCTCAGTGTGGCAAGGAAATTCTTTTACACCTACACTCAGCACCAAGCTTTTCTAAGTTTTCATCCCTCTTGAAACTTCTTATAACTCACTGTCATCCTATCATCTCAGATGAGACTCTTGTCTCGTATTTCACTGAAAAATTGAGGCCCTTTGCTGAGAAGTCCCTTCTTTTTATCCCTTTCTTATCTCATGTCCCTTAGAAGCCTCTTGTAACTATCTCCTCCCTGATCCTTGCTTCGCATGAAGAAGTAGCCTTTCTTCTTGCCTGGGCAAACCCTTTGACATGCACAAGTGATCCTTTCCATCTCATTTTTTCCAGAAGAATGCCTCCTATATTTATCTCCACTCTCAACTTATCTTTAATTTCTCTGTTAGCCAACTGCTTCCCTGCTGCCTACAAATGTGCATATGTTTCCCCCATCCTTGAAAAAACATCACTTGATCCTCACATCCCCTCTGCATGTCATCCCATATCTCTCCTCCCTTTTGTAGCCAAACTCTTTGAAAGGGTCGTCTACAATCATCCCTTCCATTTCTATTCCTTTTTTTCTCTTTTTAACTCTCAATAGTATGACTTCTGTCTTCATCATTCAGCCAAAACTGCTCTCTCCAAAGTTACTAATGAGCTTGTATTTTCCAAATCTAATAATTTTTTCTCAATCATCATTCTTCCTGACTTCTCTAGGCTTTGAAACTATTGATAGCCTTCTTCTCCTCAATATTTTCTTCTTTGTAGGATATTGCTCTCTCCTAGCTCTCCTTCAACCTATCTATCCTCTCCTGTCTCTTTTGTGGGATCCATCCATGTCATACTTGCACACATTGGTATCCCTCAAGGCTCTAATTTGGGTTGCCTTCTCTTCTTCTATACTGTGTCACTTGGTGAACTTATCTCCCATAGGTTCAATTATCATCTCTAAGTTGATGACTCTCAGATCTACTTATCCAGCCCTAATATCTACTCTGACATCCAGTCTTGCACCTCTGCTGTTTGGACATTTTGAAATGAATATCTGCAGACATTTCTTTTTCAAGGTAATCAGGGTTAAGTGACTTGCCCATGGTCACACAGCTAATAAGTATTTCAGAATGAATTTGGGTTCAGGTCTTCCTGACTCCAGGGCTGGTGCTCTATCCTCTGGGCCACCTAGCTCCCGCTATCTGTAGACATCTTAAACTCTATGTTCAAAACTGAACTCATTCAAAATAAAGCTCAAAATAAAACAAAACAATACAATACACCTCCCCCCTCCAACCCCTTTCTCTTCTTCCTAACTTTGCTATTACTCTTGAAGGCATCACTATCCTTCTGGTTATCCAGGCTCACAACCTCGGTGCTATTCTCAGCTTCTCAATCTCATTCCCCCATATCCAATCTGTTGTCAATGCCTGTAAGTTTCTTCCTTCAAAATATCTCTTGTATATGCCCCCTTCTGTCTTCTGAAACTGCCACTACCCTGGTACAGGCCCCCAACACTTCATGCCCACACTATTGCAAATAACCTGCTGGTTGGTAGCCCTTCCTCAAGTCTCTCCCCCTTCTAATCCATCCTCCACTCAGCTGTCAAATCTACACTTTGTACTTCTTAAGATGACCATTTAAAAAAAAAATTCAGAAACCTATTTTTACCAAAGGGACAGAAGTCCTCTAGTTCCATAAATGGAGGTTTCTTTTACCTATAAGGAGAGCAATGAACTGTATTGATTATAATTTTAGCAGATTATATATGTGGTATAGTGATGATGGCTTGCATCATCATCATTGACACAAGGGAAATGGCATAAAGTCTATGATAGAGAAATATGTGATCAGAAAAAGAGGTGGGGGGAGGTCAGAAGCAAGAATGCGGGATAATAATTGGATAGCCTATGTGGTAATTATTCATGCAATAGCAAGTGATTTAAAGGAAAGTCACTAGCCTGATGGGTAGACTCTCTGGGGGATTTACAGGAGGATATGGACAGAGTTAGGCAGAACAGGCAGACATTAATGGGTAGTGATCTGCATGCTGAATTTTTGTATGAGGAATGCTCCCATCAGTATGATCACAAGCTCCATCCATGTACCAAAGGGATGATGAAAAATTTTACTATGTAGATCTAAGTTGTAGACAGTGGCATTCAATCAGACCCAGTGGTGGAATCCTAGTTAAGTGTCTATTTTGGATGCCTCATGAGGAGGGGAAAGGAATTAAAAATTCCCTCCTTTTTATATCTCCCAGGTTAGAAATACTAGGGCTACTCAACAGCCCAATCCTTTTCTGATTGGCAGAGAACCTGCCAGTTTTTGAAAAAGGCCGGTTTGCCCCTCCTTAGACTACCTGGTAACCAACCCACCACATCCCCCCACCCCCAAGATAGAGGCTTGCCATGTTAACACAGAGCTTAGTGAGGACACCTTACTTAGTGTGGCCATAGCCCACTGCAGCTCAGAGCTACTGAGCCTAAGAGATCTGCTAAACTTATCCTATCCCATAGCTGTTTTTTCAGGCCTGCATCACTATGCCAGGTGAAAATCAAAATTAATAAACTTATTTCCATTATCAGCTAAACCAATCTTCGTAGTTCATGCTTTGAGCAATATTTGAGTTAATTCACTAAACTTTTGTGGGTTTTTTTTTTGCTGGTTCTTGCTAGCAAGTCTTAAATCTGTGATCTGAGGGGTCCCCACAAATCACTTCCAACATCAGAGATCAAAGATGTCAGTTACAGGAACCAATGGCCTCACTGTTATTCTTGCCTAAAGTATTTGAAAGAATTGGGAAATTCTTATTAGGTAAGTAAAGCTAATAAATTCTACTTACTATGTTTTTCATCTATCAAATGTTTGATGCATATTTCAAGTCAGCACAATATGATATCCTAGTTCCTGTTTCTTGTTTCTGTATTAAACAGAAGCTACAAGTACTGCATAAAAGCTATGAATTCAGTCCATCGAAACTAAGCATTGTTTTGGAATGTCAGAGGCAGAATTTGATAACTAGGAATTCATTTGAAATATCAAGCAAGATAATTGTGATGTGCTTTGCAGAGCCCCTGGCACATAGTAAATTCTATATAAATGTTAGCTATTATTATGTGTAAAGGGAATTCAGTTGAGTGGGCTGGGATAGGGGGGTGAAGCACATAAGACAATACAGGAACAGGGACAGGGACAGTTTCTTTGGTAGCTTATCCCCTGGAAAGTTTGGTTTATTTCCTTCTGGAATTTGGTGGTATATACAAGTCCCAGGAGGAGGACACCATGTTGACATGATCCTAGAGTTAGCACTCCTGGACTGGTAGTTCCACAAAGTGGCTGGGACTGACTGACAGTCTTGAGGCAAATCGTGGGAAGAGTTCTCCCTCTCTACATACACGTTGACACCCGGGGTAAAGTCTTACTCAGCCACTGTTAGTTATAGCTGAGGTTAGGGACTACTGGTTATAGATTCATTCACCATTTAATGAGTTCTTACTCTGAGCTAAGGGAAATATACATAAAATAAGATTGGAGCCTTCCCTCAAAGAGCTCATTATCTAATATGGGAAATGAGCTATAAAAGAAACATTTAATAATAAAGTCAACTTAAAGTTAAATGACTGAAAGTGTGATATAGTTATTTACTTCTGGAAAACCTTACTATATTTGCTAAAATTTGGTATGTAATAGGGCCAGTTCTTCAATTTCGTTGATATTTATACAAAGTGCAGCTTTGAATGAAAAAAATTAGACCATCTGCTAATGTGACAATATTTGATTTTATTCCTAAACACAATACTTAAGCATTTTTCTAATGTGTTGATCTGTCTCTAAAATAGTTCAGTTTCCGTTGGCCCATTTCCATGGTTTCTAACTTCTATCACTGAAGCACTTGACATTACTCTACTTTCTAGTCTCCCAACCCAAGGTGGGGTTATCTTGAAATATGAATGTCATATGTATGTCCATTTCATCTTGTAAATGCCGTGGGCCTGCTTTTACCTCTTTGTTATTGCTGTTCCAGTTGTGTGTGTCTCTTTGTGAGAGGACCCTTTGGGGGATTTTTTTGGCAAAGCTCCTAGAGTGGTTTTTCATTTCCTTCTCCAGCTCATTTTACAGATGAGGAAATAGAAACAAACAAGGTTAAGTGACTTGCCCAGGGTCACACAGCCAGTAAGTATCTGAGGTCAGATTTGAACTCATGAAGATGAGTCTTCCTAATTCTAAGCCCCAGTGCTCTATCCACTGTGCCACCTAGCTGCCTTTATTTTCTGTCTATACAATTAGCTTCATTTTATTCAATTAATTTCAGTTTATTCAATTAACTTTGTCTTCTCTTAATGGAATCCTGAGATGTGGAATAAGGGGATGGAGTGGTGGTGGGATATAATACTTTCTTGGGCATGAGTTTACTCTAATTTTATATCTTAATTTATTTTTAGTTGTCTCCTTAAGCAATCTAAACCACCTGAGTCAGACTCTTCTTTCTCTCCTGTTGTCCACAGTAAATCACAAACCAGCAGACTAGCAGACTGTCTTTCTCCTCCCCCTTCCCTCATTTCCCATAGAGTTTCCATCCCCCAGGGGCACAAAAATCCAATTCATACCTAGGTTAAGACCTCTTGCCTGTGATGTCATTGAACAAAGAACAACAACAGGGAAAGGATACCCCTTCCTGGGACAAAACTATTGCAGGATAAGGGTCAAGACCTAGGGAAAGGACACAAACACCTAGAAGGTATGAAGAAACAGAGAAGAGTATATGTTTTTGTCAATAAATCTGTACAACTTCCCTGATGCAATGGGGCTAAGTTGTGTGACTGTCCATGATGTAGATCAGGTTGCCTGATGAGCTATATTGATATCACTGACTTCTATGGACTGGGTTGCCTGTCATTACTGGAGAGGGACATCAGATGAGGGATGTGCCTCCTTATACTGCAGAAGCTATACCATCTCTATTTTTAAAAAAATCATCTAGAGATATATTTTGGGTTTATATTACCTTTACTTCTTAATTGCCCTTTCTGTGTAACAATCCTAACATGTAGGATTCTATGTGGCAATCCATCCCTTGTAACAAAGATTTTTTAAAAAGAGAGAAAAAGGCCTCCAGTAAAACAAGCCAAGCTAACACTTATACCATGTCTGATAGTGTATGCAATATTCCACAGTCCTAATCCCCCACTTGGCAAAGAAGGGGCAGAACACCCTATAGAATGGAAAGAGAATTAACTCTGGAGTCTAAGGACTGGGGCTCAGATCTCACCCCTGACATTTACTACCTTTGTGCCCTTGAACAAGTCATTAGTTTCTGTGGGCCTAAATTTCCTCATTTTATTTTCTCTTGAAATTCTGGAACTTTTGTTCCTCCAAATTAATTTTGTTCTTGTCTAGTCTAGCTCTATAAAGTACCCCCTTGGTAATTGATTGTTATCTATACCTTCCCTTATGCAGTGGGTTTGTACTTTCTCCATAGCAACTGCCTGTCTGGGATGGGTGTGGCTTTTGCTAATGTGCCCATCACCATTCTATTTCCTTGCTTCTGTGGTAGCCTTTCTGTATCATTTACACTTCTGATACTGATGTGGCTTTTGCTACCCACCATCAGAACAGTAACTAGTAATTTCAGTACCTGAGATGACAAAAAATATACCTGGGACAAGCAATAAGAAATGATTTAAAAGCTAGGCCAGTTCTCTTTGGAGGACAGGCTGCTGCTTAGGGAAAGGGTGAGGAGAGAATCAAGGATATTGAGGAGGAGCTCACCAAGGGTGTTCGTGTCAGAGATGGAGGAAGTAGCTACTATGGGAGGAAGCATCTGGTAGATTCCTACTTTAAGCAATTCTTCTGGTTATCTAGGTGCTAAGCTCTGTTGTTTCTACTCAAATACAATCAGAGCCCTCTAATTTCAGTCTGCTTGGGTAAAATCCTAGTAGCCTAACCCAAAATATGTCTAGGCTTGCCATCAATCTGTCACATCTTTGTGTATTTATGAAGAGAGAATTTTCCTTCCTCTAAATTTGTTAACAAGCATTTAGGGTTATAGACCTAGACCTGCTCTGGATCCAAGTGGTCATATGACTTACTCAAGGCCACAAAGGTAGCAAGTTGTCAGAGATGGGATTTGAATCTAGGAGGCCTGACTCTAGAGTCTGTGATGTTTCTATTATGCTGTTTGCTTCCATTTACTAAGTACCTGGTCTAGGTAAAGATCCTGGGGATACAAAGAGAAAATGAAATACACACCCTTCTTTTCTGGAATTTACTCTCTATTGGATGGCCATAGCACAGACACAGATCAGTAAATTCAAAATATGTGTGTAATCCATGACACAGGGATTTCTAGGCTGTGGACTCATTGCATTAGGTTCAGTCTTGGTTATTGACCAAAGGAATAATTTTGCCAGCTGTTATGGAGCATGCCTATCATCCTTGCTATTGAGGAGGAAGAGGCCAGTGGATTTATTGGGCTAAGGAGCTCTGAGCTGCAGTGGGTTATGTCCATGTTTCGTATTAATATGGTCAGCCCCTTCAAAAGTAGAGGCTTACTAGTTCACCTAAGGAGAGGTGAACCAGCCCAGGTCAGAAACAGAGTGGGTCAGAGGTCCTGTGGTGATCAGTAGTGAATGTTCTCTGAATGTCCAGCCTTGGCAAGTTAGGGTGATCCAATATTTTAAACAACAGTTCATTTTCGCTTTAGCTTGTCATATCCCAACCATCAACCTTCACAAAGTTTACTTTGGAAAAAATTCCAAATATAGTCCATGACTAGGTTTCCACAATTAGAGATACAAAGGGTTCTCTAGTTCTTGTTCAAGCACTCAAGGTACCATGAAATACTCAAAGGACACCTGCATGACCACTAAGCCAAGGCTCTTTCCCAGTGGGTTGCATGGGCTTAGTGATGAAGCTCTTGGCCTGTTGGCAGTTTCTTTGTGATTGAGTGGTAGTCTGATTTAGTAGTCTTATACATTATCCCTCTGCATATACACTGACTTTGTTACTCTTGTACATTCCGTCTTAGAGTTCCCTGGATTTTCACCGAGGGTCCCTCACATCTGGAAAGATCTCCTTCCTCACCTCTGCCTTCTGATTTACATGGCTTCCTTCAACAGATGATGCTAATTCTGCTTTCTGCAAAAGGCTGTTCCTAGTCTATTTCCTTATTCCCTCCTCAGCTCCCAGGGTTTTCCCTCTGAGATTGCCTCCCATTTACTCTGAATATATTTTGTAGGTATATTTTGTTTGCATGCTGTCTTCCCCATTAGAACATGAGCTCCTTAACTTTCTTTATATCCATAGTGCTAAGCATAGCACTTGGCATGATAAATGCTTAATAAATGCTTCTTGCGTGAGTGACTGATATGTGCATACATCAGATATAGGGTAAGTCATTATTTTAACCTATTTACCTATCATCATTAATAAAAGCGATCAGTATTTATTTCATAGCCACCATTTACAAGGCACTATATTAGATCCTGTCTAATACAAGGGCTCCTTATCTTTGAAGAGCCTTCAGTCTAAGGGGAAAGGAAATACATTGAATTGATAAACTAATAATAACACAATATCCCATGGTACCAGTGTCAAGTAAGTGGTATAGACAACTTGTACTTTAGGAGTTAGAGGAAGAAAAGAGTATTATGGGCTAAGGTGGGCATATAAAGTTTCATGAATGAGGTATCATTGAATGAGTATCATTCAAATGGGTAAACAGGAGGAGGCAGAGGAGCAAGAGTAGTGATCTTATATCACTGTTACATGGTAATTATAATATTAGGTAATGTGTTAAATGGGTAGGATGCTGTATCTGAAGTCAGGAAGACTTATATTTAGATCCTTCTCTTAAACTTTATCTCCTCATGAGCAAATTTAAAAGCCTCCATTTCCTAATCAGTAAAATGGAGATGTTACCTATGGTACCTCATTACAATGAAATATATATGTAAAGTGCTTTGCAAATTTTAAAATGAATTTTAACATGATATATAAGTGCCGATAATGGAGATTGTGACTAGACCCAGGATTTTATTGATATAAGGTTTTCCTGAATGAAGAAACTCCCTCTGCCAATGCAAGTTGGCACCTTGACATAGCCAGCACGTATCAGATGGAGATGTGAACCCAATTCTTTCTGGCTCTGGGAACAGCTCTCTTTCCATTACAACATCTTGCTTCTATAATAATATAATAATAATAATTTGTTATTTCATAAAGACGTTTTAGCAAGTTTAAATCAGATTGCCATAACAGAGAGACCAAAAGAGCTGGCAAGCATTTGACTTACTCACCAAGAAGAGAGATATAGCGGCCAAGGGCAAAAATTATCTAGAGAGTAGAGCTGTTTACAAAATGTTATAGAGAAAGATAGTAGGTGATTATGAGCAGTGTTGTCTAATAAAGTGGAGAGAAATGGTTAAGGGCAGTACTAGTTTAAAGAAAACTTGGAGGGAGACATGTAAAGTAGCTGAATCAGACTGAGTCTACATAGAGGGAATATATGCTGGATATGACACAGCTATGCTGGATTAGGAGGAATATATGTATATATATATGTATATATATATACATACACACACACACACACACACAGACACGTATATATATAAAGCAGGGAAAGATGCCAAAAGAATGGGGGGAAAATCTTGGATACATAAAAGAAGAGTGAGAGTATCAAAACCATAAAAAAACCCTACCAACTTATTTTGCCTACTTTCCCATCTTTATAAAATTTGTGTAAGAACAATATATATCAAGAACATCCACAATGAGAGTATCAGTAGGTAAAGTAAGATTTTAAAAAATGATGCTCAACAATCAAAATTATCAACACAATTTTACTTATAAAATGCACTAAAAGCTGTAGAAAATACACAATCCTGCTGTAACTTTCTGTGTGTTAGAGCAAAACACTGCCTTAAAGGCACTCTGTCAACAGTGACCCTGATGAATATGTAGATCAAAATTATGCAAAAATTCCTTAAAAGACATAATAATAGAGATAATCTGGCTTGATGACCCTTCCATCATTAACATTAAACAAGTTATAAAAGAGATAAACAATATTCACATTGAAATGTGAACTGCTGTCATGGGCAAAAGCCACTGTAGAGTCCATGTTGAAGAGGGATTCCCTAAGGATTAGTTGCATCCTACAGACATTCCTGTTTGCAGATGACATTGTACTACATGCATCAAATCTTGAGCTTCCTGGGCAAGATCCTTTAACCACTCAAATGAGTTTAACCTAACCATCCACACAGGAAAAAGCAAGTGGATTATGATGACTATTGCCCACATTGACATGGAATTAAACTAAATGAAATTAAATCAGCTTTATAGAGCTCTTTCTTCAGCACGTCTTAGGCAGACAGAACAAAGGGATGAGCAGATTGGACCAAAATTAATGTAGGAGACACAGATGGTTTTCCTTTGGGAAATTATAAAATTCTTCAGATTCCTAACTTCTCCCTAAAATCAAGGCCTTTAAATATCAACATTCTACCAGTACTGCAATATAGTTACAAGTCAGAGGATACTACAGTCTCTGAGGAGTTAAAATTGACTGTCATTCAGAGGGCAATGGAAAGACATGAGGTAGGTGTAAACAGATTATTACACATGGCAAATAAGGAAATATGAAAAATAACCAAGGAAAGGATATAATCAAAGAAATTTATTATCCAAAAAGATGGCCTGGTCATATAGAAAGAGTAAGGGAAAAAGAATGAATAGCTTAGGCAGCGGTTCTCAACCTGTGGGTCACAGCCCCTTTGGGGGTCGCCTAAGACCATCAGAAAACACATATTTCCAATCGTCTTAGGAACCAAGACACTGCTCCTCTATCCGTCTCCAGGCGGGTTTGCCCACATGCAGATACACCCAGATACGAGTATTAAAAGATTGCAGAATTAGAAAGGTTGAGAACCACTGGCTTAGAGAATTTGGAATGAGAAAGGAAAAAGTACTTCCAGATCATCTGAATTGACTCCATATGAAAAAGCAGCTTTTCTTTAAATTAATAATTAATCTGTTTTAACTAATTGTGAAATATTTTAAAATATCCCGTAGTTAATTTTGCATAGTATCAAAGAACTTTTAGTCTTATCTCCTCTTTTACAGATAAGGAAATTAAGAAACAGATTTCAAATCAAGTGCCCACTATAGGCCAGGTTTGGTGATAGGTGCAAAAAAAAAAATGCAAGTTCCTTCTTTCAAAGAGCTTGCTTTCTAATAGGGGAGACAAAGTACACACCCACATAGGTATACATAAATGCATGCATGTGTACACATACATATATGTATATTCAAAATATAGACAAAGTAAAACAAGGTTTTCCAGTGGGAGAGGGAAGCACTAGTATATGGATCAGGAAAAGTCTCACGTAGAAGGTAGTACCAGATATGAATCTTTGAAGCCCCACAGTAATCTAGGATCTAAAAAACTATGATTGACTTATCCAGAGTCTTCCTGTTAGTGGCAGAGTCATCATTAGTGAAAATTTGCTTTTAAACATTTAATTGGTTAGAACAGGCACTCTCTTTAGTTGTCTAACTGAATTGTTATATGCAAATTTTTAATGTCCCTGGGGATCCAAAGCAAAATTTCAAAGAAAACAAAGACCAAAGACCTACAAATATTTTTCTAAGTAATATATCACTAAGGGATATTTAAGTTGCATGTATTTAAAAGCTGGATCAAGGAAAATTGATAGCATTTCTCTTGGGCTTAATACATAAAACACTCCTTTATACTCTATATTGAATATTTGATAAATGTTTGTACTATGCAACTGGCAAATTGGTCTGGTTTCAGTTCTTGCTGGCACACATCTCCCCATAATTCATCCAGTTTGTCCTTGATTCATCCAGTGAATCCTTTTTCATATTTGGAACAGTGGTAGAGTTACTCAAATTTCAGGTCCCGTGAGATAGTGAGAAGCCTGAATGAAACCAGTATTAATTAATCACAAATGTATGTGTGTATCTGTATATATGTATATGTATATATATGTATATGTGTGTGTGTAATTCACATCAGATCCTTTTAAAATGTATTTTTAAAATGAGATCAACAAACAACAGTTAGAACAAAATGAAGCCTTAGTCATTTTTCTCCAACAAGGTGTCCCCATAAATATGCTAACATCATACAAGATTCTATGACAGATGTGACCGTGGAGATAACTGTTGAAGGATCTACTGATTATCAGTGTCAAACAAGGTATAAAGCAGGAAAACATATGCTTACCTAAGCTGTGTGCTAGTATTTGCCAGGGGGATAACCTATGCATCATTCAAATGGAAGGAACACTCAACTGATCGTGAGGTTTTTGAAACACTCCTTTTTTCAGATAATGTCGTGTTTATTATAGCATCCCCGACACATACTGAAATCCTCTCAATTGCAGCCATTGCCGAAGTTCATAGGATCATCAATTTAGAAGTAGAAGGGAACTTAGAAGTCCAGTATCTTCAATTTACAGATAAGGAAATGGAGTCTAGAAACATTGAGTGATTTAATAGATACAGCCCTAAGCACTCACACTGTAAAAACAAAAATAGATGAAAAATGCATATTGTCCACATTACAATATGCCTTTGAAGGGGCAGACCACAGTCTATCAGTGCATGGATCTTGAATAGGCACTTTGTTGTTTTTCAGTCATGTCTGTCTCTTCATGTCCCCGTTTAATGTGTTTTCTTAGCAAAGATACTGGAGTGATTTGCTATTTCCTTCTCCAGCTCATTTTACAGATGAGAAAACTGAGGCAAATAGGGTTAAGTGACTTGCCAAGGGTCACACAGCTTCTAAGTGTCTGAGGCTGGATTTGAACTCGGGAAAATGAGACTTCTTGATTCCAGGTGCAGCCCTCTATCCACTATGGTGCCACCTAGCTTCCCTGGAGGTTCCACTGAGATAGGCATTACCAATGAACAATAAGGTGGGCCCTGATAATTGAACATTTACTGCTCATTAGGTGCCAGGCGTCGTGCCAAGCACTGAGGGTAAAAAGAAAGTAAAAAACGCCATCAAGGAGCTGTCATTCTAATAGAAGAGATAGGTGGACTGGGCACTATGTTGGTAATTTGGAGATAGATATATTACAGCCACAAAACAATATACATAGGAAGCACCCCTCCCCCCCAACCCCATGTTTTGAGTTCAGTGAACAATTTCCTGAAAGACACAGGTAAGAACTGTACAAGGTGATAATTAATAATGATGATAATTAGCATTTACATAGCACCTTCCATGTGCTAGCTACTCACTGCACTAAGCAATTGACAAACATATTTCATTTGGTCCTTATAACAACCATGGGAAGTAGGTGCTATTATTACCCCATGATGCAGTAAGAAAATTGAGGCCGAGGTTAAGTGACTTGCATACAATTAATAACTGCATGAAACTGGATGTGAACTCAGGACTTCTTGACTCCAGGCCCAATCCTCTTTGCTACTGGACCACCTTGCTTCCCCGCGAGAAAGCAGCATGGATATCTGCACTGGCAGAAAAAGAGGTGACAGGTAGATTTGATCCATTTTTACATTGCGCAGTTCTAAGTGTTCTGGGAAATGTTCATTTATATAATTTTACATAAAATATATCGTTTTCTTAGGTTTATAATTTACTGAAATTCCTTGATCGCGATTTCTAGTGAATCTGCTAATAATTCTCAGATTATCTTTCCTGGACTTGTTTTTCTGGTTTTTGATACTAAATTTCTTAGACTTTCTTCTGCTTTCTATTTTCCTTTCTGTTTTATTCTGATATTTCTTGTATTCTTGAGTCATTGTTCCCCCTCCCTTCTAATTATCAGAACATTCAGTTTTTGAATGAGGTTTTCCCTGTCAGTTCTAAGAATGTCAGATTTTAAGTTTTCTTGCCATTCTTTCCTCTCTAGCTTTTCTATTCTGCATCTCATTTCCTTTCCTCCAGGAACTCTTGCAGTCTCTACGGTCAGTGCCTTTTTTCCTCTGAGGTTTTATCTGTCCTCGGGTTCTCTCACCTTCGGCGTTTGCCCCTGGGCATCTCTTTCAAATCAAGGTAGCTCCTCATGATGGTCAGAATTTTCCTGAGTTTGCTCATCTTGGGGTCTCAGTGTTCCTGCTGACCAGCCCACTTACCTGTCCTTTAGCTGGCTCTGGTGTAGCTTCACCTCTCCAATTTCAGGCTGGTTTTCTTGCTAAGACCACTATTTCTGCTTCTTTTGGTATCTGTGTTTGGCTACATTTAGTCTAGTGTCCTGCTGTTACCTTTCTACCAGCCTCTGTTGGCTTTGGAAATGTTTTGGGGCACTTCTGAACTGGAGGGAGGCGCTTACTTCTCAACCTTTTCAGTTTTCTTCATTGTCGGTGTTTCTGAGGCCATTTAAAGATCTAATTTAGGCAGGAGACCTGGGCATTTATGCTGCAATCTTAAGAAATTGTCCATCTTCAGTCACCCTCTCCACCATGCTTTTCCTCCAACTTCTTCGGAAAAGTGAGGGATGTGTATTTCCTTATCTCTTCTTGGGAACAGACTTGGTGATATTGTA
Organism: Pseudochirops cupreus; assembly: GCA_028627135.1. Classification (NCBI taxonomy): domain Eukaryota; kingdom Metazoa; phylum Chordata; class Mammalia; order Diprotodontia; family Pseudocheiridae; genus Pseudochirops; species Pseudochirops cupreus. The sequence continues at coordinate 290,231,250 of CM053582.1, read as the reverse complement.
TAGCATTCAGTAGTTTTTTCTTGTTCTTTCCATTTCCATTTTTGTGGTCATTGTGTATATTGTTTTCTTGGTTCTACTCAGTTCATATGGCATATTCATTGTTTCTTATCCTACAAAAAGGCATCTAGGTAGTGCAGTGGATAGTGTCAGGCCTGGAGTCAGGAAGACTCATCTTCTTGAGTTCAAATCCAGCCTCAGACACTTACTAGCGCTGTGACCTTGGGCAAACCACTGTTTGCCTCAGTTTCCTCATCTATAAAAATGAGCTGGAAAGGGAAATGCAAACCACTCCTGTATTTTTGCCAAACCCCAAATGGGGTGACAAAGATTCAGACATGAGTGAAATGACCCAACATGTTAATAATAATATTCTGTTACATTCATGTACCACAATTTATTTAAGCATCCTACAATTAATGGACATCTGCTTTGTTTCCAGTCCTTTGCTACCACAAAAAAGCATTTCTGTGAATATTGTGGTGGAGATGGTACCTTTCTTTCTGTCTTTAAACTCCTCAAGGGTATAGACCTGGTAGTGGAATCTCTGGGTTAATCCCAATTGATTTCTCAATAATTTTTACTCAAACGTGACTACATAAAAAAAGACTACTAATAATATCCTTGCACTGTAAGAAAGATTGAAAGATTGTTATGATAAGGAGCAAAGCAAGACCAAAAGCGATCATTTGGTTAGCAGCCACTTCTTGTGACTTCCTCAGGAAATCATTTCTGATTTGCAATCAAATAAAAGAGATATTTAGGGTTTAATGTGCCTCTGTGAGGGTCAAAATTGTTGGTTGAGAAACAACAACAAATATGGACCTCATGATGAAATGCTATTTTTGCCTTCAGATGAAATATTAAAAAAAACTGCTGTGAATACAGGACGTGATTTTGTGGAAGCATAATTTATGCATGCTGGATTGTGAACACAGTCCCTAGGTGCTTACTTAATGATCTAGGAAGCAACAAAGGGAAGTGGGCAGGTTACAGGTTTTGCTGAATGTTGGTTGGATCAGTATTCTTTTGATGGGCTACATCAAAATGTTGAACCAAATCATGTTGGAAAATGATGTCAAAATTCTTTTTTTCTAATATTTTTTAGAATTTAATTTAGTCAGACTTTTCACAAACTTTTATTGCACATTCTTAGATCATAGATATGGTTTTTAAAAAAGAAAATCAATCACATGAATCCAGAGGGGTAGTTCTGAATGCCATCAAATGTAATATTTCATAAGCGTATTGTAGAGAATGAAAGCTACTGTTTTCTAGGGTATAAGTTTGCAAAGAATTGAGTTGAATGAATGAATAAATGAAAAAGCCTTCATTCAGAGCTGACTACAAGTTCTCTGCGAGGTACTGTGGATGCAAATACAAAAGTGAGATAGTTCCCGCCCTTTAGTTTACATTCTGATGTAGGGAACCACACATATGGGGGAGTGGTGGCTAGGGAATGAAGTTTCTGTCACAGGAATTGTTGTTGGAACCATTGGATCGCCAAGTGTTATGTCCTTCCTGCTGTAAATTTGTATTTATTCCCTGTTTCTGAATTAATAGATGGGCAAAGGGAGAGATGTTGTGAAAGAAGTGTGTGTATAGTTATGGATACATTCACAGAGAAGATGGCAAGATGTCCAGGTAGGTCTTGTCTTAGAGGTAGATGGCCAAATGGGATGTCATTTAGTTAAAATACTTCTGCTCTCTGAAAAAAAGTGTTCTGACTCTAATGTGACTAATTTTTTAGGGAAAAAACCTCAGATGGGTCTGTGATTTCATCCCTGTGGGTACGCCCTCCTGCTGTGAAGATTGTAAGCCATTTGATGAGATCAGGATAATGGTCCAATGATTGTTTATTCTTGACTCTAATAACAATCACTTGACTATCCCAACTATTTGATGATACCTTTATTTCTACCATTATTCTATGTAATCCAAGTCCCAAGTCTCATTGGTGTGGGATTTTCTTGTCATTAGTGGAGCTCCATGCCTGTACCTGAGGGGTGGGGCAGAGGGATGAGAGAGAGGAAAGCTTCTGTCTCCTGACTCACAGCAATCTCTTCAGTCTCCTTGGGCCCTGCCTTTGCTTTGGGTGCTTCTACCAATCAGCTTTAAGAGAAAAGATGGGTGATGCCAAACCCCTCTGCAAGGGATTGAAGGGAAAACAAGACCCTGGGAAGAAGCCAACATGAGAGGCACTAGAAATCTTCATCACGTCTGTATCACCAGCTTGCTATACTAGAGGCTTTGGAGAATTTCCCCTTGGTGAGGTCTAAGACTGTCTGGGTTGGGCTGAATTATCTTGCTCCTAATGGGAGAGGTCCTTCACTCTCCGTTGTCTGGTATATATTCTCCTATGTATACATTCTCTGATTTCTGTTTTATTTACTATTGGCTTGGATAAATGGGTTTAAGTGTTGAGTCTGGAATTAGGAATACCTGAGTTAAAATCTGACCTCAGACATTTGTTAATTGTATGACCCTAAGTAAGTCTTACTTCTGTTTGCCTCAGGTTCTTCAATTATAAAATAATAATAGCACCTACATCACAGGGTTGTTATGAGGATAAAATGAGATTATATTTGTAAAAGGTACTTACTTAGCACGGTGTCTGACATATTGTTGGTATTATATAAATGCTTTCCCCCTGCTTCTCCCCTTCTCTTTCTTCTTCCCCTAGGTTCATAGAATCATAGGCTTATGATTTAGACCTGGAAATGATTTTGGGGGTCATTGAGTTCAACCTCATTTTATGGATGAGGAAACTGAGGCATACAGTGCTTAAGCAAATTGCCCAGCTAGTAGTTATCTGCAGCAGAATTTGATGTCAGGTCTTCCTGCTTCTACATCTAGCACTCCATCTACTATGCCACTTAACAACATCCAGCAACCAATTTTTGCAGCTAGTGAGGATCACTGTAGAATTTGTTCTCCATCTTTTATAGTAAGAAATTATTTAGGCAAATCAAGAAGTTATCAGCTTCTTTAATTTTCCCAGAGACAAAAGCCCTAGCAAAGGAGTGGTGTTTGAAAGGAGTCACTAAAGGCTTTAGCATAGGGAATTGTCATTGTCAGATCTGTCTTAGGGATATAACTTTGACCGCTGTGTGAATGATAGAGTAGAGAATGTAGAGTTTGGAAATAGAAACACCAATTAGGAGGCTATTACAATAGACCAGGTGTGAATTGATGAGGGTCTGAACTCAGTTGGCGGCCCTGTGAATGGAGAGAAAAGGATGGATGTGAAAGACTACTATAGCTATCTCCATGGTTGCTTCTATAAGGTGATCTTTGATAATTTTAATATCTACAGGAGAAGTATCTTTAAGCCTGCATTTTGTTTGTATGAGTCAAGTGCTTTTTGGGGTAATCAATAAATCGGCAGTATTTTTTGTTCTCTATAACTATTATATCCAGTTGTGAAACTTTGAAGGTATTATATGTTGTACTTATATAAAATAATGCAGCGGCAGCACAATGAATGGAGCACCAGCTCTGGAGTCAGGAGGATCTGAATTCAAATCCGGCCTCAGATGCTTAATACACTTGTTAGCTGTGTGACCTTGGGCAAGTCACTTAACCCCAATTGCCCCCTCCAAATAAAATCAAATAAAATAATGCAAACAAATTCAGCCAATCAAGGAAAACGATATACATGATAGCCACAATAAGGTAAAAGAAAACAACATTGAAAGACGTCAGAACTGTGATCAATGAGGTTACTAATACCTTAAGAGGGACTCAGAGTGTAGCAGGTGTCTTAATTCCTGGCAAAGAGGTGGTGAACTACAGGTCGAGGATGAGGCATGCATGTCAGATATGGCTAACATGTTGATTTCTACTGCTTATCTGAATTTTTTTTTTTTTACAAGATTAGAGTTCTCTTATGAGGACTATGGTCACACAGAGAGGAAGTCATTGGAAAGTGATATTGGCTTTTAGGAAAGAACATCTATAAGACTTTTAATGAGATATAGTCTACTGTATTTTGTAGAAGTCATCTTGTTGTTCCCTTCTTGAGTATTTTTTAAAATCGTGAATAACCTTGATGCATTCATGTATCATTCTTGTTATGGCAATAAACATGCATTCTTGTAATTTTTATATGTACTTGACAATCCTTTAAAATTATTTTTTTCTGTTTTGGGGTAATCTTTTAGATACTTTAAAATTAATTATTCACTCATTAAACTGATAAAGCAGGATCTTTTATTATTAATATTAAGTATAAGAAACAGTCTTTTGCTTACATAGCCTTTATTTCATACCCTGGCCTTTATTAATTGCCTAGGATATGTAAATCACTTTTCTAGGATTACAATACAATGGCAAAAACTATATGGCTATGTTCCTCAAGGGGCTTATATTCTATGGATTCCTCTCTAAAATTGCATTATATTTAGTGCAGATTTCTTTATGTATTAGGTAAGATCTAACTACTCTTCCCTGCTTCGTCTTTTCAAGAGAATCATAACTACATTGAACCAATGGAAAGACAAGGGGTGGGCATAAGGCCATTGCACCAAAAGGCAAATGATGAATTGTACCTGTGAAAGACACCATCCAGGATGAGTATGACTGGAAAAGGATGTGGGCTGGTAAGAATGAGAGCTAAAAGACAGACGGAACACTGCATTAATGCCCACAAAATATCAAGAGAAGTTGAGGAAAACCAGTTGGATAACAGGCGCGTTCTCTGTGAAGAAGTTACAGAAAGTTAAGGACAAGAGTTGCACAAGATGAGAAGATGTGAATGGGTTTCAGTATGCACCAATGAAAAGAGTAGTTCCCACACTGAAGAAAACATGGGATTATTGAAATACTGAAAGAGCAAAACATGTAGACATGTGCATACATGTCTATATGTGTATACACATATATGCACGTGTGTATGTGTATATGTGTGTATATACCTATATATAGAACCTAGTGGAGCTAAAACTTCACTAGGTTAGGGGTGTATATGTGTGTGTGCACATGCATATTTACATGTACATACATGTGAATGAATCTGTGATCTCTTCGATTTGAGTATTCTCTACAACAATTTCATCCATGAACCATCCTCCCAATTAGCTGTAAATTCCTTTGGCCTTTTGGTTTCATTAATAACAAGAATGTTAATATTGATACTGTTTAATTACTCCAGTGGTCTATTCACCCATGAGTTACTAGACAGGGATCTCATATTCAGAGTGGCAGCTAGGTGGTACAGTGGATGGAGTGCTGGGCCTGAAGTCAGGAAGACCTGAGTTCAAATGTGACCTAAGACACTTATTAGCTGTGTGACCCCGGGCAAGTCACTTAACTCTATTACCTCAATTTCCTCATCTATAAAATGAGCTGGGGAAGGAAACAGTAAATCACTCTATTATCTTTGCCAAGAAAACTCCAGAAAGAGTCGCAGAGTTGGACACAACTGAAAAATGACTAAAATAACATGTATTTTTTGACAATTTGAAAGCTGTGTTCTTTGCTTCTTCTGTCCGCTTTTTTGGGGGGCTAGTATACCACCATCATTGTTGAAGCAGAAGGAAATCACATAGGGATGAGGTCCATTTGCATTTCAATTTGTTTCACTGGTTTCTAAGGTCAAAGAATTAAACATTAAAGGACCAGTATACTAATGATGAATTGTACCATGTTTATCTAGAAATCAGAATTAATTAATCTCTTACCAGTACTGTATTCAAAGCCATTTCAGTATGGGAGAATTTGTTTGAGATTGACCTCTGTCAGAATTGTCCTCAAGAACCTACGATCACTTCTACATTGCAATGAGACGTTAAGAGTAGGACTTTATAGAGGATGCACATGCATAAATGAATGTGCCCAATCAGTCAATGAACATTGATTAAGTTTCTTCTACGTACCACGGATGTAGCAAGGACAGTCCCTGCCATCAAGAAGCTCACAGTCTATTGGGGGAGACAACAAGCAAACAGACAAGCTATATACAGGATAAATGGGAATAATTAAGAGAGAGAAGACATTAAATTAGGAGGAGTTGGGAAAGATTTCTTGTAGAAGATGAGATTTTAGTTGAGACTTGAAAGGCAGTCAGAGAAGCCAGTAGGTGGAGATGAGGAAGGAGAAAAATCCAGGTGTGGGAAACTTCCAGAGAAAATATAGGGCATCTTTTTCATGGAGCAGAAAGGAGGCCAGTGTCACTGAATAGAAGAGCATATGGTGAGGAATAAGGTGTAAGAAGACTGGAAAGGTAGGAGTGGCCTTGGTTATGAAAAGCTTTGAATGTCAAACATGATTTTGTATTTGTTCTTGGAAGCAATAGGGAGCCACTGGAGTTTATTGAATAGGGAGGTTATGGGTGACGCAGTCAAAACTGCTTTTTAGGAAAATCGCTTTAGTAGATGAATGGAGGATGGGTTGTTGTGGGGAGACACTTGAGGCATGCCAACCAACCAAATGCCTTTTACAATAATGTGGGAGTGAGGTGATGAAGGCCTGCTCCAGAGTGGTGTCAGTGTCAGGGAAAGGGGCATCTTTAAGGAATTTTGCAAAGGTAAAATCAACAGGCCTTGGCAACAGATTGGAAATATGGGGGGTGGATTAAGAGATGAGTAGAGGTTGAAACCTAGGCTATAAACCTGAGGGTCTGGGAAGATCGTGTTGCCCTCTACAAGGAAGATAGAAGTAGGAGGAGGGTCTGGAGGAAAGATAACAAGTTTGGTTTTGGACATTTTGGATTTCCCACACATATATGTTATGAATTATATAGTCTTAGTTTATTGTGACAATTAAACTTTAATTACCCTGGTTATATCTGTTATATTAGTTAGTTTTCCTTCATATACTTATATAGCTGTTCTAAAAATCTTAGCATAGTTTTAAGTTTTAGTAACATAAACAGGAACACCCTGTTTACATATATGTATATATATATACATATATGTATATATATTATAAACCATTTCATTAGAAATGAGTGATAGCTCTAGTTTTGACTTTTCATGTATACCAGTGAGAACTGTCATAAGAACATAGTGTTAATATCTATGCTAGGCATGTGTAGACATGAATTTATATACAAAGATAAAATTTTATTCCTTGGAGTCTGTTTGTCATGATTAATGCACTGAAATGTATCAGTAAGAGTCCTTTGACTTTGAGAATAGAGCCATATACTTAATTTAGGGAAAAAATGTAATTCTGACATTCTGTCCTTTGTCATAACCAAATTTGTGTCATCATTTCCCTCATCAATATTGAACATACTTTGTCTTAAACAGTTTCAGCTCTCAGATTATGTTTATATCTTTTTTTTCCTAGCAATTTATTTCCACTGTAGTCACTTTCTGTCAATATCAAATTCCCACAAATGAAAATGACTAGAAATAACTTCCACAGTTCAGGAAAAACTGAGAGTTGACGTATTAACTGCATAGTGACATGCCATTTCAGCTTTACCCACTGTTGAGGGAAGAGTGGCATGTGGCACCATAAGCAGCAGCTATAGAGACGATTACTCGTGGAACAAAAAATGTCACACTTGATGTAGCCTCTGTCTGTTACTTTAATGTGATGCACTTGAGTGTAAAAATAAGAGCCTCTGTCAGGATTGTTAATTATCTGTTCTTGTTATAGAAGCCAGGATTATGAAATGTCTTTGAACCACTTGACGTAATGGGATATTTTGGTGACTTGCATGCATGCCTCCACAAGGGCATGTGCCAATCTGAGTGCTGCCTCATCTGCTGGGAGGTTGGCCTCCATATTATGGTGACCTCACACACTAGCACCACTGTCTTCAAGAGTTCGGAGTAGCCAATTTCGCTCTTAGATTTTTTTTTTCCCATGCACCAATGGGGCACATTTCTCAGGCAATTATATAATTCTGAAGCCCATCTAACACTGTTCTATTCATCTATTGTACCTTAAATACACACAGAATTAATCATGCAAGCAGATGGATTTATTTTAACTATCCACATTCCTTCTGACTCATACTCTTTTTTTTTTCTCCAAATACTCCATAGGGGCTATGATCTCATTACTCTGTGGATTTCCTTCTACTGTACAGATTGTAATTCTTCTGTGCCTGCCCATTCTGTATGCCTCTCATCCATAAGTCTACCATAGGAGACCCTTCCAAAACTCCAGGAAGAAGAAAGGAGATTTCTCATATTCTTTTGACACAATTAAGTAGGTGGCTTATACAATGGTTCCCCTTTGGTCTCACTAGGTAACCAGGCCTTCTTCTTTGTTGCTTATATATTTAGTCGGTAGTATCCTTTATATCATTTCCATTACCTTTCTCCACCCCACACCCTAAAACAAAAAACCCTTCTTCCTTCCCAAGTTTCCTATTTTTCTGTTGAAGACAATACCATCGTATCCTCCCAGTTACCCAGGCTTGTAGCCTCAGTGACGTCCTTGACTCCACACTGTCTTTTGTGCCCCCACCCTCACCCCATTCAATCTGTTGCCAAGGCCTGTAGATTTCACTTTTGTAACCTCTCTCATATATGCCCCCTCCTCTCGTTTGACACTACCCCCTACTCTGTTTCAAGTGCTCATCACCACGCCCCTGCACTCTTTTGAAAGACTGTTGGTTGATCAGTCTACCTCAAGTCTCTCTCCACTCCAGTCCATTCTTCTCCACTCAGCTGTCAAAATGATCTGCCTCAAATGTGCACCTTACCACTTATTGTAATCCAGGCTTCTTTTGATTGTTGCTGAAAAGTACCTTTTCTGGTACTATAATCCTCCCTTACATAAAAATCATTGAATCAATATTAGTCTACACCAGTCATGCTGGTCATAAGTGCTCAAACCTGTACAGATTATAATAAAAACCCCATTTGGGGTTTTCTTGGCAAAGATACTGGAGTGTTTTGCCATCTCCTTCTCTAGCTCATTTTACAGATGAGGGAACAGCGGCAAACAAAGTTAAGTGATTTGCTCAGGGTCACATAGATAGTAAGTGTCTGAGTTCAGATTTGAACTCAGAAAGATGAGTCTTCTTGACTCCAGGCCCTACACTCTATCCACTCTCCCACCTAGGACTTGAATTTCTGTCAGGAATGCCTTTCAATAAACTTTTCCTCATCCTTTTGTGGAATGAACACTGGACTTGGAGTTTAATTGATAAATCATAGCATTAGAGTTGGAAGGGCTCTAAAGGTCATGAAGTTTAACCCTATCATTTTGTAGATAAAAACACTGAGGCCCAGGCAAATGAAGTACATTTTCCAGGGTGATATAGGTCTTCATCTTTCTTGACTTCTTGATAGCATTTGTCACTACTGACCATCCTCTCCTTTTGGACATTCTCTTCTCTTTGGGTCTTTGTGATATCACTTTTCCTTCTACCTGTATGACCATTTCAGAGTGTCCATCATCCATATTCTAGCACCCTAACTAATATTTGTAAATGTACCTCAAGAATCTGAGTTGTCTTCTCTCATCATATTCCCTACATTCAACCATATTCTTTATTCAAATGACTTTCAGCTCTATGTATATAACCCTATACTCTCTTGTGAGCTCAGGTCCCATATCACCAAATATCTACAAACAAAAATGTTGCTTTATGATGTATTTTATGACAGTGAATTTTAATTAGTGCATTAAATATGCTTTTATCTGTATATTGTGTCTCTCCCAATAGAATATAAGTTTCTGGAGGGAAGTGACCATTTCATATTTATCATTGTACCTATCAGGAAGAAGTGCTTATTAAATGCCTGTGGCTTGGTTGACTAGGTATGAGCTTGCTTTATATGAATGCATTTGCCTGTCAGTGTAGTAAATTTTTAGCTGAGAGAATGCATGTCTTCAGTAGCAGTTGTGAATTATGAATCTTAGTGGAGAGAATATAGGAGTGTTTATCTTGGTTTTCTTTCACAGAGATTGGAAAGTCACACCCTCTTTCACACCTCATTTGCTTTCATATAACCCTTGACAAAAGTTGTCAGCTATTTTACTCTTGGCTCCAACTTATATATTAGTAAAAGCTGATTTGAATACATTGACTCCAGATTTTTCCCTGTAAGGAAATGACATTTATGACTGAACCTGCTCCCTTTTGGTGAAGCCCCTGCTTAAAAAAAAAAATCAAGACAATACAGATGTGAAGTTGAAAATTATAATGGCAGTGACAATAGATCTTGGCTTTCTCTTTTGAAGTCTCCAGAGTCTTGGGTAATACCTTGTTACATGAAAGGTGATGTTCCATCTACCTGATTCTTAAAGATCCTTCTTTTGTGAGGAGTAGCCAAATGTATACTAAGCGGGGTGCTTGTGCTAACCAAGAATGAGAGTCAGATCATTCTTGGTTTTAAAGTGGAGCCACAGTCGGGCTTTGGTGTGGAGCATTTCTGGCAGTTTGTTGGAGGCAAACAGCTTCCACCTGTCAAGATGATTTGCTCCTCAGCGTCTCTGAAAAGAACTACTTACTGACAGCAAACACAAGTCCTTGTTCATCTTAACAGGCTTGCCTTTTTTTTTCTTCCAGTTGCTAAATTAACCAGGAGGCAAAACCAGCCAGATTGATGCACCCAAGGAACAGCTGATTTTCCTGACAAGGTAAAGGAAACAGGAAGTATAATAGCATGCATTCTTGCTTAATACAGATACCTGCAAAGTGCTTGGCTTGTTGCCTGTGATAACATATCATCTATGAGTTCCATGCTGTGTGCAGTCAATGTAACAAGAGACTGTCATCACAACCTTCTCAGAGCGCCCGCACGTGTATTTATGTTTTGTTGATGACTTTTGTATTTTGACAGTTCTTTAAATTGCAGCACCTTCCATATTCATCTAGTGTAACTAACTTTAAATTTTCTTAAAGAAGGTACAAATCAGGCTTTCCCAATGACCTGTTTAAGGTGCAAATGAATGTTAGCACAACATTTCTAAAATGGAGTAATTTTATATTTTGCACACATGGCGATATGAATATATATCAACTCTACAATGGTTGTTGCAGGATTTTTAAAATTATTATTCAAAATGGGAAATAAATGTGTGAATTTAACTGGGGGGGGGTGTGAAATTCTGTATTTGAATAGTCTGGGAAACTTGATAATAATTGGCTATAATACCAAGAGAAATCAGAAGCGCATACCATTTCTGCAATTTCAGACTATTTTGAGAGATTTTAGTCTGTTTGATATGGAAAGGTTAGGTGTTTGCAAACAGCCTACAGAAGCGAATTCTCTTGTGATTTAAAATAGCAAATGGCATTAAATGATCTCTTCTATTACTAAAGCTGTCTAACGTCTGAAGTGCCTGAATCAGACAAATCCAGGAACACTAACTCAGCCCAATTGAAACAGGACTTAACCTTTTCTCTCTTACCAAATCAGTGGACAATGGGCCTCAGCTGCATGGAGTATTAGGAAAGCTAACCCAACCTTCAGGCCAGCTGGAAGGCAAGGCTGCGGTCCTTCTCAGCCAAATAGACACTTGGCACCCAATTACCCCTGGGCAGAGGTTGAACATGGTTTGAATGAAGCTTGGATTTGATGGTGCTTACCTCTTCAGGTTGATAACATTGGGCATCCTAGACTCCTTTCATTAACTGGCCTGCTACATAGATGGCAGTGCTGAGAGTAAATAGCCAACCTCTAAAACAGTTGGTTCTTTTTTATTATTTGTAATTTTGTCTATTTGCATATGAGCCTGGCAGCATATGGCATGATGGATTTTTTTTAAACCTCAAAAAAATCATAAACACCCATCTAGTAGGCTGAGCATCCAGCTTTCGGCATTTGGGAGCCGATGTTGCCTGTTCCACCTGCCACTCGTCTGGGGGTCAGGACACAAAATGATGACCTATTAGGTTTTCTTAGCCAAGCAGGACTCTCTAATGCCATGATTTAATTCCTAACAATACTGCCAGAAATGAGTATAAGTGGCGATAACCATCATGTCAATAGCAAATCTGATTGGCTGAATACCTAATCTGTGTAGTACCTAGTATTCTATTCTACTCTAATTAGATCCCTTCCAGGCTGTCAGGAATGGTAAGGGATAAAGACTGCTTCTAATTCAGTCTGCACAGGTCCGTTTTGAGTAAAAATATGTAGGGATGTACAGTCATGTTATCCAAACACACTAATAAAGATCACCAGGAAACACAGAGGAAAAACACAAAGATTTTTATTGAATTTCCACTAAGAGTACGCTGGACTTATGGGTAGCTTTGTAAAATTGGCCTTTTCCAAAGCCACAGGTTTTGATTACTCTTTTTGTCAGGCACTTATAAGTGTTGAAAAAAAAACTGATTTATTTCTAAACCTAGGAGAGGAGATTTCATGATTTGTATTGTGAAAATGGACCTATCTTTTACTTCTCCCAGAACTTCCTCCTGAAACAAAGAAAAAAGTTTATTTGTATTGGAATCTTATGTATATATGCATACATACAACATACAATGTGTTTGTAGATATGTTTATCTTCCTATCTGCCTCTCTCTCTATAAATCTATCTCTGTATCTCTCCAACCATATCTATCCATATCTCTATATCTGTATCTGTCAATCTATAGATTTCTTTATTTCTGTATCTCTGTATCTATTCATCCATCCATCCATCCATCCATCCATCCATCCATGCCTGCCTATTTATCTGTGTATCTCTCTCTCTCTCTCTCTCTCTCTCTCTCTCTCTCTCTCTCTCTCTCTCTCTCTTTCTCCAATTTCATTGATATGGGAAAATTCCCTCCACTGCTGCAAATCAGCAATTCCTTTGCAACTTTTAGTCTTAAGTGGTTGTCTGGGCAGTAAAGATATTAAGTGACTGTTTGCTGTAGCTTTCTCATCCTGACAGATACCTCTGTCCTTGTTGCCCCTTCCTTTGATTGTCTATTTCCTCCCGGAACCTCCTTTTTAAGGAATGGCCTCCAGACTGACCATGTTCACTCCCTCATTCCTTTATGCTCCTTCCTTAGCTCCTGACTCTCTAGAATTCTTCCACCAGGTTGTGCCCTTCCATTCCTACCATTTTTCTTTTATGGGGTTGTTTCTCTCCATTAGAATGTAAGCTGCTCAAGGGCAGGGAATGGCTTTCTTTTTGCTTCTCTTTATTTTTTCAGTCCTTTACACAGTGCCTGAAATAAAGTAAGCGCTTTATAAATAAATGCTTGTTGACTTGTATTACCTATAATCACATAATATGTGTTAGAGACAGAATCTGAATCCAGTTCTTACTGATTTCAAAACCAGCATTCTATCTACTCAGCTTCCCTTTAAAACAAACAAAAACATAAAACAAAATATGGTACCTTGTAATGATATTTCCATATGTATTCATCTCACTGTTAAACAAATTTCAAGAAACAATGAGGTGACTTTTAACCAGATAAATTGATGTCGAATACGTGAGTAGGTAACTGGTCATCTTAAAATAAGGAAGCCAGCTGGTTAAACATTTTGAGCTGATTTAGAAACAGTTCAATGGGAAAAAAAAGTTTAAATAAACAAAATTGTTCTTAAGGTTTAGGACTCAGTAGTTGCCACTGAACTGTATCTTTTGGACAACTTGTCTCCATCCCGTGGTATTTAATTTTTGAACTGCCTTACCTTTCTTAGCAGTTTCTTGTCCATAGACAGGCTTTGAATGCCTGGCCAGGCCCCTGTAACTTGAAGTATTCAGTGAGTGCAAGGCAAAATTATTTTTTTCCTTGCATTAACAGAACATCTGGAAACTATGATGGCCTCTGAGGAGCCTAGGCTAAGAGAGACGGAGTAACTTGGGAACAGGGGAACTTCCCATTCCTAATAGAGTCTGGGTATGAGCTGTGTGCAAGTGTCCATTGTGACTTTTGAGCTGTTTGTAATGTGTGTGGTTGTCTGCGTGCCAAGTGTAGACTAAGTCAAGATGCTGGAAAAGGCCTGGGTGAAGTCAAGGTGGAGCAACCCAAATAGGATGGCTATGATTGGAAATGGATTTAATTCTGAATATAGAGGGAAATTTCGATTCAGTTTTTCCAGAAAGGGTCAAGCATGTCTATTTGTTTTTGTGCATTTACCTGAATGAGTTTGCCTAAAGGCGGAAGTTTGTAGTGAAGGAGTCCTTTGTAAGTACTTACGTGTTGGGGCTATGGTATGTGTACACTTGTGGTGGGGCGGTTCAGTGTTTTCTTGTGAAGATGTTTCCAAGCTGCCCCATTGAGTACCTCAAAAGTCTTCCAATTTATAATAATAGGCATGAAATCTTGGCTTTTAAACATACTCTTAGGATGATGGGGCAGAATCCCAGACACTCGCAGCATCAGAAATGCCTGTTTTGAAAGTATCTCTCATCAGTTTATGCTGTTACTGGAAGAGTAATGCTCCTTCTAGCCCCCTTTGCCCGTCACTGTTAGGAATCATTCCAAAAACTGCCACAGGATGCTAGATTCTCGTGGCAAAGAAAACAGAGAGCATGCTCTTCTCTGACTGCCTTTCTGTCAATCAGGGCTGTGGGAAAGAGACAAAAGATACTTGTCAGGACAATTTCTTTTCAGAGAAACCAATGCAGCAGCATCCATCCCAAGGTCTGGAGGTTTATGTGAGTCTGATTGTTGCCTTACAAGCAATATAAATTGTCTAAAGACACAAAAGCTACTAAGTCTGGTTATGAGCAGGTAGCTCGTGATATCCTTCTCTTTAAATACCCCAACTAATGCTTTCTCCTGTCCAAAAGAGGGCACAGGGCAGCTCAGCTGTTTCCAGCAAAATGGTCTTAGTGCTAACCCAGTCAACCTGCTATGTGCCAACGCGCTGGGAATACAGATATGAAAAAGAAAAGCAGTCCTATCCTCAAGGACCTTATAGTCTAATGGGAGAAGACAACACATAAAACAAGCTGAAAAGGGGGTGGAGGAGAGGAAAGGAAGGTACCTGGAATGATAAAGTCCTATGTAGTAGGTCAGATGGGAAATGAAGAGATAGCTTCCGTGGAGGACCTGCTTAAATAGAAGTTCTCCACCTTCCATTCAGACGGGTTCCAACATAGTGCAAATAGTATATCAATTTATATGTTTTTCCATATCTTTTTGAAATAATCTATTTCCTAATTTCTTGTAGCACTCCATCTCTTTCATCTATCATAGCTTGTTCAACCATTTCCTAATTGATGGACATCTCTTTACATTTTCAGGATTTTTTTCCCCTACAAGAATTGCTACTATGAACATCTTTTTGTAGATAAGAGACCTTTTCTTCTTTTATCTCTTTTGGGTATAGGTGTAGCAGTGGTATAGTTGAGTTAAAGGGTGCATGAGCACTGTTTAGTAACTTTTTGTGTATAAATCCAAATTATTTTCCAGAATGGTTATGCTCATTCATATGTATATCAGTAGTGTATCAATGTGCCTGTTTATCCACAGCCCATCCAATACTTATCATTTTCCTTTTTTTTTTGTCATCTTTGCCACTCTGATGGGTATGAGATGTAATCTCAGAATTGCTTTAATTTGCATTTCCCTAATTAGTAGTGATGTGGAGCATTTTTACATATGGCTGTATGTAGCTTGAGTTTCTTCCCTTGAGAACTGTCCATTCATATCCTTAAAACATTTATCAATTGGGGAATGACTATTTTTCTTATAAATTTGAATTTGTTCCATGTATATGTTGCAAAATAATTTTTCTCTTAATCTTAGCTTCATTAGATTTGTTCATGCAAAAACTTTTAAATTTTATATAATCAACATTGTCCATTTTATCTTTTGTGATCCTTTCTATTCATTGTTTGGTCATAGACTTTTCTACTATTCATAGATCTGCTAAGCAATTTTTTTCCATGCTTCACTAATTTATTTATGATATGACCTTTTATATCTAGTTCATCTACCTATTTGGAACATGTCTTTGTATAAGGTATGAGATGTTGGTCTAGATCTAATTTCTTCTATACCGCTGTACAGTTTTCCTAGCTGTTTTTGTCAAATAGTGAGTGGAGTCTTTGTGTTTCCCTATATTATATACCTCATCTGTTTTACTGATCAATCTCCATTTTTTAACCAGTACCAAATTATTTTAATAATTACTGCTTTGTGATACAGTTTAATATCAAGCACTGCTATGCCCCTTTTGTTCCCATTTCCTTTCACTATTTTTCTAAGATTCTCTACCTTTTCCCCTTCATATGAATTTCATTATGGTTTTTTTCTTATTTTACATAATAAATCCTTTGATAGCTTGGTTGGCATGGCATTGAATATGCAAATTATTTAGATGTGGGTTTTCATTTAAATTTTATTGGCTTATGCTTCTCATGAGCAATTAATGTTTTTCTAGTTATTTAATTCTGTCTTTATTTCTCCAAACAGTTCTTTGTAGTTATATGTATGTTGTTCTTGTGTGGATCTTGAAGGATAACTTCTCAAGTATTTTATATATGTTATAGTCATTTTGAATGGAATTTCTCCTCTTCGGCTGGGTTTTATTGGTACTATATAGAAATACTGTCAATTTATTTTATATCCTGCAAGTTTGCTGAAGTTATCATTTCAATTAGTTTTTTAGTTAACTCTTTAGGCTATATACCATTATGCAAGTTAAATTTTGTAAGTGATTTTGTTTCTTCTTTACCTAAATTTATTTGCTCAATTTCTTATTTTATTTCTATAGTCAGCATTTCTAGTATTATGTCAAGTAGAAGTGAACTCTCACAAAGGCCCACTGCCTTTTCCAGTCATATTTTTCTCTGATGATATCCATTCTGTCGCTTTCTCCTGTTTGAAAATATGTAGTAGCCTGCTAATTTCTGTTAAGTGTCTTTTTGTCACCCTTGGCAGGCCCTGAAATTTTAAGGCTTAAGAATTTAGTAATCCATGAATCATAATTATATAGTATTACCAGAAGAATACTAATGTTTAAAAGATGGGTCTGTGTTTCAGGGAGAATCTTGGGATCTTCAAAACCCCCAATTTATTTCCCAAATGCTCAGTTTTTTCTCTCATTTACTTTTGACTGAACACTGGTTATCTGAAATGTGTATCTACGGTATATATTTATAGATTGGGTTTTTCCCATGTGGATAATTAAGGCACACTTTTATGATTAATTATGGATCTTATTTTAGCAGCTTTATAATGTTCCAGGGCTTGATTCAATCCATGAAATGCTATCCACAAATTAGAATGACTTCACACTCTACAAAGATTCCCTCTTCCATTTGGACTCCATATTGGCTATCTTCCCTGACCACAACAAACGAACATCTTCCTTCTTTATGTTTCACTTAAAGTTATTTCTGTGGTTGCATTTTTAACCAATTTTGTATGATTTAGATAAATCCATGGAGGACAGATTGTTGGAGGAAAGTCTTTAAAGCAGCAGTTTGCTCTACCAATTCAAAAATTTTTTAATAGTCAGCAAATAATAGCTACAATAGGATCATGTATTTTACAATATTTTAGTCAATTGTGTGACTAAAGATAATATTTTACAGCAGACATTTAATTGTTTGCTGAATGAACAAAATGGGACATTTATTAAATGAAGGGTGTTTTCAAATATAAAATTTTAATGTAGCCCTTATAAATGTAGAGTTTAGTATAGTGAAGAGACTCCAGCTGATTGTTAGCTTCCAAATCCTAGATAAAAGCAAGATATCAAATTAAAGAGAAAACTAATTATTTCTTCCTGCTGTGGTGATTTATTTAAAATTGCTCCAAAGTAGTGAAAATAAATTTACATGGTAGTCCAAATCTGGCATAGTTAAAATACCTGTTTTAAGAGAAAATATCCTTAATATATTAAAAAAAAACTAGCAAGAATTTTTTAAAATCTACTAAATAGTAATATTATATGAGGTCTAAAGTAGACTGATTTGTGGACTTTTACTTAGGAAAAAATAGTTTTGCGAAGGAATTATGAATCCATTAGAAGTTTATAGCTGTGTCTGTCCTGGTGGTGCCAATTAGAATAAGAACACAGGTGCCCTTAAAAATAGACATATTTATCTTGTGCTTAGAAATGATGTCAGTAACAGCATCACTGGGGTAAAATGCACAGTCTACAACATGCAAACTGGTTATGTTCCAAGTTCGAATTTCTTGTGCTTTGAAGTTATAGATGTATTTACCTATAGAGACAATGTCATAAGTTCAGACTAGTTTTGCTAAGCAATCCAGAAAGGAAATATTATATATTAAAAGGGCTGAGTTATACTAGTAATTGTACTATAGACTCTAAATAACCTTAAAAATTCTCCAGGGAAATTCACTCCAAATTTGTACTGAGGACATTGGGAACACCATTCTTACAGTGGTGGGAGACCCTCAAACCCCACAAACAGCAGGGATGCAGTTTCCTCCTCCCCCTGCCCCCAACATTTTAAAATTTAATTTAATTACCCAAGTGGGGACTCCATGGGGAGAGCCAGGGTTTCATCAGGAGAAAAGGGAGATTGGCTTAAGATTCTCAACCTTTTTTTCTGGGGTGATGGAGCTGAGTGTATGCAACTTTAGCTTCCAGTACATTGAGGGCTCAGGCAGTAGGAGAGCAGAGACCCTGGAGGTTTGTTTAACGTAGCATCCACTTTTATATACAGATTATTTGTAAGTCAGATGTTTGGAAACAAAAGATTATGTGTATTTGCAAATGAATCACACAAAGTTGGGAGTGGGTGTATATAGCAAACATAGTGGATGACAGAATCAAGTTCCCAATTACCTCAACTGGATTAAATGGGACAAAATAGCACTCAACAAGGATAAATATATAGTACTACATTTAAAGTCAAAGAATAAATTGCAGGTTGTTAGAGATATGGCTGAAAAAGCAATCCGTGTGAAAAAGACCTGAGGGATCTGATTGATCATAATTTAAAATTTCAATTTTTAAAAATTTTCTGTTCCAAATTCTCTCCTCTCCTCACCAGTTGAGAAGACAAGAAAAACAAGGCTTCTTACAAATATGTATAGTCATGAAAAACAAATTTACACATTTGTTATGTAAAAAAAAATAAAACAGGTAAATATGCTTTAATCTGCACTTTGAGTACTTCACTTCTCTGGGAATACCATGTTTCATCATAAATCTTTTGGAATTGTAACTGGTCTTTCTGTTTATCAGAGGTCTTAAATCTTTTAGAGTTTATAATCTTTGCTATATTGCTTTTATTGTATAGATTGCTCTCATGGTTCTGCTCACCTTCCTGTATCAGTTCATATAAATCTTCCCAGGTGTCTCTACAACTATGTCTTTTATAATTTATTACAGCACAATAGTATTTTTTTTAATATTCATGTATTATTATGTGTTCAGTCATTCCCCAACTGAAGGGACTGATTTTTTTTAAACCAACATTTTTTTTTCAGGCAGCAAACCATGTGACTCTATAATCTTTGAAGTTAAGGATTATAGAAAGCTTTGAAGAAGCTTATGTTGAGCTGAACAGTCTGCAATACATCATGAGTGAAGAATTGTTCAAAAGTAGTATAAAGGATATTATCAAAGAAATATGTGAGAGAAAAAAGAGGTGGCCTGTCACACTGTGAGAACAAGGGATAATTGATAGACTGCTCTCTAGCTCCACTGGTATCCTTGAGACATCAAGAGAGTGTGGAGAAGGCTTCCTACATTTTAGGCAGACCCTCAAGGGAAGCTTCACAGGACATTACAGATAAGAGTTACACAAATAGGTAGGTATGGATAAGTTGTGACTTGCATTATTAGAGGAAATTCCCACGTCAGTGATAAAGCAAATTTTTTGAAGTTTTGTAGGAAATTCAATATGAACCAAAAGTAGGAAGTAATTTCTGAAAAAAAAAAAGCTAATGAAATATTAGACAAATGCTGCCTTTTGCAGGAAGCCTTCTCATTCTCCCCAGACAGAAAGACCTCCTCAAAAGTTCCCTTTTTCCTACTTGGTATGATCATGTCTATCTATTTATATACATGTTATCACCTTCATTCGTATGTAAATTCCCTGAGAGCAGTGCCATTTTTTTGGTTTCCCTTTTATTTTGTTTTTGGTGCCCCCAGCACATAGCACTGTGACTGGCTTAATAACTTGCTGTAAAAATTTTCCCCAGTTTTCAGCTTTTCTTCTAATCTTGACTTCATTGATTTTGTTTGTAAAAACAAACAAAAACCACTTTTTAATTTAATGTAACCAGAATTATACATTTTATATTCCATGATGCTCTCTATCTCTTGTTTAATCATAAATTCTTCCCTTATTCATAGATCTGGCAGGTAACCTATTCCATGCTTTCCTAATTTGGTTAAGGTATCATCTTTTATGTCTAAATCATGTATACACTTTGACCTTTTCTTGATATGTGATGTGAGATGTTGCTCTCCACCTAGTTTCTGTCAGATTGCTTTCCAGCTATCCCAGCCATTTTTGTCAGAGTGAGTTTTTGTCCCTAAAGCTGGGATCTTTGGGTTTATCAAACACTAGATTCCTGTGGTTATTTACTACTGTGTATTGTGTATCTAATTAATTCTATTGATCCCAGTTTGCAGTTATTTTAAATGGAATTTCTTTTTCTATCTCTTGTTGCTGGGCTTTGTTGGTAATATATAAAAATGCTGATGCTTTATGTGAGTGTATGTTATATCCTGCAACTTTGCTAAAGTTGTTAATTATTTCAACTTGTTTTTTAGTTGATTTTCTAGGACTCTCCAAGTACACCATCGCATCATCTATAAAGAATGATAGTTTTGTTTCCTCTTTGCCTGTTCTAATTCTTTGAATTTTTTTTCTTGTCTCATTGTGATAGCTAGCATGTCTAGTACAATATTGAATAACAGTGGTGATAATGGTCTTCTTTGCTTCACCCTAGTCCTATTGGGAAGGTTTCTAGCTTATCTCCATTATAGGTAATACTTGCTCATGGTTTTTGATAGATACTACTTATCATTTTAAGGATAGCTCCATTTATTCTTATACTTTCTAATGTTTTTAATAGGAATGAGTGCTGTATTTTGTCAAAAAATTTTCTGCATATATTGAGATAATAATATGATTTATTTTTTCTTATTGATATGGTCAATTACTCTGATAGTTTTCCTAGTATTAAACCAACCCTACATTCCTGGTATAAATTCCACCTGGTCACAGTGTTTGATTTTTATGATTTATTGTTATAATCTTCTTGCTAGTATGTAAAGTTTTTGCTTCAATACTCTTTAAGGAAATTATTTTATAGTTTTCTTTCTCTGTTTTTTTTTTTTGCTGGTATAGGTACCAGTACCATATTTGTGTCATAAAAGGAATTTGGTAGGATTCCTTTTTTGCCTATTTTTCCAAATAATTTATACAGTATTGGAATTAATTGTTCTTTAAGTCTTTGGTAGAATTCTCTTGTGAATCCATCTGGTCTGGGAATTTTTTTTTTTCCTTAGGGAGCTCATTGAATGCTTATTCAATTTCTTTTTCTAAGATAGAGTTGTTTAAATATTCTATTTCTTCTTCTGTTACTCTGGGCAATTTATATTTTTGTAAATATTAATCCATTTCCCTTAGATTATTAGATATATTGGCATAAAATTGGGCAGAATGGCTCCTAATAATAGCTCCTGCTTTAATTTAATATTCATTGGTGGCAAATTCACCCTTTTCATATCTGATCCTGGTAATTTGGTTTTCTTCCTTATTTTTTTTTTAAATCAAATTAGCCAAAAATTTATCTATTTTATTTTTTTCCTAAAAACATCTCCTATTTTTCAATGATTTTCTTATATTCAACTTTATTAATCTCACCTTTAATTTTCAGGATTTTCAATTTGGTATTTATTTGGAGATTTTTAATTTGATCTTAATTTCTTCTTTTTCAATTTTCTTGGTTGCATGCCCAGTTCATTGTTCTGCTCTTTATTTTATCAATGTGTGTAGAGATAGAAAATTTCTCTTAAATACTTTTTTGGCTGCATCCCATGAATTTTGATATGTTGTCTTATTGTGTCATTCTCTGTAATAAAATTATTTATTGTTTCTATGATTTCTCTTTGACCCACTCATTCTTTTAGAATTTAGTATTCAATTAATTTTAATCTTTGATATTCTCAATTATGAGGGCTTGTGGATAATTATGTCAAAATACGATTGCCTGGAGAAGTGCATCACTATTGTATACTCCTTCTAACTGTCCTAAAAATGTTAAAGTTCTTAGAAGTTACACATATCTTCTTCACCTATAAGAATGTAAGTAACTTAACCTTATTGTAACTTTATGATTTTTTTTTCCTGTTTGCATTTTTTATGCTTCTCCTGAGTCTTGTGTTCAAAAGTCAAATATTCTATTGACTCTGGTCTTTTTATTAGGAATGCTTAAAAGTCCTCAATTTTGTTAAGTATCCATTTTTTCACCCTGATGGTTTATACTCAGTTTTGCTAGGTAGGGGTGATTCTTGGTTGTAATCTTAGCTTCTTTGCCTTTCAGAATATCATATTCCAAGCCCTCTGATTTTTTAATGTAGAAACTGTTGGATCTTGTGTTATCCTGACAGTAGCTCCATGATATTTGAATTGTTTCTTTCTGGCTACTTAGCCTAAAATGCTTTCCCTCCTCATTCCCCACCCCCACCCCCAATCCTGGCTTCCCTGGCATATTTTAAGTCCGAGCTAAAATCCCTTGTTTCACTCTTGTCCAAATCTTCATGACTCCATTTGGGGTTTTCTTGACAAAGATACTAGGGTGGTTTACATCCCTTTCTCCAACTCGTTTTACAGATCAGGAAACTGAGGCAAACAGGGTTAAGTGACTTGTTACATAGCTAGGAAGTTTCTGAAGCTGGATTTGAGCTCAGGTCCTCCTGATTCCAAGGCTGCACCCTATCTACTACACTACTTAGCTACCACTTCTCCTAGTCAGTCTTTTTTTTCCATCTTTAAACTGGGCTGTTTGCAGCTGTGGGAACAATGGCAATATCCAGGATGACTAGAGAGTGAAAGACAAGGCTAATTAACAAGTATTTATTGATCATGTCTTATAAGCCAATCACTGTGCTAAGTGCCAAGGATACAAATACAAGTAAATAGGAAGTCGCTGTCCTCAGGAAGCTTATTTTCTAATGAGGAAAATAACACACAAAAGGGTGTTGATTGTGAGGAAGAGGGGAGGAAGGAAATATCTGAATAGGTATGAGGAGGTAGGGTGTCAATGAAATCTGGAAATTTAGAAGAACCTGGAGAGGAATGAAGTTTGGTCCCAAAAGGAACTCACTGATGAGAGAATTGGGCCAGTGTGGTGGAGGGATGTCCCAGGGTGAGAAGGGGAAAGTGTAGATTGCATTGCTTCTTAGATATATTAGTTGAATAGCTTGGTGTCCTCATGCTTAATCTTCTGCCCAAACATGACTAGAGGAAATGGCTATAGGCACCTCAAGTCCTAAGGTGCGGGAGAAGGAGGAAGACTGAGATAGAAGGCAGCAGGAAACTACTGCAGCCTATCCTGGGGGAGTACTGTATTTGCTGGAAAGGAAGTGGCTGTTACAGTTCAGGAAGCCAATGTGTTTGGCTTTTTGGTGAAACAAAGGTTTACAAAACTTAGGTCCAAGCAGGGTGCACATTTTCTAGCACAAGGTGCTTGGATGATAGTGTCTTATCTAGTATTCTCAAGTATTTTTAAGTTATTAAAGCCTAAAACTTCACTTACAGTTTTGGGGCAACTCATATGTTGTATGTAATAAATATGCCATGTCACTTTGAATTGTTTTTAAAGTGAAAATTGCCTTTTTAGCCTAAAAATCAATGTTCAGTTCAACACTTATTAAGCACTTATTTTGCAAGGTACTGTGTGAGGAATGGAAAGATGATTTTTTAATGGATTTTTTTTCTTTCAAAAAGCATAGGATAGTTAATTAAGAAACTAACTAAGAAACTAACATCTCATGGTAGAATCAATAAGTCAAATAAGTGGTTTTTTTTGGATGCAAGGCAGTGAGGGCTTTCTGTAGAAAATTGGCAGTTATTAATAACCAAATTGGGCATTAGTCCTGTCTTCAGTTCCCAACTATCTCCTCTTCACAACACAGCCAAAAGCCCAATTCAAATTCATCACCTCTAATTGGACTGTTGTAATAACCTCCCAATTAGACTTACTATCTCCAGCCTCTTCCCTCTCCAATCTTTCATACAGCTCCCAGAACCCTAATGCTAAAGTGACCATGTCACTTCCCTTCCCAATTAAGAAGTTTCAGGCACTCCCTCTTTTAAAGCCCTTCCCAATCCAGTCCTGCCTAACCTGTCTTTCCAGGCTGATTATATACTACTCCTCTTTCCTGGCCTCCACACACCTGCCAGACTGGTTTCCTTGTTCCCCAAACATGACGTTTCATCCCAATATTCTATCTTCTGCTTCCAAGCAGTGGTGACTGAAGGCCTAGAATGCTCCCCCTCCTTGATGCCCCTTCTTGGAACCTCTTACTCCATCCAAACTCAAGCTCCACCTCCTACTAGAGACCCTCTGTGATTTTTCCAATTGTTAGTGCTTCTCCCTTCCTTCAGGTCTACTTTGTAAGCATTTTGTGTATGTTCTTTATTTGCATACATGTCGTTTTCCCTTTGGATCAAAGACTCTTCCATTTTTGTCTTTTATACTCAGTAACTATCACAGTACCTGGCACATGGCAGATATTCAATAAATGTTTATTGAGTTGAATTGATATAAAAAGTACAATCACATGTCCCTGCTTTCAGAATGACTTATAGAGAGTACTGGTACAATACAGTATCATTCTAGGTGACTCAGTGGAAAGAATGCTGGATCTGGAAGACCTGAATTCAAATCCAGTCTCAGGCTCTTGGTTGCTCTGTGAACCTGGGCAAGTCCTTTAATCTCTTGGTGACTTGGTTTCCTTAATTTTAGAATGGAGATAATAATAGCACCTACTTCTGAAGAGTGTTATTAAGACCAAATGAGATCATTTTTGTGAAGTGCTTAACAGTATCTGGCATGTGGTAGGCACTATATAAATGTTAACTATTATTATCAGTAATATAGTGTAGCAATAGCAGCAGCAGGAGTAGTGGTGGTGGTGGGAGGAGGAGGAGGATTGTATTCCTGTAACGGGGCACTCAGCACTTAGAAAGGTGCTCTCTATTTATTGGATGAAATAGAGAAGACTCATGGAAGTACCCATACCAATGACATCACAGATTCATTGCCTTATTGGAGTACTCTTATTGCTATGATAGAACTAGCAACTAGACCTAACATTTCATGGCTACAGGGAATTCCCAGATGAGGAATCTCCCTTTTCTTATGAAGGCCAGCATCTTCTCTGCTGCTTCTTCTTAATTGCCTAGGCCAGGTTACTGAGAGGTTGCGGGATTATACAGCCAGTCTGTGTCAGAAGCAGGACTTCAACCTAGATCTATGTCCTTTGCCTCATATGTAAATGATTTTGATTTAATTGAGAATAAGACGTTGAATTTAATTTCTAGAGACTCATTGCTGTTATGTTTTAAAGAAGAAGGGGTTCTCCTCTCTCAATAATACTCTCTGTGATGCTTCACTGGAAAGTTTTACTAAAGCAAATGTCTGTGCTTCAGGGAAACTCAGCAGCTGAAATGCTTTGAATCTTGTTTGTGTGGGTGCATTGAAACCATTCGACTGCTTGGTCTTGACTTCTGTTTGACTTCTCATTTTGACTGTTTTAGATGATGACCTGACTTCCGAGGACACAAAGCTTGAGTATTCTGGATCCAACTGCCAGCATTGCCTCAGCTCCACAGGAAACCAGCTCTCTAACCACTGCTTGATCGCTTCTCTGTTGTCTACGCTCAAAACAACTGTTAGACAGCCTGGCCATGAGACCTTGCTTGGTGAGGAAAAAAAGACAAACATGGTGGTGGTGGGGAGGCACCTCCATAGGGAAAAAAAAAAGTAATTTGTGAAGCTATTGGCTGCAAAATGTTCCTAAGTCCCAAGCATAGGGGCTTCTGATTTGGAGTGGATGGGGAGGGACCGTGGGAAGGGTAGAGGGACTCATAGAAACAGTCCTGTTTTAAATTGAATCCAACCTCGTGTTTGTGAAATGAGACAGAGCACAGGTTAGATGTCAGCACGACTGTGGACCAAAAGTAATTTGTAGAATGGGGAAGGGAGGGGAAGGAGTGAGGGAGCTCCCAAATGTCCTATCTCCAGAAGGAAGCAAGTTATGTTGTCTAGACAAGAGGAAATGGCTTGGGTACTTTGGGAAGGTTAGCAGGACTTTAAAAGTCAAAATGATGGCTGGGAAAATCACACTGAAGCTTTATGGTCTGCTTTGGGTTTTATACAGATTCTTTGAGTTTGGATTTTTTTTTTTTAATGTCTGTCTTGTGAGTACAAGATGCTCATTAAAACGTGATTAAAATTAGTGATTCCAACATAATAGAGGCCTTGCTACAATAACATGCCTCCTGGGGCCTTCTTCCCATTGAGGGTTTTAACTGAATAGGGAATCAAGCTGTTTATTATGCCTTCTTCTTTGGCGGAACACAAAACACATGGTTAGACAAAATATGTTTGCCAAAAGAATCTGAAAAAATACCATGAGTTTTGATGTTTTTTTCTCCTTAATAAATATAAGGTCACTAAATATACCAATTAATGTAAGATCAAAACTTGTCCTTAGTTATTCACAGAAAGCCATTTTAACTTTGAAAGCTGTGTCTCTCTTCCATGAAGGACTTGCTGCCTCTCTCACCACTGAAATTTTTGTATTTTTCCTTTTCAATTCAGAGCTTTTATCTTCTACTTCCACCCTTACCCCTTTTCATGATTATCAGCATTTTTCTCCTAGTTTCCTTCAGAGATGGAGGAAAAAGAAATTTCAGTTCAGTTCAGTTCAGTTCTGCAAACATTTATTGAGATCTTCCTAGGTAACATGGCAAAATGGATTGAAATCCATTCTTGGTGTCAGGAAGACCTGGGTTCATCTCCCAGTAGTGGCTTGACCATGGTCTTTCGGTGTGCAAGACAACTAAAAGTGTTTTCACACCCAGAGTTTCCTAGACTGATGAAATCTGAGGTTTGGACCCTGCTAACCTATGAACCCCTCCCACTCTCCAAAGTGCAAGGCAGGGGATTGGTATATGAAGATGAAAAATGAAGCAGTTATTGCCTTCAACACATTTGCAATCAAATAGGGAAGATACAATACATGAATTAATAAGCATGATACAAAGTATAACATGATAAGGGCAAAGAAGAGAGAAACAGTTTTATGGTAAATTTGGGGAAGGAGAGATCACCTTTATTTGTAAGAATCATGGAAGGTTTCATGTAGGAGTTAGCATTTGATTTGGGTCTGAAAGAAGAGATTTCAAGAGGCGGAGGCAGAGGGAGAGCTACCTAAATCATCCTCCTTTTCTTTCCATCTTCAACCTATCTCCAGCTACTTTTTGCCTTGCAGTCTTCAAGCATATCCAAATCTCCCTACTCCTTAAACAAACAAACTCAAGGTGTGGCCCTATATCTTTCTCAAACTTCTAGAAAAAGAATAATTTATACTTGTTGCTTTTACATCCTCTCTTCTTACTACTTAACCCTTTGTAATTTGACTTCTCACTTCATTTCTGTAATGAAACTGCTTGTTCTGAAATTACCAGTCATCTCTTGATTACCGGATTTGATAATCTTTTCTCAGTCCTCAGCCATGTTAATGGCTGCATATGGCACTGTTGGACTACCTTTTTGACTCCTCCATAGTCTTCTCTCTGGGTTTTTGTGTCAAGACTCTCCTGGTTCTCTTAAATATTTGCATTTTCTTTGTGGGCTTATCATCCATATCATGCCCTTTTACTGTGTATATTTCTCAAGATTCTGTCTCTTGTTCTTTTCTTCTCTCTTGTTACTAAGATTTCTCTTTCACAAAACTTATCACCTCCCACGTACTTAATTGTCATCTCTCTGTAGATAAGTCACAGATCTCTCTATCCAGTTCCATTCTCTTCTCTGAGCTTCCATGCCACATCACCAATATCCTATTGAACATTTCAAGCTGAATGTTACAGAAATGTCTCTGAAACATCTCAAACTCAAGTACAAATCTGAACTCATTATCTTTTCCTCCAAACTTTGTCTTCTTTTTAAGCTTCTCTATTTCTGTTAAAGCACCACCGTTTCTTTCAGTCTCCTAGATTTATAACCTCAGTATTATCTTAGACACTTCACTCTTTCTCCATCCCACATCCAATCAGTTGGCAAACATTGCTGTTTCTGCTTTTATGACGTATCTTGCATCCTATGCTCTTTCTCCACTTACATAACTACACCTTAGTTCAGGACTCTCATCATCTGTGGCTGAGATTTTTTCCAACAGGCCCCTGATTGATCTCTCTGCCATGTGCTAAGGCAGGAAAGGGATTATGGGCTATCTCATTTGAATATTTATTCATATTACTAACATTCAATTTATTGGATTAAATATTAGAATATTGATTTAAGGTTAAAAGACCTAACTTTCATCCCAATTGTCAGATATACATTGTTTCTTTTGATTTGATTTCTGAAACATTCCAGCAGCAAATACTGGGTCTGGCCTTCCTTCATTATAGCAGACCAAATATGAAACTGTCCTAAAAGGTCTGAACCTGGAACCACTGAATCTGGAGTTAGCTTTAAGATGTGTAAGATTTTCTCTTAGTGAGATGTTGTTGTTCAGTCATTTTTAGGTACTCTTTGTGACCCCATTTAGAGTTTTCTTGGCAAAGATCCTAGAATAGTTTGCCGTTTCCTTCTCTAGGTCATTTTACAGATGAAGAAACTGAGGCAAACCAGGTTAAGTGGTTTGCCCAGGGTCACATAGCTAGCAAGTGTCTGAGGCCAGATTTGAACTCAGGAAGATGAGTCTTCCTGTCTCCAGGCCTGACATTCCTTGCTTTTGTATAGTTTTTTTATAGAAACTGTTTCATGTTTTAAAGGTCTACTCAAATGCTACCTCATCCAGACGACTTTCCCTAATACTCTTAGTTAATGATGATATTTCTATGATATAATCTTATAAAACAATTCACTTGAACATTTTTATGCCTCTATCATGTCTTATTTTGTATTTTAGTTACTTATATATGGGTCTGTCTCCTCTTCTCAGTATTGAGTTCCATAAGGCCAGAGACCATGTTTGATCAAAAACTTAAGTCTCTCATAGCACCTGATATGATGGGAGATACTCCATAAAAGTTCTTTGCATTATTGATAGTTGACTGAATCCTTCAAACAGTCCTGCTGGTTGGGGCTACTTATAATAACTTAGATATATATATAGATATATAACACCCGAGGTTTATGGTGCACTTTTTTTCTCACAACACCACAAGATAAATAGTGCAAAGATTTTAATTCCATTTTATGGATGAGGAAGCTGAGACTCAGAGAATAGAATTAATTTTCCCAAGGTCACTCAGCTAGTAAGTATCAGAGCTAGGAACCGAATGAGTCTGTCTTGACTCTAAGCCAAATGTTCTTTATGATTTTTGCCTTGTTGCCCTTTTAAAAATATTATAATCATTTATCAGTATTTTGCTTCCCTTTAACATCCCCCTGCCCACGCACAAGGACCTTCCCTTGTAATAAAGAGTAGTTAAGGAAAATCAATAGCTAAAATTGTTGGTTTTTTTTTTTGGTCAGCATATGCAATGTTCATCACTTAACATGCCCGTGAATCTACCAAGAAGAGTGCTTCATCGCAGAACCATCTGTGATCATTGCATCAAGTGCTCTTTCCATTACATGGCACTACAAGTATTCTTATCATTATCTTGACTCATCCAATAGCAAAATCAAAGAACATTGTGACTTATCTAAGATCTAATAAATGGCAAGCAGAGCAAAACTAGTTGATGTTCTTTTGACTTGAACATGCTAGTACCCAGTAATTCTAGTCATGGACTCTTTAGAATTTACCCCTATGTGGATCTGGATCTTCAAGGTAACCTGGGACTGATAGAGATGATAAAGGCACAGAATTTAGGTACTTTTGGGATCACTATGTATAATACTGCCACACCTGCCACATCATCCTCATGGCTCTTGGGGCTCTCTAGGTTTTTATAAGAATTTTAAACCTGGGAGATACCATCTTTCCAAGAAAGCAGGAACTTTTGAACCCAAATTATACGTACTAGTTAAATTACAAGCAAGTGAAGTTTTCATTTTTTGTAGGTTTTGAGGGAGGAGTTGCTCAGATAATCCTCCAAAGCAGATAAAACAAAATTCTTTTTCTATTTAGTGTTAATTATGACATGATTTTGTAGCTGTTACCTTCATAATTATTTATTTGGGGGGGGTGTTTGTAAGGCAATCATGGTTAAGTGACTTGGCCAGATTTGAACTCAGGTCCTCCTGACTCCAGGATAATTTTGCATTTCTTAGTAATATTACTATTAGATTGAATTCTTGCAATATAGGCCAGATTAGCAATGAAAAGGGGATGCCCAGGAATATGTTAGATGGAGGAGAGTGGGGTGTTGCTGGTTAAACTTCTGCTTCAGATTATCTAGAATGAATATGGATGCTTAAGACTTGAATGTTTTTAATTTGGGTCAAGTCAGGGCAAGGAGCAGGATCAGAAGCAGTAACAGCAGCACAGTGTGGTGTATTGGAAAGAGGACTGGACTCAGAGGGATTTAAAAGACCTGTCTCTGACCCTTAACCATCTATGTGATCATGGATGAGTTACTCATCCTTTCTCAGTCTCAGTTTCTTCACCTGTAAAATGGGAATAAAAATGGACCATTTACTTCACAGCATTGCTGCAAATAAAGCAGTGTGGCTACCTTGCACAAAGTAAATAGGTGTTAAAGATTTGTGAATCAAATTGAATTTAAAGCCCTGATTGACCAGGCAGGAATGCAGGTTCAGCAGGGTGTCATCATAATACTAGTGAGTCAATAAGAAGAGTAAAGAAACATGTACAGAACTCCAGGAAGATCTTTTGATAGAAGCTTAGGGTAATCTTCGGCCAATCACAGAATACGCTCTGACAACATAGCCTGGCCGAGTGGAGAAACCTAGAAAGATAAGAAGCATGTGAACAGAGACTAGAACTATGAATGATATCATTAATGTTAGAATGAGTAATGAACAGCTAACACATGTATGTTCTTGGGAAAGGAATACATTCATTCAATTGTGACCTTTGAATGATGTGAATTGTACTATTTATTTGGGGAAAGGAGAGCCATCTTTAAGTATATGAACGACTAGCAAGGTGGGGTGGGGGGTGGATTAGATTGACTCAGCTTGACCCCAGAAAGTAGAACCAGGAGTGTTGGACAGGAGTTAAAAAGAAAGGCCTTCAAGCTTAAGGAAAATTTTAAGAATTAGAGTTCTCCTGTTGTGGAACAGGCTTCATCAGAAGGCAGGCAGTCTCTCCTCACTGGAGGTACTCAAGAAAATGCTGAACAACCACTTGTCAGGTTAATTATAAGAGAACTGGACTTAGAGTCAGGAAGACCTGAGTTCAAATCCTTCCTCATGCACATCCTGATTGTGTGATCCCGGGTGAATACTTAACCTTGATGTGCCTCAGTTTCCTTATCTGTAAAATGAGACTCATAATAGCATCTACCTCTAAGGGTTGGTGTGAGGATTAAATGAGATAAAAATTTGTAAAGTTCTTTGTAAACCTTAAAGTTCTATGTAAATTCTGTATGTGTGTTTGTGTGTGTGTGTGTGTGTGTGTGTGGGCATATATGCCCACAGGTGCTACTTCCATTGATATGAATAGAGACTGCAAGCATACACATATCTGCCTCACTTGTAAATGGTTCAATTTGAACTCCTTAGTTTTGTTTAGAGATGCTAAACCTAAGCTTGCTTATGGCAAAGAGAAGAGTTCATGGCAATTCGATCATTTTGTAAGATCACAGCTTTACTTCCTCTTCCAAACATGCTGCTTTACTCCTTAGAGTGTTCCCAGCTTATTAATACCCTTGTGAGGATGGAAAGGATTGACATAATTTGAGAATAGTTTCAAAGATTGTTCGAGTAAAGTAAGAAATTACACTGAAATTGTCTCAGTTGGGTCAAGAGCAGTATTAGAGGCATTATTAAAACTTTACTGAGAACAAATAGCATTTCACTAAAAAAAATAAACACTGGTTTTGACCAAAGAAAATAAGAATTTTGTATCATAACTAGAAAGCACCCTGGGCAGTCATTTATGGAGCTGCTGGTTTTATTTTTCTTTGAGCCAAAGCTTGCTCCATGTCATGTTTCTAAAAACTGAGTTTTCTGGGTGTTTTAAGATATACATAAATATCTCAGAGAGATTCAGAGTTTCTGTATCCCCAGGCAGAACCTAAGGATAGGTTTCATATAATTATATAATTTATACAATACATGAAAACCGGGCAATTTTTGATGCTGCTGACTTTTTTCACTTTTATAGGCTTTTAGGCCATAACTTGTTAAAGGTACCTGGGCCTGTTGACTTGTGTTGTTGCTTAATACAAATATGACGTGAGTTTCTATGTTTTCCCCTCCTCCTTTAGATCTGAGATTTTACTAGTCTAGTTTTTTTACTTCACTGATTTGGATCATAGGCCTTCTATAACCTTATTTGAGGGTTCTGTCTGTCAGAGAATCATAGGATCAAACAATCTCAGAGTTGGAAGAGACCTCAGAGATGATCTGTAAGTAATCCAACTTGTACCCATATATGAACATATCCAACAGTGAGCATCCAGAGTTTCAAGTTTTCCTGAAGACTTTCAATGAGGAGGAACACACTACTTCTAAAGGCAGCCTATTCCACAGGGTGATAGACCTAATGGTTAGGAAATTTTTCCCAATTTCAAGACTAAATTTTCCCCTCTTTTTCAACTCCCATGAGTTGTTTCTAATTTCCAGTCTTCTCGGATCAAGAAGAACAAATATTTTCTTTGGAATGTCCCTTCAGATACTTAGAGGCAGTGCTGTATAGTGAACAGAGGGATAAGTAGCTGCATAGTGTGTGAATAATGGGGGCCAAAATAGTTCATCAGGTGACTGCACTTTCCAATTTAACTATTTAACTTCGTCCTTAGATAATGGACTCGTGATTTGTTACCAGGCTTGTACTTTCCAACATAGAAAGTGCAGTGTTTTGAAACAAATGGGCTTGACATGATATGAGCTACTCATAAGAAAATTGCTTTGAATGTCCAAATTCTGACTGTTGTTGAAATATCTATATTTTGATTAGAACCAGATGTTTTCTTTCAATATTAAAAAAAGAATTCTAATAATAATGTGCTAATGAACTTTTAGTTCAGATATTTGAAAACAACGCAACAGTTCTTGGGAAGTGTATTTCTTCTAGGCAGTTAAATGCTCAAATGTATAATTATTTTGCTCAACAGAGAAACTTAACATCTTCACCTTTTTAGAAACACAAAATACAAATACATGATGAACTTTAATTAGAGTAACCTGGCAGGGAGAGAGAATAGAAGTAGTCTTGTTGACATCAATACACTTTCACCCTGTACATCTGGGGCCCAACCCAGAGTCTCTACCATTAAGAAATGAGTCACAAAGCATCTAGGGAGTGGTTTTCTAGAATACCAAAGTATCCGACAAGCTCTGTGCTCCAAGAGTCCAATACTTGACACCTGTTTTTAGTCAGTGTTCATGTAAATGATGAGGAAATATTTTCCTCATGCTTCTCTTCCCTCCAGTATGATTAGCATTTGTTTCTGCCCAAGCTAAAATGACTTCAATGAGACTCCAATCTAAGGAAGTGCCTTCATAAATGTTAATGTTGCCCTTTTATTGATTCACAGACGTCACTTCACAAACACACAGAAATGGAGCTAAGGAGGGATAGGTTCAAAGTAATTTCATTTATATAGCTCATTAAATTTAATCTGTTTAACAAACTCAACAGATATTTGTTGCTGTTACCTTTGAATCTACTTTGTTGAAAGGACTGTGGAGCTGTCCTGGGGGATAAGAGGATGACAAATGCCGTTTCTGCCTTCAAGCTTCTTATAATCTACTATGCTAACTTTTTACATTTCTGATGTCTCAAAATACAAGAAAGAAAGGAGAAATGATCCATCACAAAATTAGACATGTCCTTGGTAGGATAAAGAAATTTTTTGAGTGTATGCAAATCAGTAGGGAGCCCTTTCCCAAAGACTTTCAAGAGTGTTTTGAATAATGCATAATAAATACAGATTAAAATAAAATTGTTGGCATCAACTTGTTTAATTTCATTCTACAACTTCTTCCTGGCTTATCTTCCATGAAAACTTTATTTGAAGAGATGCTTTTCAGTTTCGACTATTATCCATTTTTTTCATTTAAAAAATATTGTTTTTTTTAAAATTGTGAATTTAATCATTAACAGACACAAAAATTAATATAAAAGGGACAAGGAAGAGGATTGCACAAACAATTGGGAACTTTAAAAATTGTCTTTTGGAAAATGCATAGTCCCCTGTTTGGTGAAGGTACCATCACTGCAGCCATGTGGAGTTGACAGTCCATGCCTCTCCTCTGGACTCATTGCTGTTCAGTCCCACAGAGGAGTAAGTCCGTCAGGAAGTCACTTCACTCGGCAAGACATTTGTGGAGCCAGAAGTGACATTCCCCGGATTCGTATCACCCTGACCAGCCACAGTGTGAACTCCCTTGGGTAAGTGCATGCTGACCCAATTAGAGGAGCCAAAGAAAAGAACTTGAAAGTGAAGGGACCTGTTTGAATGCTCACTAAAACACTTTGAATCACAGCTAGAAAAATTTCTTGCTGTAAAGGTTCAAAAACTTGGGATGGGTTCCAGATGAAAATCCACAAATGCCTTATTGATTTCCACAGTCCTTATGAAATTGTTAAACAGCTCACTTCTATCAGCATTGAACCAGGTGTAGAAGTTGAAGTCACTATTGCAGATGCTTAGTCAATCATCTCTTTTAATAAATTGATTGCAACTTGAAAAAAAAGAGAAGATTCATGTCTATGTAGGTAAATACATATATAATTTAACAAAATATTAATTTCCTGTATTCGTGTTTCTTTCTGTACTTTTTTGTTTTTTTCTGTGCATTGGAAAAAATTTCGCTATAGCCTATACCATTCCTTCTTGTCTAGTATACTCTTTCAAATGATGTTCATTAATTCTTTTGTTATCTTGGAACCTCATGTCTTGATGGTTTACTTTGTTCAGCCACAAAAAAGGGGAAAAAAAAACTATCCAAGGCAAAATCAGAAATATATGACTTGAATAGAGGATTCTCATTGCAATATCTTTAAAAAAAAAGTTAGATACTGAGCAGTCCACGTAAAGAGTTAGAAATGACAAATGACAACCTTAAATGGTATTTACAAAATAAAAAGAAACAGTTCCTCATAAATGAAAAGTAATCATGCTTATTTAATTTACTCTATGAAAATAGTTTAATTTTTATGAGTGCGGTTATTCAAATGAA
The DNA here is from genome assembly GCA_028627135.1 of Pseudochirops cupreus. Classification (NCBI taxonomy): domain Eukaryota; kingdom Metazoa; phylum Chordata; class Mammalia; order Diprotodontia; family Pseudocheiridae; genus Pseudochirops; species Pseudochirops cupreus. The sequence goes on along the minus strand of CM053582.1, from coordinate 290,195,936 downwards.
ACAAGTCTTATTACTCATTAAAATGTGATATAGACTGAGAACTTGCTCACCAAATAATACTATTTAGCAATACAAAACTACATTTATTAATATTTTGCTAGAACAGTTTATAAAAAGTAAATATATAAAATATAAATACATACTCATATAAATATACATTTATCTATAGAATATGTAAAATTTATAAAAGGTAAGTAAATACCTTTTAGTCCATGCCTATATGTTAGGCATTTCCGTACATGTTGACTTTTTCTCACTGTAAATAACTACTACATGGGATTCCTTAAAGGAGAGCTCACTTTGGACATTGACACATTGAACTTACTACTGAAACATCAGAAAGAATTTGTTAATCACTTACAATATAGTTGCATAATAATGAGTGCATCCATAAGCATTTCTTAAGCACTTACTTTGTGCCAGGAGCGCTGGGAATACAAGTACAAGCAAAAATATAATCCCTGTCCTCTAGGAGCTTACATTCTAATGGGGAAGAAATTACATAAAAAGAAGTTCAAGGAGGTGGGGTTATGGGGGTGAGGGGGAAATGCGGTACAGGACTGGGAGCATGATGGAGAACACCAAAGTACAGTCTGCTGAGAAATGAAGAAATGGCTAGCCTGGGTTTACTCTCCTTAAACAGAGCTCTAGGAAGAGCCCTCCACCTTCCAATTAGAAAGAGTTAACTGAAGGACAGAGGTGTTATTTTCAAGGCTGAAGTGATCTAGGATGAAGAGGTTTCTGGGGCATTATAGAGAAGTTCACAGGAATACATCCAAGAGGAAATGATATTGCTAGGACTGTAATTTGCCTCTGTGATCCTAGACTCTGACTGGTGAGCTTTTCACTTTATCTTACCCAGAATCAGGTCTTCATGTCACTTCATAGCTATTTTTGAACTGTGATGCCATGAACATATTACCTTTCCTCCCCCTTCTGGCTCCCCTTTGTGTGATATCTTCTCCCATTAGAATATATGGTTCTTGAGGTCAGGGATTTTCTGTCTTGCTTGCTTTGATTGCTTATGTTTGACATAGTGACTGACATTTAGAAACATTTAATGAATACTTTTTCACTCATTCATTCAGTCCTATATAATGTAGTATATTTGGCACAAGCTCTTATCTACAAACTTTTATCTGTTGTTTACGATAGAGATCAAAAAAAGACTAGGTCCATGAAATGTAGATAATTTCTCCTTTCTCCTCTTTTCATTCCTTAACCCTTTGCAATGTGGCTTTGTAAATGATAATAGTAATTTGAAAATCTTCTCTAGCCCTTAATAAGCCTAAGGGAATTTGAAGACCTTCCCTGCTATGAAAATATACTTTGCCTCCTAATAGGTTGAAAGTGGTCACATGGAGCTTGTGGTGGGAGGAGTTTTTTTAAGGGTGGAGCAGAGCCCACAGGAAGCTGGGAGTCTGAACAACTAGGTGGTGGGAGAAGAGAAGATGGCAGGGAAGCAGACAGTTAGCCTTGTGAGCAAATGTTGGTTTGTGGGAAGGCTAAAGGATGCTGTGGCTCACTGTGTTGTTGTGGCTTAACTTCTTTGCTGCTATGATGGAATAGGCTTGCTGGTTTTGGGATTCAATTTTCTGGTGTCTGTTTTGTATCTATCTTCTATATGGAGAGTCTGTTACATTTTGTGATTGAGTGTCATGCAGGTATATTTATAGTGATCGTGAGCTCTGGGAATATTGCATTGGTGCTACAAGCTTTTGACTAAAGTTTTAATTGAAATCGGTTTTTTGACCAATTATCTTTTTTTATTTATTTTATTTTTTTTTTATTTTTATTTTTATTTTTATTTTTAACTTTGTTTTTAGCATTCATTTAAAAAAAATTTGAGTCCCAAATTCTCTCCTTCTAACTCCTCCCACTCTCTCATTGAGAAGGCAAGTAATATGTTATCAGTTATACATATGAAGTCATGCATAACATATTTCCATAGTAGCCCTGTTACAAAAATAAAATAAGAAATAAGAAACATAAAGAGAAAGAAGTATGCTTCAATCTGCACTCAGAATTCATTAGTTCTCTCTTTGGGAGTCCTTTGGAATTGTCTTGAATCATTGTCTTGAGCAGAGTAGCTAAGTTTTTCACAGTTGATCATCATTACAATATTGCTGTTACTATGATCAGTGTTCTGGTTTTTCTCACTTCACTCTGCATTAGTTTGTGTAAGTCTTCCTAGGTTTTTCTGAAATTATCCTGCTCATCATTTCTTATAACAAAATAGTATTCTGTGATGATCATACCACGATCATCAACTTGTTCAGCCGTTTCTGAATTGATGGACATTCCCTCAATTTCCAATTTTTTTTTCTCACCACAAAAAGGGCTACTATAAATATTTTTGTACATATAGATTCTGTTCCATTATCTTCGATCTTTTTGAGATACAGACCTAGTAGTGATATTGCTTGGTCAATGGGTATGCATAATTTTATAGCCCTTTGGGCATAGTTCAAATCACTCTCCAGAATGGTTGGGTCAGTTCACAACTCCATCAAGAGTTCACATTAGTGTACCTATTTTTCCACATATACTCCAGCATTTATAATTTTTATTTTCTGTCATGTTAGTCAAGCTGTTAGATGTGAAGTGGTACCTCAGAATTTGTTTTTATTTTTATTTCTCTAATCAATAATGATTTACAGCATTTTTTTGTGTTGCTGTTGGTAGTTTTGATTTCTTCTTCTGAAAACTGCCTATTCATATCTTTTGACCATTTATCAATTGGAAAATGGCTCTTGTTATATTTTTTTTATAAATTTGCTTCTGTTCCTTCTAGAGAAATGAGACCTTTATCAGAGAAACTTGCTGTATTCCCTCCTCTGCCCCTCAACTTCCTGATTTCCTTCTAATTTTGGCAGCATTGGTTTTATTTGTGCAAAACCTTTTAAGTTTCATGTAAACAAAATTAAACATTTTATTTCCTGTGATCCCTTTTTATCTCTTGTTTGGTTATCAACTCTTCTCTTATTCATAGACCCATTAGGTAAAATTTTCCTGCTATTTATGATATCACCCTTCTAATGTCTAAATCATTTACCCATTTTGACCTTGTCTTGGTATATGATGTGACATGTTGGTTCTGCCTAGTTTCTTTCAAACTGCTTTCCAGTTTTCCCAGAAATTTTTATCAAATGATGAGATCTTGCCCCCAGAGCTTGGGGGCAACACTAGAGTATTATGGTCATTTACTACTATGTATTGTGTACCTAATCTATTCCACTGATGCACCACTTTTTCTTAAGCCAGCACCAGATTGTTTTGATGATACTTTAATACAATTTGAAATCTGATACTGCTAGGTCACCTTCATTCAATTTTTTTTTTCATTGATTCACTGGATATTCTTGACCTTTTATTCTTCCAGATGAATTTTGTTTTTATTTTTTCTAGCTCTGTAAGAGAATTCTGTGATAGTTTGATTGGCATGATACTAAAAAAGTAAATTAATGTAGGCAGAATTATAAGTTTTATTATAGTGGCTCAATCTACCCATGAGCAATGAATATTTCTCCATTTATTTAGATCTGACTTTATTTATGTGAAAAGTGTTTTGTAATTGTGTTCGTATAGTCCCTGGGTTATTCTTGGCAGGTAGACTCCCGAGTATTTATATTCTCTGCAGTTATTTTAAATGAGATTTCTTTTTCTATCTTTTGTTCCTAAACTTTGCTAGGAATATATCAAATGCTATTATGTGGGTTTATTTTACATCTTACAACTTTGCTAAACATGGTATTGTTTTAGCTAGTGTTTTAGTTGATTCTCTAGGGTTCATATTATTTGCAGAGTGATAGTTTTTTTTCCTCCTAACCTATTTTTATTTTTTCAATTTTATTTTGTTCTCTTATTTCTATAGCTAGCATTTCTTCCTTCCCAAAATTAATAGCATTTTATTTTTTCCAATTACATGTAAAGATAGTTTTCATTATTCATTTTTGTAAGATTTTGAGTTCCAAATTTTTCTCCCTTCCTCTTTCCCCTCCTCCCTCCCCAAGACAGCAGCAATCTGATATAAGCTATACATGTAGAATCATATTAAACATATTTCCACATAAGTCATGTTTTGAAAGAAGAATCAGAACAAAAAGGGAAAACCATGAGAAAGAAAAAACAAAATAACAAAAAAGAGAAAATAGTATGCTTCAATCTGCATTCAGACTGCACAGTTGTTTCTCTGAATGTGGAAAGCATTTTCCATCATGAGTCTATTGGAATTGTCTGAGATCATTGTATTGCTGAGAAGAGCTAAGTCCATCAAAGTTGATCATCACATAATGTTACTGTTACTGTGTGCAATGTTATCCTGGTTCTGCTCCCTTCATTTGTCATCAGTTCATGTAAGACTTTCCAGGTTTTTTCTGAAATCTATCTGCGCATAATTTCTTATAGCAAAATAGCCTTGCATTACATTCGTGTACCACAACTTGTTCAGCCATTTCCCACTGATTGGCATGCCATCAATTTCCAATTCTTTGACACAACGAAAATGTAGATAGCATTTCTAATACAATATTTAACAATAGTGATAATAATGGGCATCCTTACTTTACTCCTGACCTGACTGGGAAGTCTTCTAGTTTACACCCCCTACAGACATTGCTTCCTCTTGGTTTTAGATAGACACTACTTATCATTTTTTTTTTAAAGTTCCATTTATTCCCATGCTTTCTACTTGTTGTTGTTTTTAAATGGGAATGGGTGTTGTATTTTGTCAAAAGCTTTTTTATGGAGATAACCAAAAGATTTTTATGGTTTCTTATTATTTATATGGTCAATTATGCTTATAGTTTTCTAATATTGAGCAACCCTGAATTCCTGATTTAAGTTTCACTTGGTCATAGTGTAATATCTTTGTAATATAGTGCTGTAGTCATTTTCCTTGTATTTTGTTTAAAATTTTTGCATTGGTATTCACTGAGGAAATTGGTCTGTAGTTTTCTTTTTCTGTGTTTGCTTTTCCTGATTTAGGTATTAGCACTATATTTTGTGTCATAAAAGAAATTCGTCAGGATTCTTTCTTTGCCTATTTAAAAAAAATGATTTATGTACTATTGGAATCATTGTTCTTTAAATCTTTGGAAGAATACACTTATGAATGCATCTCCTCCTGGTGATTTTTTTCTTAGGGAGATCACTGGTGACTTGTTCATTTTTTTTTCTAAGATAGAGTTATTTAAATATTCTATTTCCTCTTCCTTTTAATCTTGGAAATTTATATTTTTGCAAATATTTATCCATTTCACTCTGTTTTACTTGCATGTAATTTTGGGCAGAATAACTCCTATAACTTCTTTAATTTAGTCTTAATTGGTAGCACATGCTCCCTTTTAATTTTTGATCCTGGTAATTTGATTTTCTTTCTTTTTAAATTAAATTAATAAACGTTTTACTTATTCCCTCCCCCCCTTAAACCAACTCCTAGTTTTATTCAATAGTTCAGTTTTTAAATTTTTAATTTCATTAATATCTCCTTTGATTTTCAGGATTTCCATTTTGATATTGAATTGGGAATTTCTATTTGTTCTTTTTAAAGTTTTTTTAGTTACATATCAAATTCATCAATCTGCTATTTCTCTCTTTTATTGATGTAAATATTTAGAGATAGAAATTTTCCCTTAAGTAATGCTTTGGCTGCATCCCACACATATGTTGTCTCGTTGTTGTCATTCTCTTTAATGACGTTATTGATTTTTTTTTACAATTTGTTCCAGTAAGACTTCACTTGAAAATTGAATCTTTAATACCCTCAAAACTGAGTCCATAGGAGAGGGGATATGCAAATATATCTAGTCAGTTAAGAGCAGAATAAGACAATAGTAGCATAGCAGTAATTTGGAGTGTGTAAGAAGTTGTCATGCAAAATAAGTTTTTAAAAGCAGATGTAGACTTCTGAGCCAAAGACAAAAAAAAGTTTGTATTTTATCTTTTAGATGGTGGTGAGCATGGAAAGTTTATGAACAGGGAATTAACTATATATTAAACACTATATTAACTATATTGTTCATAACTATATATTAAAAAGATCACTTTGGCACTTTTGTGATGGAGGAATTGGAGAGTGGAGAGAACATAGTGAGGAGGGCCAGTTAGGAGATTATTATAGTAATCTAGTATAGAGAGGATGAAAACCTGACCTAGGGTGATGTAACTGTGAATAGAGAGGAGGGTACAGACTCAGGAAATATTGTGGAAGTAGAATCCATAGGATTGGGTAAATGATTAGCTACAGTGGATGAGGGAGAATGAGAGGGAAGAGGAAAACATGAGGCTGCAAGCCTGGATACCTGGGAGGTTGGCCAAATGGGTTTATGGTAAATCAAAGGATGATTTGTACTTCTAATTGTCTGGATGCTCACTTTTACCTAGGAGTAAAGGGAGACAGAGTATGGAAGAAATGAGATATTTTCAGGCCGAGCAGAAATAATTTTATCTATGTATGTATCTATAAATTACGTGTATATATTTTGTAAATATGGGAAGTGAAAGGAAGAGAAAGAACACAGGGGAAGAAGTATTTATCATGACTTTCAAATATTTGCTTCATGTTTAGAAAATATTCTGTCAATATCTAAAGAATTGTTAGCTTCTGTATATCTCAGTGTTTCTTTTTTAATCTGTCATATTGAAAACATTTCAGGATCTTATATACGCTCATAAATTATGCCAAATGATATGATTTTCTTTCTCACAGTTAATTTAGGCAACATGACCTTAATAACATTAAATCTACTCTGAGTTAAACAAGTTAAACAACTTGTTTCCTGAGATACTGATAGATACATTTTCCATGTTTGCTTCACTGAAGAATTAGTATTTTGTTCTTAATTTTTTTCTCTCTTTCTGACTTCTAAGTCAGGAATTAGGTTATTGTAGGACTTATTTCTGAAGTGGGGGGTTCTTAATGTTTTTTGGGTCATGGAACCCTTTGGAAAACTGGTGAAGCTTAGGGAGCCTTTGATATATACCATTACAAAGGAAACAAATTATATTGAAATATATTTAACAAAATATTTTTTAAAAAAATCAAACAAGCTCATAGACTCCAAGTTAAAAACTCCTGCAGGATTACCTGAAGATAACTAGAAGATGGAGATATTTCTTCCTTGCTTTGCTCAGTCTCCCCTTGACAAACTAGAATGGAAGAATGGGGTTTAATTATGTTCTACATTTTTAGATAGTTTCATTCTTTATTACTGTGTCTTCATTTTCTTTGTCTGAGTACTAAAAATTGGATTTTTTTTCCTAAAAGCTCCTGTTTGTTGCCAAATAGAAGATGATATTTGATAGCCATTCACTTGAAAACCATTGGTTTTTTTTAATAAGTTGTATTTTTTTTTACTTCTTCTGATAATTCCATAAACAATAATGAAAAAAAGTCAACAAAGAGGATGATAATGCCTGAAATGTTGTGTTTTGAAGTGTAATTTCTTGTTTTTACTGATAATGTTTTCATTTATCTTCTTGTTATCCTATTTCTTTTCCTAGTTGGATAGTTAAAAATGAACAGAGGAGATAGGAAGACTGCATGATGGACAGAATTTAAGTAAACAACAGCAGAGGAATACTCTTGAGTACTTTCTAAAGTTAGGAGTGGGAAGGAGGAAAAGCAACTATTGAATGAGACAAAGAATAAAGGACCAGAACGAAAGTGCGATGGGATGTCACAGAGATCATGGGAGGATTGGCTTTGGAGGAGAGAGTAGTATAAACATTGATAAATTCTAGAGAGAACTGAGGAGAAACCAGAACATTTGGTGGGTGACTAATGACTAATGAGACTGCCTTTTTTAATAGAATGGTGAAAATAGAAACAGACCATAAATATTAAGGAGAAAGCGGGTGGTGAAGAAGAGGAAGCAGGTTATGACAAGTTTATTTTTGTGTCCATGGCGGGGGGTGGGGGCATTATTGCATTGTAAATCTAAGGTATGGCAAACTTGTTTTTACTTGTCTTGTGTTGCATTGTTTTTTCCTTGTTTCTAGAGAAGGGAAGACAGGACAGAGTTACTTATCTCAGAGATTACTTTGGGATGGGGGAAGCCACCAACCCCATCCCATCCCATCTCATTATATAGTGGAGAAGTTTCATTTTTGGGTGACAGTAAACCTGTAATTGTATAATAGATCAACAAGTTTGATCCAGGGAATCTGAGTAAGAAAATCCCAAAACAGCCTGGGAATGTTCTGGTAGAAAAGATAACGTTCTTCAATGGGGTCCACAATGGAGATCAGTATCTCTCAACCTAGATAGAAAAAGGATAGTTAAGGTTAGAATTGTGAAACTGTAGCTAGACAAAACATCATAGAAACTGCAAATGCTACATAGCGTTAGTAAGTGGCTTTCTTTTCTTTGCATGTTTAATTTTCAGAGAGGCTGTCTGCCATAATGGATAGCGGTCTAGGCATGGAGTCAGAATGAATTAGGTTCAGGTAAAGGTTACAGACAAATTACTAATCTGTACAAGCAAAGATGAAATCACAAATTCCCAATTACAAGAGCAAAATTGCCTTGTGCATTATTTCTGAATTTGCATATTCTTGTTTCTCTTGTAAGTAAGCCTTGGAAAACATTCTCACATGGTTTCCTGTCCATAGAAACAGGGAAAAGAAGGGCAAGAAGGAGGAGGATGCTAGATTAGGGTGATAGTGAATAATGAAAGCATCCAAATAAGGGGATTTAAATAAGGTTTTGGTTGAAAAATTGAAAATATTTGAATGTATAAGACCAAGCTGGCTCAGGGACCTGGGTAAGAGCACTAGACTCTGTCCCTTGAGTTGGAGTTCATTGAACAGTGGAGTTTATACAATATCAAAAGGCAAAAAACTCTGGAACTAAAGACAAAGGTCCCATGGATCATTTGTATGAGGAGAATCTGCTTTTTCAGGGATCCTTAGGCCTAGGACTTTGTTCCAAATGTAGGTCATTCCTTTGAGAAATCTGGCAATAAATATGACGAAGTTGGAGAGGGGAAAAAGTCAAATAAGTAATCTATACTTAGTAATGATGAAACATAAGCTATAGCAAAGAATTACTTCGCTCATTTTCCCTAGTGACTTTCAAGAAAAGACAAAATGAATTCTTTATTAAGACTGTCATATCAAGTCATAAAATAGAAATCAATAAGCTAAAGCCAAAGACAGCTAAATAATTTCAGATAAAGGAAAATTTTTAAGGTTCTGAATTATATGGTTGAATGTAATTTTTTTAAAAATCCCGAACGTTTCCTCCTCAAAAACTGCATAAAAATAAACAACCAACTTGGACGATTTTTTAAAAGCTCATCTTTTTACTCTTGGGAAATCACATTTCTTAAATAAGTAATGAAAATAAAATGCATCCCTCAATTCTGAGTATGTGTAGAAGTACTAAGACATGTACAATACAGTTAATGAGAACTAGTAAGTTTGAAGTATAATGTATCTGTGACTTAAAATGAAAATACTAATTTAGTCATTTATTTGAATAAGTAAGATAATAGCCTCAATCTCTGTAAATTTCCTGTTATTTTAAATAACCACAGTGCATTTACTTACTGTACTATCTAACTCTACAATAGCCTAATTTTATTAATTTGTATACTCTAGGGGTCATATTATAAGTATTGCCAAATAAATTTGATTTCATTTGCCCAACCACCACTACCACCAAAAAAGGAGCCCATGAGCCATTCATTAGTCAAACTGCATATATAATTTGCACATGAAGTGATCATAGAATTATCGCCACAGAGGGTATGCCTAGTGATAATGTGGAAATTGTGCCCTTTTGTATAACTGGGAAGGTCTCCAAGATGTGTGCCATTTCTTAAACAACAGAATAGTTTTCTCACGTGAGCTCTATGACAGAAGAGTGTTACACAGCTCACACTTGGATACTGGCAGCCAAGTGACACCCAAACACAGTCCCAAATCTGCATGCATGTAATTGAAAATCCCTGCAGCACCTTCACTTCTGGTGGGCACAGTGATCTAAATTAATGTCTCACTTTTATTCTTGGGGAGAAGCTGGGCTGCCAATGATTCCATTAGCTTATTTCAAGGTGAGAAAAAATGTCACTGCAGAAGACATCCAATACAGCTAGAATTTCTTTTTTTTTTTTTTTTTTGGTTTGTTTTCTGTGAAATACGCAGCTTGATTTGAGGGCGTCCAGCTCATTTTCCCATCTAATTCTGTAGTGTGTGTGTGTGTGTGTGTGTGTGTGTGTGTGTGTGTCTATGTGTGTGCATGCACATGTGCACACATGCATATTTGCATATGTTTTCTACATGCTTTAATAACATTTCTTTTGATGATGTCAGGGGCACTGCAGGTGCATGGGCTATTGTATACAACACTTTTACTCTTTAAGTAGAGATGCCAGCATATGGAAGGTATTCTTCTTTAGACTGCAGCTGCTCTCTTGGCAAATGACAAAGGTGGTTCTGTTGGTTGCTTTGGATTTGCTGTTGGGTCTGCCATGTTGTTAGGTTGCAGATGGTGTCTCGGCTGCTTTGCTGTCCTGAGCACATTTGCTTTTCATTTGGCTTGAATTCTGAGGAATTGCTACTCTTCTTATCTAACTTGTCACTAATTATCTTTCTTTTGTATTAGGATTTTCAAAATAAAAATATTTCAAAGCCTAATTTCTCCTTTATTTTATAATATATCCTTAGGAAGAGAGACTTTAAGACTAAAGGGAAGAATGATATTTGTTCGCTCAAGCGTTAAAATACACACAGAAACTACGATCCACTATTAATTATCTTCTCAAGATTTTCTGGAACATTTCAGACTCCAGAGCATTAGAGTCCTGTAACCTTTGAGTACTTAGGTTCCATGATATCTAGTATGATCATCTATGTCTGAGAAAATAGAGAAAGGCTAGGAAGTTGTTATTAAGGACACAGTTGTTATTAACTTAGTGACACAGAGTCATCATTATCTAATACTTCAATGTTTTCTGAGTCCAAGAAAGACTTCAAATAACTAACAGTGAAAGCCCAGAACATAAGGCTTCTCCAGTCTTCTCCAGTCTATACAACACAGAGGAACACAAGCACAAATATACAGACAAAGCCATCCCATAAACCAGACGTCCAGAGCAATGCTATTTTGCTGTGATGAAGCCTCTCTTAGTTTTCTTGATGTCTCTTCTTCTGATACATATAGCTCTGAAACTATAGCATATTGGAATTGCCTAACACCATCCCAGAGACTTTGAAGAAACCTGCTTTGACTTAGTCTCTGTAGCCAACTGTGGACTGGGAGAAAAAATCATGACATCATTAGAGCTGCTGATAATGGTGGTTGTCTTCCTGTCCTAAAGATCAACTATTTTTTTTCTCCTTGATTGTGGTTAAAAATTACAAAGGAGAGAAGGAAGGCAAGATGGGTGGCAGGGCTTAAAGTGAGGTGGGAGGAAGGTAAAGTAGGGAAGAAAAGGAGATCTAGGGGAGAAAGATAAACCTAAGAATGAGTGAAATGGAAAAAAAAAGTTTGGATATTCTTTGAAAAATCATGATCTTCCCATACCTTCTAGAAATACTTAAATAATGGAAACCATATAGCAAGTATTTGGTAAGCCTTATTAGTGAGGTTTGTTTGGTAGATCTGTGAACACCATTATAGTGGTATGGAGAGAGCTGGTCACGAAGTGAAAGCAGATTACCTACTAGCTCCTTCTGAGAGACAATTTTGGTCATCAGGTCTCCTATATTGCAAGTAGAACTCCCTCAAGTTTCATCTGAACAAGATCCTCAACACCCTTAGTAGAACTGGGGGGGGGGGAGGGGGAAGGGAAGAGGTTGTCTGCATTAGAGTTCTGTTTTTTTGATGATAGCTAAGTTCTTGCTAAAATCTTGCCCTGAAGTTTCCATAAGAACTGACTGGAACTATTCTTAGGACTGTGTCAATATGGTTGACACAACTTTGCTTCAGGAACATCTATCTAGTGAGGAACTGATGCAAAGATGAAAAACAAAGATTAAATATGATGCCAAAAAAGATAAATCTTGAGAATTTAAAACAGAAAGTAATCCTAGAAATCATAGTCATCACAGTCATCAATATTCTTATTAATTTTTTACAAGTCGGAAATAGGATCAGAAAATAAGGTGGGCTGGTCAAATGACAAAAGTGGGAACTGATATATTTATAATTTTCCCCTGCCAATAAGTTATATATCCCCAAAGATAGGGAGAGGGACTAGATCAGTGATCTCATTCTTTATAGCAGCTAGGTGGCACAATGGATAAAGTATTGGAATTGAAACCAAGAAGATTTGAGTCATAATCTAGCCTCAGACACATTAGCTGTGTGATCCTGGGTAAATAACTCCTATCTTCCTCAGTTTCCTTACCTGTAAAATGTATAATAGCAGCACCTGTCTTCCAGGATTGTTGGATCAAATAAACTAATAGTTGTAAAGTACTTTGTAAGCTATAAAGCACTATATAATGCTAATAATAATAATTACTATCACATTATTAGTTTTAGAAACTCTTAGGTTGAGGCAGATCTCTCTGCCAATGTATATAGTACCTTCTCTGCAACTTACAGTCTTACAGGGCTATCCAGAATACTAAGTGGTTAAATTACTTGCCCAGAGACAAAGATGGAATTTCAACCTGAGTTTTCCTAGATCCAAGACCAACTCTCTATCCACTATGTCATGTTGCCTTTCTGCCCCATTGGTACCCACAAACCATGAGAAAAAGCAAAGGAAGGACTCCAGTATATTGGATAGCTCCTCCATGGCAGATTTCTGGAAGGACATAGATAGACCTGCATAGGAAAAGAGGCATAAGATTATAGGATCATAGATCTAGAGCAGGGGTGGGGAACCTGCAGACTCAAGGCCACATGTAGCCATCTAGGTCCTCAAGTGTGACCCTTTGACCAAATCCAAACTTCACAGAACAAATCCCCTTAATAAAAGGATTTGTTCTGTAAAATTGGACTCAGTTAAAAGGCTGCACCCAAGGACCTAGAAAGCCACAGGTTCTCCATCCTTGATTTAGAGATTGAAGGAGCTATTGAAGTCAATTTTCCCATTTTACAGACAAGCAAAACTGAGGCCCAGGGAAACTAAGTGACTTGTCTAAGATTCCACAGGTAGTAAGCATAAAAGGTAGAATTTGAACCCAAGGAACAGATGAGTTGTACTCTGCTCTAGAGGAAGGAGTATACACATCAACAAAGTCATAAATCTGTTGAAGTGTCAAAATAGGAGTAGGAGCGACTCCATGACGAGATTTTATTTAATTTTGGGGGGGGGGGGTTTAAAATTTTTTAAATTCATTTTGAACTTAAATACAAAATGAAAAAAACATTTCTACCTACATAGAACAATATAAAAAGAGGACTCAATATAAAACCATGAATTTAAATTTCACACTGTTTACTTAAAAAAAAATCTATCTAAGAAATACTATACATTGTTTTCAAAGCTACCCTGCTTTTCTGTGCTTCCTTCTAAGTTTTCTTTGGTTCTTTTAATTTTTTTTAAATTAAATTTTATGTTTCTGTTTAGTTTACATCATTCATTTCCACAAGATTTTGAGGGGCAAATTTTCTCCCTGTCTTTCCCCTGCCCACCACCCCAAAACAGCGATCCCCCTATATACCCTCTCCCCCAATCTTCTCTCTCCTATATCTTCCCCCATCCCCCCTCCAACTTTCTGATAGGGCAAGATGGATCTCCATACCCCAGTGCCTATATATCTTATTTTCCAGTTGCATGTAAATAATAATTATATATATTCTTTAAACATTTGATTTTACAACTTTGAATTCCAAATTCTTTCCATTCCTTCCTCGTCACCCACTCTTACTGGGAAGATAAGCAATTCAATATAGGTTGTGCATGTGTAGTTATGCAAAACATTTCCATAGTGGAGATATTATAAAAGATTGACTTTATTTCCCTCCATCCTATCACACCCCTCACTTGTTCTATTCTCTATTTTGACCCTGTCCCTTTTCAAAAGTGTGTTCTTCTAACTACCCTCCCCCCTACCTGCACTCCCATCCATCATCCCCCCTCTCAGCCCCTTCCCCCCTAGTCTCCTGTAGGGCAAGATACA
>CM053582.1:290133404-290181354 GCA_028627135.1 Pseudochirops cupreus | reverse complement strand
AAGGCGGGGGGGGGAGGGGGAGACGCTGTGGAAGAGAGGGAAAGGGAGAAAATTTGAAACTCAAGGGACTGTGGAACTGAATGTTGTAAACTAAAAGTAAATAAACAAATTAATTTTTTTAAAAATGACCACTCCTTAATCCCATCCCTCATCATTTAGTCAGCATTTTTAGCACATGTTTTACTATGGTTTATCCTATATAAGCTTTAACTGTACCTCTCTACAGTTCCTTAAGAACTTTTGTCCACTGAAAATCATAAAAATAAACCTTTTCCAACCTGACTTACAGAATGCTTGAGTCCATGAATTCTTTCCAGATAGGACCTGACCTTGAGAGGTCCCTGAGCCCCTCAAAACTGCATCACAACCACCTCAAGTATGAAGGGAATGGGCTACCCTTCTCCCAACATAACTTTACAAATGGTTGGACTTTACTTTTGTCCACTGAGGTAGTTTCCTTAACCTCACCCAAATGATTTTGGCCTAGGTGTAATCATTCCTAGTAAAGGCTCTGCATGAGAATGGCTTTACCTTACTTGCGGGTATGAAATCATTTTCAAGCAAACCCCAGAGTGGGGCTGGAACAGGTTGGCCTAAGGAGAACAAGCAAACTTTAGAGAAGTTCCTTTAAAACCAATGGTGGTGAAACACCTTGAGGAAACCAATAACTACCCCCTGTCAGGGACTGTCCCTGGTAGCCTTATTTTGAAATTCAGTTTACTTCATGTTTTTGACATGCATCACTAGACCACGTTGGTCTGATATTAGTGATCAAAACAACAAGAAAATCTCAGTTTTTTCATCTTTGAAAAGAAGGACCTCAAGCCTACATGATCTCTCAGATCCCATCCCTCTCTAACATTCTATCAGGCTATGAATTTATAGAAATTAACTTATTAAATTAAATTATTTTAAAACATACCCTTTGATGCAATTTGTTCAAAAATATTTCTCTAAGCATATACTGAGTAATCTAGTCTCTTCCCATTATGTTACTAGGTATTCTTAATTAACTTTTTATCACATGAAATTGTATATATCACTAATTTTTCCCTCCCATTCATGAGTTTCTCTTGGTTTATAAGATATTTAATACACCATCTATGCATAGTAATTATGATATACAAATTATACACACACACACACACACACACACACACACACACACACACACACACACACAAGGAGTGGTGATAAAAAGACAGAATTTCCTGCAAACTGAAATAAGGTATATGTAGTGAAAGCTACAGTTTTGGAATATTAGAATTGGAAGCAACATTCTAGATAATTTATATATGTTTGTTCAATTCAACAATCATTTATTTAAATGTCTGTACTGTGCCAGACATTGTACTGCTTTGAATATGCAAAGAAAAAATGAAAATAATTTTGATCCTCAAGCAGTTTATGTTTTACTGGCAATATAATATATAAAATAGACAAGTAAATAGATGAGAGTGAGTACCAAGACTAATGGAAATTAGGAAAAGCTTCCCAACAAAGGTAGAATCTGAGCTTAGCCTTGAAGGACATTAAGGGTGTGAAGAGATGATGAGAAAGGGGTAAATTCTAGGCATGGAGACATTCTGTACAAAGGTGGAGAGGGAAAAAAGAGTGTACTGAGTTTGGGGAATAGAACAATCTGACTAAAAGTAGAGAACATGAGAGTAAATAAGATAGACCAGAACTTTAAATGTGGAGAACTTTAAAGCCAGGTTGATGAACTGCATTTTTACTAAAGGTAGTAGGGGATCATGGAAGATTTTTGACTAGAGACATAGCATGTTCAGACCTGTGGTTTAGGAAGATTATATTTGGTAGCCCTCGCACCATAGGTACTAGTCTTCCCTGAACACACCTTACACATTGGTAACAAGGTTGACACATGCATTACCAGAGCTAGCTTGGTGTTTGGAAAGCTCTAAAGGAAAGCATGGGAGAAAGAAGGTATTAGGCTGCCTACCAAATTGAAGGTCTACAGAGCCTTTGTGCTGACCTCAATCTTGTAGGCCTGTGAAACCTGAACAGTATACCAGTGCCATTCCAGGAAACTGAATTGCTTCCATTTCAATTGTCTTAGAAAGAGTCTAAAAATCACCTGGCAGGATAAAATACTGGACACTGAGGTCCTTTCTCAAGCTAAACTGCCAAGAATTCAAACTCTGTTGTAGAGAGTTGTTTAGCCAAGCACAAGCAGCTTTCCAGAGGACTGTTGCTGTGCGTAGCTCTAAGGTTCCAATCACACAGTATAGTGAACTCTCTATTTATTCAGGAGTAAATTAAAGCAAAACATTCACAGAAACCAAAGTACAGTATTCAAAATGTTATAACATAACAACTTATCATTAAAGTGGTCACATAGTTTTCACCAAAGTAGGCACATAGTTTTAAGCAAAAGATATCATTCAGTAAGTCCTTAACTCAATCATCCTTAAGGAGCGGGACACAGAGTACAAAGGTCAAAGTTCTCCACCCCTAGGTCACATTGTTTTAATCTCTCAATCAAAATGTCTTCTTTCTTCTTAATTGGAGATTAGTTTCCAATCATCCTTAACTCAAGCATCCATAAGAGGTACAAAATACAGAGTACAAAGTCCTGCCACCCCTAGGCCACAGTAAATCATGATCTTCTCAGTCAACATTAAGTACTCAAAGAGAGGTCTTTTCATCTTGACTCAAGGCTGGCTCCCAGATTCCATGTTTCCTCTGCCATGCTCCCTGCTCCTGCCTGAATATACCCAATAATCACCTAGATTCACAGGTAGGCAGCTCTTAGCTCCTTGTCGGTTCCTTGTCCAGTTCCATATTGAACCTCACAGTGTCCAGTACACCTCAATCCTTCACAGTTTCTGTTTCTGGGAAAACAAAGCTTAACAGAGCCACAATAACACACATTGCCAGCACCATCAATTCACTATCTGCCTGTGAAATCAACATAGACCCACCAACAAGGTCTGAGAATTCAACACACATCATTAGTATGATCCCAGGACCTCTGAAACCCTCCTCCAGCACTTCTGTAAAAAGACAACGAGAGAATCCTCTTTCAGGGATTCCAGTAAGGTCCCAGGGCTTCTGTACAAAGTATCACAAACAAAAATCAACACAGACAGAACAGACAAACAGAGTGCCGGCCTCCACAACTGTTTCCCTTCTCAGTTCTGCTCTCTCCCAGCTTGGGCTTCTCCTTATATGTGGTCATTAGCTCCTCCCTGTTCCACCCCTTCCTGTTGCATTGGTAAGTTCCTCCTACTGTGGGTTTCACAAGTTCTGTTTCTTAACAAAGACTTGATATAATCAAGGGCAAGTCTCAACTGAAACAAGGTGCTAAGTACTTGTTTGCTTGCCATTACAAAAGTGCAACTCTGATGGACTGGACATGTTGTTCAAATGCTAAACATGCCACTTTGCATAAAAGATTTTTTTACAGACAACTCACACAAGGAAGGTGCTCACTTGGTGGTCAGAGGAAGACATACAAGGATGCTCTCAGGGTCTCTTTGAAGAATTCTGGAATTGATTGTGTGACATGGAATGTTCTCATCAGACAAGGTTCTGTGCTCTATGAGAAAAGCAGAATTGAGATAGCTCAAAAGAAACATAATATGCATAAATTTAGAGAATCCACCCCAAATGTTCACATGGCCTATTTGTTCCTGACCTGTGATAGCGCATTCTGAGCTCATATTGGTCTGATCAGCCATAGTCAAACACACTGTAACTTGAATCTAACATAATAATGTCATTTTGGTCCCTTCAAGAATGAAGCACAGCAACCATTTGGTAACTATGTGGAGGATGGAGTAGAGAGGATAAGAATTTGGAGGCAGGGAGACCAATTAGAAGGCTAGGACAATAGTCTAAGCAATACTTAGATTGGTATCTGTGTGACTAAAAAAAAAAGTGGGACATATCCAAGGTAGCACAAATAGCATTTGCCAACTAACCAAATGAAGGGGAAGCTCAATGAAACAGAGGGAAGAATGATGACTACATGAGGGTAGCCCTGGATGACTGGTGGTGCCCTCAACAGAAACACAAGAAGGTTTAGAAGGCTAAGGAATGCGTTGTTTAAAAGCTGTTAAAAGTAGCATACCTAATGAGTAAAATACTCTAAGCTAAGATATGTTTCATCCTCCCAATCTAGCAGTACTTCTGCCACTCCATATTTCTCTTTCAGATATGTGAACATGGCAAAATAACTATCTGTAAATTTTTGTTTGTTTGTTCATTTTTCTGGAGGGTAGAAAGCAGGGCAATTGGGGTTAAGTGACTTGCCCAAGGTCATATGGCTAGTAAGTGTTAAGTGTCTGAGGCCAGATTTGAACTCAGGTCCTTCTGATTCCAGAGCCAGTGCTGTATTCACTGTGCCACCTAGCCGCCCCAAACTGTAAAATTTTTGAGATTTACTTGCCTATGATCCAGGAGTATCTATGCCTAACCATCTCCTTCACCACTGGCAGCTACATGGGGTGTGGTAAATAAAGCAGTGGACTTCAAGTCAGAAAAATCTGAATTCAAATCCTGCTTCAGACATTTACCAGATGTGCCATCCAGGCCAAGTCCTTCAGCCTCAGTTTCCGAATCTACAAAATGAAGATAATTAATAGTACCTCCTGCCTAAGGTTATTGTGAGAACAAAATGTGACAATATATGTAATGCACTTTGCAAATCTTAAAGTGAAATACCAATTTAGTTATTAGAAAATCTAAGATAATGCAGTCATTTCTAATACTTGCCCCATTTAGGAACCAACTATTCCTCATTAGTCAGAATTAATTCCAAAATAATAAGTTTTTTTGTTTTGTTTTGCTCTTTCATCTAACTTGTGAATGCTAAAATTGTCAGTAAAGGAAGTCAATGTTTTAAATGAATGAGATTTCCTGCATATTTCTAATTGAAGTCCTCTATGATTACAAAAAGTATTAATTGTGTAATATGTATTAGGAAAGCATCACCTATACCAGGGGTGGGGAACCTGCAGCCTTAAGGTCACATGTGGCCCTCTAGGAACTCAAGTGTGGCCCTTTGACTGAATTCAAACTTCACAGAACAAATCTCTTTAATAAAAGGATTTGTTCTGTAAAACTTAAATTCGGTCAAAAGATTCTATGTCCTTCTCCTGAGCAGACTGTCTATAGTTTACACCCACCAAGATCATTTCTATTTCTTTCTGTTTTTATCTTTAGCAAAATGGTATCCATCTTGCTTAGGGGTTTCCATATAAATGTAGATTTGTTTTGGAAAAAAGTTTTTTCCTCAACTCTTTTATTAAATTTGGTTCATATATATTCCTGATAAATATGAACCAAGTTTAACAAATATACATATGTGTATACACACACACATATATATATCTGTATCTCTATCTATCTATCATGCTATTATGATATCCTATTACATGTCACTCCCTGTCATTTTCCACTATGGAAATATTTAAAGCTTCTTTCTCATTAAAATTGAAAATATCAAGACAAAAAATACTTTCCAGACTTCTCTGGATGTTAATATCATCAAGGAGAAAATATGTTTCTTAGGAAAATGAATGAAGAGAGGTAACCAAAATTTGAATGAAGAATATCTCTTATCTTAGATTATTGATTTCTCTACCATTGCACTAAGAGGACTATTGGCTTATGTAAGGGCAGTCTCCATTTTGTACATTCCCTGAAACATTAGTGCCATAACTCACCCTTCTCCACAGAAATACTGATATTGCTCAAAAAGAGATTTATTTGTTATTCCAGGAGGACACTTAAGGAGAGTGGTTGATAAAGGAACTAAATAATCACTATTTTTTAAATGTTAAGTCCAGTCCAGATTTTAACATATTATCATCTTTTTCTTGCTCAAGATTCATAAAAAAGTTACCTCAGATTGTCTTGGGATAGAGAAGTATATCCAGTGGCATAGGGGAGGGGGGTTGGAACGACTATGCCATTTGGGATAGCTTTCCTCTAAACCAGCAGTTCTCAACCTGTGGGTAGTGACCCCTTTGGGGTTGAATGACCCTTTAACAGGGGTCACAGGGGTTGCCTAAGACCATGGGAAAACACATATTTCTGATGGTCTTGGGAACCTCCTCTATCTGTCTCCAGGTGGGTCTGCCCACATGCAGATACGCCCACATACGACTATTAAACAGCATTAGGAAGGTTGAGAACCACTGCTCTAAACTATAAATGGCTTGAATATTCAATTAATGTTAAATTAAATAAAATTATTTCTGGTAGAATTGTTCCTAAAACCCAGAGTACAGTAATGATATGTTTTTACATTAGTAATACTTGAGAGATTATATTAAAATATCAAGTTCATTTTATTTTTTACCCATACTCAGTGCATTTGTAAATACACATCTTAGCTCATAACTATTATTCCTCTTCCATGTTATTTCCTCTTAAATCTCTACCTAATGTCTTTTATACTATATGGTTATTTTTCTCTGTTTCCCTCAAATTTCCATTTAAATGCCTATTGTAGAGGTGTCCCTCAGTTGGTAAATAGTTGAATGATATATGCTTGTAAGGAACACTATATAGCCAAAATATATGACAAAAGGAAGAGATCATGTCAGAGGAACATAGGAAGACTTGTATGAACTGGTAAAGAGTGAAGTAAGTGGAACAGGAAACAATTTATACAAGAATGATGTCATAAAGACAAAACTTCTAAAAGATGTAACAACTCTTACCAATATGATGAGGACCAGAGGATCAGTGATGAAGCATGGTACCCATCTCCTTGACAGAAAGTGATGGATGTAAGATTCAGAATGAGACATATATTTTTGCTCATGGCTAACTAGGAAATTCGTTTTGCTTGAATATGAGTATAAGTTGCAAAGGTTTGGAGCTAGTTTTCGTTTTCCAGTAGCAGGGAAAGATAGGAGCAAAGAAAAAAATGCTCATTAATGGAAGTACTTTAAAGTTCTTTTGATTACTTCAAAGAGACTCTATTCAAATATACTCTTCCCAGTCTATCCTTTTTCAGGAGCCCTTTGTAACAGTGTTACAAACCATAGTATAGATTACTGAATTTTGTTCTTCAACACCATCTACAAGTAGCCACTTCTTCACTTAAAACACTCCTTTTTTCCCTGTCAAAGTCACTATTCACAACTGGAAGAAGAAATGAAAATATTGCCTTTGCCCCAGAGTCTTTTTCCCTCTATTATTTGTATGCACATACGTGTATATATGTTCATACACATACATATATATATACATACATTATAGTTTCTTCTAATATCTTTTGCCCTGTAATACATCAAGTGAAATGGGTAGATATTGCTGGTTTTGATGAATTTCTCTCTCAGAGAGGCTCTATAGCAAAGATTCTCTCCCAACTAGTCACATTTTATCCATATACAATCAGAAGTGCCTAAATACCACAACAGATTTCTTCCTCCTAGGAGCAATGACAAATTTCCTGACATCTACTAGGGAGCACCCACAGAGACTTTCTTGACTTCTGTTTGCACATGAGATATTGATGATTCTTCAGAATGCCTGAAATTCCTTTAGAGAAAGCTCTCCCACTCATACTGCCATAACCCTAGGTCAGGTCTTCCTCACCTCTCACCTGTGCCATTAGACTTATAACTGTCTCCGTAACTAACCCCTACTCTTCCCAATCCATCCCCTGAAAAGCTGCTAAATTGATATTCTAGATCTGGCCCAGTAACTAACTCACTCCTGTTCCAATGGCACCAGGGCTTCCCTCTTGTCTCTAGGATAATATACAAACTCTTGTTTGTTTTTTTAAGCCCATTGCAAAGACTGTAATCTACCTTTCCAGGCTTATTGCACAGCCCTCTCCATGTAATCTACATTCCAGATAAGTTGGCCTGCTAGCAGTTCTCCCTGTACAACATTCTATTTCCCCTCTCTGGACCTTTGTACTTGCTGTGCCTCCCACTTAGCATGCACTGCCTCCTTACCTCTACTTCAGAGAATTCCTAGCTTCCTTCAGAGCTCAGTTCTAGTATCACTTTCTATAGCAAGCCTATTCTGATGTCTTTAGTTGCTAGTGTCCTTACCCTGAAATTTCTTGGAATATTTTTTGCATTTAATTTTATTGTTGTTTCTCCACAAATATAAGCTGATTGAGGGCAGACTTTTAAAAAAAAAATTTAACTTTGTATCTACACAGTAGATAATAATATAGCTTGTTGTTTGCTGAATCTTCTTCATTTTTGTGTGCTTTACTGATATCAGAGTTAATCTTCTCTTTCCAATCTGTATACTAACCAGTTTTTATATTAATTTTTCCTTTTCTTTTCTTTCTTAGAATCTTTTTTTCTGCATAATCTTCTTCCTGAATTATTTCTTCTATCCTATCTGGAAAATCTTTATCCAGTCTAATGAGTGAGAATATACAATTGTGGTGTTGAAAACCTTTTTACTTCTTCCCCTGCCAAACAAATTGATTGGTTTACATTTACAGCACACACAATTGCTAACCACCTCAGGAAGGCTGGTCCACCTGGCATATATTCTCCAAGTCTCTGGAGGGCTGTTGGTGTCCATACTTCCTGGGTCTTGAGGTGAACTACAATGCCTTGTGGTTCTTCCTAGAAAATCCCTCTGCAGACTGGCTAGTCACAGAAAGACTCCTAGGAAGGCTGCTGCTAAGGCCGTCTGGCTATTTGCTTCTTCCTTGTTTCTAACCTCTGCTAATTTGCCAGGTGGTAGTAATTAGCACTGATTTGTAGCATACAGGTGTCAAGCCCAGGCTCTTTCCCAAAAGCCCATGCGTCCCACAAATCCTTGGCGTTCATAGTGCAGAATATCTGCCCAACCTCTCCTCTTGCCTCATGCTCTTCAAAAATCACAACTTTTAACCTTACCTGGCTACCTCCTGAAGCATGCTCCTAACATTTTAGGCTACAAGAAAGTTTCCATTTATGTTCCAAAGTTACTTTGCCCCAAATCAATGGTTCTCAACCTGAGGTCTACGCATTTTAAAAAACTATTCTGATAACTTAATTTTATTATTATTGAATTCCTTTGTAATCCTGTGCATTTTATTTTATTCATTTTAAAACATTATTCAACAGAATGCCTTAGGGGTCCGTGACACAAAAAAAGTTAAGAAACACTGCTTAAATCTTCTCAAGCTTTCTTATTTAAACTCATTTTTTTTTTAATTTTCACACAGAGAGAAAAAAAACAGCAAACCATAGATCCCTATTGCTTATGTGTATCTCTTGTCTCTCTGATGATATTTCTTATGGCTCCATTTTTTTTTATTTTTGATAATTACACAGAGCCCCTGTACCATTAAAAAGTCTTCATTTAATTTGATGTGAACATGAAAACAATGGAAGAGATTCTTGCCTACTGTGGGAGCCTAGCATCTTTCTTTAAATGATAACCTAAATAAAACCAAGAAAAGATCTTTCCAGTTTGTTTTTCCCAGCTTCTGAAATGCTATTCTATTAAATTAGATCAACCCCATGGTGGTCGGATGGACTCACAGCAGTTGGTTGTTGCTATGATTACAAAATTATAAGTCAACTGTGGAGTGTTTGATTTATTCTGGCCTCACATGGCTTGGCCCCAGTGTGCAAAGCACAGGCCTAGGAACCTTGTAACCTTGAGAAGAAGCAGAAAATCTCCTACTGGGCCATAAGAAATCTCATCTAAGGAGACAAGGGATACGATAAGCAAGTGACAAAAATATGGAAGCATAAACACAACTAAGTGTTGTGTAATTGTTGCTCCACAGAAAGAAAAACAAAGTGTAAAGATTTGGGGAGGTTGGAACAAAATGGAACAGGGCTGTTGCTGTCATGACAGGGGGGCAGCTGCCAAACAGGATGAGGCTGGAGGGGTCTCTCCCAAGATAAGCAGCATAAGGCAGTGGAGAGAGTTCCAGACTTGGGTTCAACTCAATCAATCAGCAATCATTTATTAAGCACCTGCTGTGCCAGATGCTGTTCTAAATAATGGGGTTACCAAGACAAAAGTGCCTGCCCTCAGGTAGTTTACATTCTCTTGGGAGGAGACAACATATACACATATAAACATATTCCATGAATAAATACAAAATAAGTACAAGGTAATTTGTCAGGGGAGGTACTGATAGCTAGGTGGGGAGAGGAAACATTAGAGCAGCACTCTGGAGGACATTAGGAGTTACACATGCCATGCAAGAGGATCAGCTTTGGCAAAGACACACAGATAGAGGATAGAATGTCAGGGGCAAAAAGTAGCAAGAAAGTCAGTTTTGCTTAGTGTTAAGGACACTAAGTAAAATGTACTTCTCCACCTCATAACAGTGCAAGCAGTGGTGATCATAGGCAAATTTTTTAACTTTTTAGGGTCTTGGTTTTCCTCATCTGTAAAATGGACATAATAGTACCTAATAGCTTCTGAAAACAGTAGCTAGCATTTCTAGAGCACTCAAAAGGTTTATCAAATGCTTTATATAGAGCATTTCACTTGATCCTCATTTCAGCCTTGGGAAGCAGTTACTATTGTTTTACAGATAAGGAAATTTAGGCACCAAGAAGTTATATGCCCAGAGTAACAGCAAATGTGTTAAAGGCAGCATTTGAACTCAAGTCTTCCCAATTCAAAATTCAATATTCTCTCCACTTTACTACTTAATTGACCTATGTCAGGAGGTTGACATGAAGCTCAAATGAACTCCAAACTCCTTGGAGCAGCCTAATCAGATTAAAATGTGATTGGGAAATACTGAACAAAATTAATTTTTAAAATACAATATAGATAATGTTCACTTGTGGTTTTCTAAGTCAATATGCCCCAGGGATCTGTTCCTATTTGAGTGTGTTTTCACTGAAGAGCATCTTACAAACACTGAAGTGCTATGTCCATTCTGGGCATTCTTATTCCCAGATATATCACAGACGTCAGTCTTTGGAGCTTTGGAGGAAGATGATCTGACTTGGAGAAGACAGAGAAGGCATTGCCAACAAGGATAAGTGGAATTGTGGATGACCCCAAAGAAGAGACACAGGATGTGATGGGGAAATCCATTAGACTGACCAGTTAAGTTCAGATATAAGGAAAAGTGGATATTTAGTCAGCAGACCCTCCTAGGAGAGGCCTTAAAGAACATAGTCAGGAGTTTTGATCTTGTTCAAGAGAGATGGGTGAGGTTCTCAGGAGAGATGGTGAGTTAGTATAAAGTAAATTTATTTTTAATTACCCAAGTACATGGGTTGTATGGGCAGCTAGGTGACTCCCCTGGATAGAGTGTCAGGCCGTAAGTCACAAAGACTCCTCTTTCTGTTTTCAAATCTGGCCTCAGACACTCACTTGCTGTGTGACTCTGGGCAAGACACTCAACCTTGTTTGCCTCAGTTTCTTTACTTGCAAAATGAGCTGGAGAAAGAAATGGCAAACTACTCCAGGATCTTTGCCAAGAAAACCCCCCAAATGGGCTCACAAAGAGTCTGATATGACTGAAACTGAACAACTTCACATAGGTTGTAGGATTTGTCTTCATGAGATTTTCATTGTCACTAAGGCACATAAGGAAAGGCATCTTAGGCAGATTGCCTAGGCGGATTGTAAAATTCACCTTTCCTATTTTGCTTCCTTATACCAGAGATAAAGGAAGAGGAGTTGTGCCAGCTAACTGGAAAAATACTTCATTTGCCTTTTTAATGTCCACATCTGAAACTGGCAATTAAGTTGCATGGAGTTTTATGACATTTCTCCCTAGCACATACAGAACTAGGCAGGCCAGGAAGCCAAATGATTCCCCAACTGGTAAGAATTCTGCAGGAACATTAGCAGATGAAAGCAACTGAGCATTTCATGGGGAAGCTATTATCTGCCAGCATTTATTAAAACAATACTACCAAAAGTAATCACAGTATTCTCTGAGTTGGATTAAACAAAGATCTAGGGTCTCTTTTCACAAGTATATAATCTATTAATAAATTTTAAAATAATTTCAAAGTCGTACTGCATTATAATTTCTCATTTTATAATATTAAACAAAAGTTGAAACTTCATTAAATAAACGTCACTTTAAAATATGGGACTGAATAACAAAGAAGAAAGACTGAATA
Organism: Pseudochirops cupreus; assembly: GCA_028627135.1. NCBI lineage: Eukaryota > Metazoa > Chordata > Mammalia > Diprotodontia > Pseudocheiridae > Pseudochirops > Pseudochirops cupreus. Next base: position 290,169,301 of record CM053582.1, on the reverse strand, counting down.
AATGGGGATAGAGTCATGAGTAACAATAAAAAAAAGTAGCTGCCATTCCTATTCTATTTTGAGATTTATAACCCTGTGAAATAGGTAATACAAATAATAGGACTGCCATTTTACAGATGAGGAGACTGAGGCCCAGGTAGTCTAGTGGTCATATGGCTAGCAAGCTTCCCAATCAGTATTAAAATTAAGAGTTTCATGACCCCTGAGTCAGTACACAGCTTGTGGAACATGAAAATGACGTTCCCATAAATTGTCACTATGGGATCTGATTGGAGTCTGGCAAATTCCCAAGGAAGTTATAAATCTAAAGTTAAGCAGCATAATATTACATGAAATGGAAGCTGTATGGTTTTTTGTTCTTGTTTTCAGGAATATTTTGAAAAGGAAACTTTAGTAGTATAGTGATGCTAATTTCACCTTCACCCCATTTTTTTTCAATCCATCCTATATTGGTATAGTAGAAATAATGCTTGATTTAGAGTGAAGACACTATCTTTCATACCCACTCTGCCACTGGCCAGATGTGTAAGCCTGGTCAAGTCATTAAATCTTCTCAGATATACATTTTCCCATCTATAAAATGAGAGAATTGGACTAAGTGAATTCTAACAACTCTAAAATTTCATGATTACAAATCTTGAGGATCCCCAGTGTACACAGCTTTATGCCCCTAGAGGGAAATTAGATGTTGGTTCAGCAACAGCCAAGGTAACTTTTACTTAGTAAGTGGGCCGACGAAACTAAGGAATGAGCCAGGGACTGCCATACTTGAATATATCTGCTAGTATCTGGCTCTGGGAAAATTCTTTAGCTTAGTGCAGTAGAGTGCTGAACTTGGAGGCAAAAAGACCTTGGTTCAAATCCCATTTCTGACTCTGATTCTTACTCTGATACTTAACATTTCTGAGTCTCAATTTCCTCATCTATGAAATGCAGATAATGATATCTTAATCCAGATTTTACAAGGTCGTTGTGAGGTTCAAACAAGATTATGGATATATAACACTTTGCAAACCTTAAATGTTATGTAAATGTCAGTGTCATAATTATCGTAATTCATCTGGAATTGTTCTCATTTTTTAACAGATTTCAGAAAGGAATGATACCTGAGCAAAGTACTGTCCTGCTATAACTCCTTCATTTTTAATGTTCTGAAAACTATTGCATAGAAGGGTAAGATGACTTCTTCTTATAACTGAATAAAAGTATTGGGATATAAGCTCATTCTCCCTTGGCTTCCTGAAAGCATCTTTGGAATGAATCCAGTAGCAAACAACAAGGATGATATATTCCACATCTGGTTCCCATGTGGTTCTGACCCCTTCTTCTAGGTCCTCTACATTTTGAGAGTGTTTCATTCAATGTAGTTTTAAGATTACAGGTCTTTGGCAACCTCCATTCTGAGATTATGGCAACCTCCATTAAAAATATTATTCTTAAATATCTACAGAATAATGTAATGTCTAAGAGATTGTAGGGAACAATTTTGCTTGTGATAATGGTCAGATTTCACTATTTTTTGAAGTGCCAGAGACGTTGTGAGGCCTATATTTCTAGTATTAAAATTTGTCGCCTATTAATTTGGGGAAGATAGCAAAACACAAGGTCATGTCTTGTTAGATATTTGGGAGGTACTAACTTTTTGTAAGTGATATAGCACATGATTTCATCATTATGATTACAACTGTTATTACTGGTATGGTTATCATCTCATTCTCATTTTTTTTCTATGGAATTCAGATAGAACTGGTCCCAGTACAAGTTTCTATATTGCTATTATTAGCATTTAACCTCCCTATGCCTCTGTTTCCTCATCTGTAAAATGAGGCAGTGGAACGACACGGCCTCTGAAGTTCCTTCTGGCCATAAGAATGTGATAGTTATTTAAAATTCATTTTCTCAAAAATTTACCTTAAGGCTACCATTTTGTTCCTCCAATGAAAATGTATGATGATCCTGAAATGTCTTTTCATTTCCATTCATGGTCAACTTTTCCACTTAGCTGCAAGGGAGAATTTTTGGTTTCTTTTATTTTTACTATGGAGAAAAATATTCTATTCTCATTTCTGTCACAGGCATGGCCTCTCACTTGAGCTTTCTTCCCCTAAATGCTATGTTATTTGACTTCCTTTCCAGCGTTGTATCGTGCTTCTAACAAGCCCTTGCTTTGGAGAGAAGGAAAAAAAACAACATCTTTTCTCAAGAACAAAGTATGTGTCTTTATGTGCTAAGAAAAAAACTTCCTTGAAATCTTTCTGTTGTTAATTCTTCAGATGCACTTTCAAGATTTGGTATAAAAATTCCTACAGAAAGTGCAACATGATATTCTCATAATAATCAACTTCAACAAGTATTAATTAAACTCTAATAAATGCAAGGCCCCTATGATCCCAGGCACTAGGGATGCAAAGATATACATGACTCTACCTTCTACTGGGATGTGTGCATGATGTGGGGGGGTGGGTCACAATAGGTCATGAGTAAAGGTAAGCAAATATAAAGGGTTATGGAATATTGAAAGGTAGACAGGGAGTAGTAAAAAGGACATTCAGTTCTAGCTTGCCAGAATTAAGGAATTATTGCCCTAATAATGTTTCTATTTTTATTAGACCATTGATCTAAGCTGGAAGGGAGTATATTTCAACACCTTTCATTTACAGATGAAGAAACTAAGGCCCAGGAAGTTAAGTGACTTGCCCAGGCTCACAAAGAGAATAAGTATGGAGACAGTATTTGAACTGAGATCCTCTGACTCCTGAGCCACTATTCTTTCCACTTCCATTTGCTACTGAATTGTTCCAGTTGTGTCTGACTTTTTGTGACCTCCTCCCTCCCTTTTTTTGGCAAAGATACTGGTATGGTCTGCCATTTCGTTCTTCAATTCATTTTACATATGAGGAAATTGAGGCAACAGGATGAAGTGACTTGCCCAAGTTCACACAGCTAGTAAGTGTCTGAGACCAGATTGAAATCATGAAGATGAGTCTTGCTGACTCCATCCTCTAGCCATTATGCCCTACTCCCTCCTGACAATGTTATATATTGAGCCTTACTCTTCTCCTAACTACTTTTATAATCATTTTATTTGTGATACACAGTCCCAGACTTAGGAGTTAAGGGACTTATATCTGAATTGTGGCTCAGAACTTATTAGTTGTCTTGTTATGAGCAAATCATGTCATCTCTCTGACCTCAGTTCCCTCATCCATAAAAGGGGCATAATATTTGCAGCCAAAGCTTTGTAAACCTTAAGGTACCATAGGGATGTGGGTGACTATTATTCTGCAGCACACTATTAACCTTTGAAAAGTTTTTCACGTTGCTTTGACATTTTCCTTTCACTCATCACCACAGGTGCAATATTATCTCTTTCATTGTGAAATGCTATAATAATAATAATGAGATGCAACTGTGTGAAGACATCCTGTGTGGAAAGGCTTTTAAAATCCCCAAATGCACAATGATAGTACCTGAAACAGTAGGTACTAAACCATAAATTAATCAGTTGCAATTGCCACTTGCCAGCAATGATATGCATGAGATTTCCAAGGGTTAAGGGAAGGAGACAGAAAATCCTTTTTCAGAATTAGATTCCCTTGTTCTATGAATTTCTTTTATGTTCTCCACTGGCAGAAAAATCTCTGAAAAGAAGCAATGTTCTGCAATTGCCAGAGTTCAATATGGATAGGCTGATATATCTGATGGAAAACCTGCCTTATAATAACCTGCAATATAATAAAGGATTGTGAATGTATATGACAGCTTCAGTTATGGAGCCAGGAATGGACTATCTTTCTTTCATGCATGGATCAACCTATCTAACCATCTTCCACAGAGGACCTACATTGTGTTCTAGAGAATTTGGTAAAGGTCTTATATTTTGTCAATGCCAGCACATCACTAAGTATATCTATCTGTTCTCCAGTGCTCTTGCTACGTAATTGACCTTCTTCCTTTTCTGGTCCTTGATGGCATTTTCATGCCTCATCTCATATGCCAGCCATTACTGGTAAGGTGCTGTAGCCTAGTCACATTTTAGGTAGCATGTGTCTTTCCATTCTCCTTTGATTCATCTACAATCTTGAATTCTCTAAGATCATGGTGTTCTATGAGTCTCAGTCACACAGAATCACCAGGAGATTGTTTTTTCAATCTGGATCTACAACCTCATCAAAGAGAGGGAGTTTCCAGTGCAGAAACTATCCCGACGAAAGTAAATCACAACTCATCTGTAACTCAAAGTATTGGAGGTAGATTAAGAGCCTTGTCTTGTCAGTTTGAGTCAGAGAAAAAAAATGAACTCAGACGTTTCTGACCAGCTCTCTACAACAAGATCATGCTGAGTCTCTAGGAAGGAGAATACTGGAGTTCAAAATGATGGGCTTAGGATCACCAAAAGCACAGCACACTTTCCTAAATGGTATCAAAGAGGGATGAACTGCTTGAGTCTTCTCTCAGAGAACAAAAGATGAAAAATCTCTTCTTATCTGAGGTCTTGCACTAGTTCAGGGGTAGAGAACCCATGGTCTCGAGGCCACACATACATGGCCCTATATGTCCTCAAGTGTGGCCCTTTGACAGAGTCCAAACTTTTTATTAAGGACATTTTAATTAAGTTTGGATTCAGTCAAAGGGCCACACTTGAGGACCTAGAGGGCCACATGTCACCTTAAGGCTGCAGGTTCTGCACTCCTGAACTAGTTCTAGGCTTCACCAAGGCATATAGTATCAACTCATCATTCTTTCCATCAATGAGTGTTGTTCAGTTGTTTCAGTTGTGAGTGACTCTTCATGACCTCATTTGGGGTTTTCTCAACAAAGCTACTGAGTGGTTTCCCATTTCCTTCCCCAGCTCATTTTACAGATGAGGAAACTGTAAACAAGGTTAAGTGGCATGCCCAGGGTCACACAGTTAATAAGTGTCTGAGGCCAGATTTGAACCCAAGAAGGTAAGTTTTCCTGACTCCAGGTTGGGCACACTCTATGCACTATGGCGCCACCTAGCTGCCCATCAATGAGCATAGTCTTACGTAGACACTAATGGCTTGAACACAGAGTTACATAGCTGGGTTATAATGTCCAACATTGATCACAAGAAGCAATGTTGTGGGGGGATAAACCCCAAACCACTGAACCACTTCTATATTCCAGTAACATCATTTAGGAAGGAAGTTGTGTTTCTGAGTTTTGATTTCCTCATCTGTAAAGTGGAGATAAACATACAATTTCTGCTTACCCCATAGAGCTGTTGTGAAGATCAATAAGATTATCAAAGTGAGGGCACTCCAAAGACCATGAAGTTCCTTACAAACTGATTATCAGCGAACATCTTATTCTCATCCCATCAAGGTAGGGCATACATATTCACATTTTATTCCTTGTTTAAAAATTATAATTCATATAAAGAAATCACATTGTCCCTTCTTTTCCTCTTTGTATTAAATTAACAATTTGGAATTGGAAAATTATAAATTGTAAAATTGTAATTGTTTTCCTTGTTACTTAACATGGCATAAGCAATTTTTTATTTTTTTTAACAACTAGGCAAATGTAATATTGCTTATACCCATGTTCTTTGCCATTTTCAGTCTTTTGGATAGTATCTTTTTTTCTCTACTGTTTTTATTTCACTTCACTCAGTTCCTGGCAGTAAAGTTATACAAACTTTTCCACTTCCCAATTATCTGCCAAACCTGGTTTTCGAAGACCAGCTATGACTTGAGGAGATTACTGGGGGCTGGTATTATTTATCCTCATCCCTCACCCTCTGAAAGAAATTGAAAAAAATAGAAGTTTTGGATATTATGTAATTTATTTCATTCATCTTTCTTAATCATGTTATTCTGCTACCTTAAAAAAAAAAACTTGGAAAGAGATCTCCAAGTACTGCAATGAATGTGGGTTTTGCCTGAGTTATGCAATCTTAGTGCCAATATCATTTTATAATATAGTGGCTACATGTAATAGGAGATAGAAAACTGGCCTTGCAGCCAGGAAGTTTAGTATTCAAGCCATGATTTCGACACAGACTGGTATATGATAACCTTTCAGTGTTCCAAGCAAATCTCTAAGTCTTTTAATTTGCAGAGAGGGTGCTGACCTACTTTGGTAGAGGGAGTTTCCTCACCCAGGAATTCCCTAGGCTAATTAAATCACAGGTCCAATAACTATCCCTAACACCAACTTGGCATGTAACAAATCCAAGCAGTAATAAGATTCCTTCTGTAACTTGGTTTTCCCATGTCTTCCTAAAAAATGAAGCCTAAAGTACTTAAACTGAACCATATACATTTTTTGTCATTCTGAACCCCTGGAACACTAAGAACGTCTGTTTGGCTTTTAAAGCCCCTTATTATCTGGCCTCTTCCTGCCTTTTGAGTCTTTTTACACCTTACTCTCCTCTACATACTCTTTGAATTAGTGACACTAGACTCTCGGATGTTTCTGGCACACAACACTCCATCTCCTGACACTAAGCATTTTTTCTGACTTGGAACTCTCTCTCTCTCCTTATCTTCTTCTTATGGCTCCCCTGTCTTCTTTCAGATCTCAGCTAAAATCTCACCTTCAAGGAGTCTTTCCCAAAAAGTAATGCACTGTTGGTGCAGTTGTGAGCTGTTCCAACCATTCTAGAGAGCAATTTGGAACTATGCCCAAAGAGCAACTATACTGTGCATACTCTTCGATCCAGAAATACCACTACCAGGTCTGTATCCCAAAGAGATTTTTTTTTAAAAGGAAAAGGATCTACATGTACAAAAACATTTATAGCCACTCTCCATGGTGGCAAAGAATTGGGAATTGAGGGGATGCTTATCAAATGGAGAATGGCTGAATGAATTGCGGTATATGAATGTAATAGAATACCATTGTGCTATAAGAAATGATGAGCAGGCAATTTCAGAAAAACCTGGACTTGAGCCTAAATGCAGATCAAAACATACTATTTTCACTTTATTTTAAAAAATTGAATGTTGAAGAATAATCTTTACATGTAATTGAGAAAAAAATAAAATATTATTTAAAAGAAAAAAAAAGAAGTCTTTCCCAGTCCTTCTTAATGGTAGTATTTTCCCATTGAAATTATCCCCAGTTTAGCCTGTATGTATCTTGTTTGTAAGCCATTGTTTGCAAGTTGTCTCCTTGACAACATGAGCTCCTAGAGAATAAAGACTTCTGCTTTTTTTTTTTTTTTTGCTTTTTTCGAGGGGGGAAGGCTGGGCAATTGGGGTTAAGTGACTTGCCCAAGGTCACATGGCTAGCAAAGTGTTAAGTGTGTGAGGCCAGATTTGAACTCAGGTCCTTCTGACTCCAGGGCCAGTGCTCTATTTGCTGCACCACCTAGCTGCTCCCCTAACCCCCAGAATAAAGACTTCTTTTTGTCTCTCTTTGTTACCCTGCTACTTAGCACAGTGCCTGGCACATAGTAGGTGTTTAGTAAGTGCTTATCAATTAACTGTAAGTGCTTAACAATTAATTTTATTATATAGAAGCAGGTTTCTGAGCAGCTCTTGATAGACTTTGGAGCAGAGAAGATCCCTGCTGAGTTTCTTACAGAAGGAAGGCTCCCTTCTGCAAATACTCAGAAATGGTATTTCAACTTCTTCAACAATTGTCTGTAATGATAATGGCTAATTAATAGTGTCTAAAGTTATTTAACAATAAGTCAAAAATTGGTGATTTTGTCAGTGAAACCCTGCCCCAGGTGTGATCCCATCTATTACTTAGTGTTACAGAATAGCCTGAGGCTCATAGAAAGCTAAGTGACTTGCCCATGGGCACAGAGTGAGCAAGTATCAGAAGAACATTGGAAACTCAGGTGTCCCCGGCCCCAGGTCCCAAACTCCATAGGCGATGCCATGCTCCTCCCCTTGCTACTCAAACAAAAGGCCTTTAGAGAGAACAGCAAGTCAGTCAAAAGTATTTATTAAGCACTTATGTGTTACTCCTAAGCACGGGGCAGACACAGAAAGTTTTTAAAAAACAATCCTTTTTGTCAAGAACCACACATTCTATTGGAGGACACAAACAAGAAGAGAACTAGGTACATGCAAGAAATTTACAGAGTAACTGGAAGTTGAAAGGACTAGGAGAGACTTGCTCCAGGAGGTGGGATTTCAGCTGAGTATTAAACGAAGTAGGAGAAACTGAGATAAGGGGGTGGAAGCTGATTATTAGGCCTATGTCGAATTGATCTGTAATCAATACATAATCAATAAGAATTGATCAAGTGGCTATTATGTATCAAGCACTCTGCTAAGCTCTGGGTATATTCAAAGATAAACCAAACCATAAGAAACTGTTTAATGAACCAAATGCAAATGTATTGACTTATATAGAAAAGTTTTAACTGCTGAACACAGAAGAACAGTCATGTCAGCTGTTCAGCCCATTCTACTGCCTGGATAAAAGTCTTTTTGAGAAACCAAACTGAAATCAAAAGGTCCCTTTGTGAATACATAGCCCTCTAGACCAGGAGATCTTAATCTGGGATCTGTGAATTTTTAAAAATATTTTAGAAATTTTATTTCAAAATAATTGATTTCCTTTATAATCCTATGTATTTTGTTTTATACATTAAAAAAACATTCTGAGAAACGGGTCCATAGGCTTGATTAGACTGCTGAAACAAACAAATAAGCAAACAAAAAAGGTTATGAGAACCTTTGCCTAGACAAAAGAGATTTGGATAATCTTAGCAGATAGTATCACCGAGCCATGATCTAATTTCCAAGATAGGAATAGAGATGTCAAGAGTACAAGGATACTTGTATCATCTGGTTAGGGCAACCTCTCCCCATGGACAGTGCTGAAAAGGCACCAATAAATTCTGCCTCTTTGACCCTCATTTGGCTAGCACACTTCTGTTTGCATTTGGTTTTCAGATGTTCCAGTTTCCACGATTACAGACTATTCTACTTAAATTGCAGTTATGTGGTTGAGGTTTGGGGAACAATCTAGTCTGACTGGCATCCACCCTGAGTGGGGTTCTTCCGCAGCTGGTGAATCTCATTCATTTGAGGTTGATCTTCCTTAGCTTCAAGCTTGTGACACTTTCTCACTTCGAACTCATTATCTGCACCCTGTTTGAAGACTGCAGCACCTTCCTGCACTTGTCTACACACCTAGCATTAATAGGAGTCAGACATTTAGTCCTTGAATTCCAAATCCTGGCTCTGCTGAAATTTTCACTAAAAGGACCAGTTGCCTAAGAGTTTGAGTCAAAGCCAGATTGTTTTGCATTTGTGAGCATAGCTTATAAGTGACTGGTTATGCATTAGAATGTTAAAAAGAACAAGAACAAAAATAATAAAAAAAAACCACACACACATTCTGAACTCCAGTGTTGGCTCTGACTCATTAAAGATGTGAGGCAACACACTAATCTCATCTGTGTTTTAATTTGCTCATCTACAAATGGCTGATTATTTCTCCCTTAAAGAGGAAGGATGAGGGTTATGGTTTCTGCACTGTTTTGAGACAAGAGGCCATCTGCAGAATTCTTTCTTTGTTTTTTCTTTTTTTCTTTTTTTTGCTTTTTGGAGGGGGCAAGATGAAGCAGTTGGGGTTAAGGAACTTGCCCAAGGTTACCTGGCTAGGTGTGTGTGTGTGTGTGTGTGTGTGTGTGTGTGTGTGTGTGTGTGTGTGTGTGTGTGTGTGTGTGTGTGTTAAGTGTCTGAGGCTGGATTTGAACTCAGGTCCTCCTGACTCCAGGGCTGGTGCTCTATTCACTGGGCCTCCTAGCTGCCCCAACAGAATTATTTCTTGAGAACGATTGTTTTTAAATCAAGTTTGAACTTCAGATACAAATAAAAACAGATTCTAATATTTAGGTTAATAAAATCTTTCATAGAAAGTGCTTTGAGTTCCTAGAAGAAATTCAATATACAAATACGAAGAATCACAGAAGTTTAGCACCAAAAAGGATTTCAGTGACCATATAGTCCAACCTGTGCCTGAAAAAGACCCCTACCTACAATCTTCCCAAAGATGGTCATCCAGTCTTTACTAGAAGACCTCCAATGAAAAAGAACTTATTACCCTCAAAGGTAGTCCACTCTAAATTTGGAAATTTTTTTTTGGAGAGGGGAAGGCAAGGCAATTGGGGTTAAGTGCCTTGCCGAAGGTCACACAGCTAATAAGTATGTCAAGTGTCTAAAGCCGAATTTGAACTCAGGTCCTCCTGATTCCAAGGCCCGAGCTCTAATCACTGTGCCACTTGGCTGTCCCTGGAAATCTTTTTTAAAAAAATTTCCCCCCAACTCCAAACCTCAATTTGCTTTTTCCCAATTTCTGTGCAAAGGGGGAAGCTAGGTGGCACAGTAGATAGTGTTCGACTTGAAGTCAGGAAGACCTGAGTTTGAATCCTGCCTCAGATACTTCTGTTTGACCCTGGGAGAGTCACTTAACCTCTGTTGCTCTCAACTTCCTTATCTGGAAATTGGAGACAACAAAAACACCTGCCTCCCAAAATTGTTATGTAGATCAAATGAGATAACATAAATTGCACAGGTAGAACCTATTTCTTAGGAGGGGGGAGAAGAGGAAGGGAAGTAGGAAGGAATAGAATTTGAAACTCAAAACAAAAAAAAGTTAGAAATGTAATTTCTATGTAATGTAATGTAATAGAAAACAAAATTTTATACACACACACAAGTTAAAAGTGAATACAATCAAAAACGAGATGACATACGAAAAGTGTTTTGCAAACCTTCAAGTATTATATACATGCCTGGCATTATTATTCTTTCCTCTCTTGCCCCTAATTGTTCCCACAGAGACCATACAGGGCAAAACTAATGCCTTTGGTGACTTTTTTGCTTCTCTACATAAATTATAATAATAAAATTAGCAATTCTGAACACAGATACGTGAGGAAAGCAGCATATTAAAATGGAATCAACGTTACATGGCAAAAAGCCTGTGGGTCTTGCCCAGGGTCTACATGCTAACTAGCTGCTTAACCTAGGCACCACTTAACTGCATATAACTAAGTGAATGAAGGAGGGACTAAAACTTTGATTTTTCTGGTAGAGGAATCTCCTTTCTACCAATGCAGATGAGCATATTCTCTGTAACATATTATCTTAGACTAGAGTTGCCTAGAGCATCAAGAGGTTAAGTAACCTGCCCAGGGTCACACAGCCAGCCTGTGTCAGAGATAGAACTTTAACCCAGGTTTTCTCAGATCTGAGTCCAACCTTGCATCCACTATGCCAAAGCTGCCTCAATGATTATTTATAAGAAGGATTTATTAATCTCTAGAACTTTAGCCTAAACTCTCTTCTGTTTAACATGGATCTTTCCCCCCATTTTTAAAATCAGTTTCTGAGATGAAAAAATATCAATGACAGGTTCATAAAACTTCATAAAGCTGGAAAGAATATCTAACTTGTTACGTGACAGATTACGTCCCCTACCCCCAATCCCAGGAGGCCAGAATGACAGGTTAGCTCTAGCAAGATGAAATTTAAGAAAGACAAAGCCCTGCACTTGCATTCGAAAAACCAAAGCATTGGCATGGGCTAGTGAGAGTTGGCTTAAAAGTAGTTCAAAAGATGAAGAACTAGGTATTTGAGTTGACTGTGAACTGTTTATGAGACAATAGTGTGATGGATGTTGGCAGCTAAAAAAAGTCAATGTTATTTTCTGTGACATTTATAGAAGTAGAATGTTCAAAACAAAAAAAAGAAGGAAGACAGTGGCAAGTGACAAGGCAAGAAGAGATAAGGAGATGTCGCCTGATGTTTGATCAGTGGTGAGACAAGAGAAGGGAAAGGAAGAAGCAAAAAGCAGCTGGAGGTTATATTACCACAAAGGACCAGCAGTTAACAAGAGAAACAGGAAATGGCATGGAAATTAAACATTGCCTAACTCAAAAGCCCTTATGTGACTGAGTCCCTGAATGGCAGGTTTCTGAAAGCAGTTTACCCCCAAGCGACGCACACGGAAGACTGAGATGGTAGCCCTGGTTGGCAGAGAATGTGCTGTGGTTCTACTTCTTCTAGTGAAAGGTGATAGCTTGTACACATGTAGGACAGAGGTTGTTCTGCCCGCCAAAAGAGAAGGTCAAAGGACAGAGAAATGCTCTTCCAATCTGGTTTAGCAGAGAGAAGAAAAGGTTTCATGAAAGATGTACTTAGAGAGAAAAAAAAACATATATGGGGTCAGAAGGCATCTAAATCTGTTTTAGAAGATTGGAGGGCTGGAGAAATGAGAAGGTAAAAGGAAAAAGGAGAGGGAAAGGGAAGGGAAATAAGAGAGAGAAGGGAGAAGAGGAAGACAATGGAAGGGAAGGAGAAACATTGGAATGGCATGAAGAACTTGGGCTCTTCCCACAGAAAATGGAGCTGATGGCCTGAGGAGAAAGTTCATTCAGTCCTCCACAGAATGATGATGAGGATCCATGCTACAGTAGAAAAGATGCTAATTATTGATCACAGCAATAAGAGATGGGTCATGATTTTAGGTGACTCCTTGCTGGGGAATCCAAAGTGCCAGCTGTGACAGGAGAAACCAGGTGATATGGTGTCTTCCCAGAGCATACATCAGGCATATAATGGTGTATGGCCTCCCCAGGTTCAAAAACCTGATGACCACTACCTACTCCTGGTGATTCATGTGAGAATAAATGATATCACCAGAAAGAAACTAGAATAATTCTTCATTATCAGGCCTTAGGCAAGACGCTGAAGATTAAAGGGGTGATGGTTTCATCCCTGATGCTGGTCAAAGATAAGAGTTGCAGAAAAGCCAGGAAATAAAACAAGTAAACAACTGATCAAGAAGGAGCCAGAAAAGAAGACTTCCATTTCTGAACCCAGGCTTTTAGCCAAGGTTGTAAGGCATTGAATGCATGGGGATCTAGAAGAAAACAGGTATTTCAACACTTTCAGATATTATCAAGAGAATTTTAAAACCAGAAATGGAGGGAGAGGATGAATTGCTGAGTCATATTAAAATATAAGTCTGTGTATCAAATGTTTACATATATCAAATATATGTGTGAGTATATATATATATGCATATATGTGCATGTATATTTATTTCAAAGTGCCAAGTACACAAAAGGAAGAGGAATAACCATAGAGACCATATCTAAGGGATTGGATTCCTCCCTCTCACTCATTTTGCTTGATCAACAAGTTGCCAAAGACATAAGAGTACCCTTACCATGTTTAGGCCCAATGATTGAGAAGTGTTGGTTAGAATCTAGTGTCTATAGTGACAGTATTCTGGAACTATATACCATCAAGACTTGACAAATGTAATATCTGATTTGATATGCTTTTGAATCCCCAAAGGATAAAAAAATGGCAGCCTAGAGAAAAGCTCACAGGCTTTGGATCTTAATGTAAGAGAATACCTACAAACCTAAGACAGAAACCAAGAGAGTGCTTGACAATTAATTAGGGCTCACAGGTTCAAGTGAAAGTGGAGAATCTCATAGAATCTATCTAATGGCTTAGTAAATTATTATCAAACTCACATTTTGTTTCCAGAACTAATTCTAGTGAAAAGAGGAGTCTGATCTGTTCTTTGATACCATGAAGCTAAAAACAATCAAAACAATTAAATGAATATATCACTTTTATTTTAATGCTATGGAAAACCCAAAAGGCAAAAGAAAATATATGATGAATAGCATGGGTCTGTAGCACAATACTGATGATGACTTGTTTTTAGAAGTGTTTGAAAAAACAAGAAATAATCAAAACAATTGCTATTAAAACAGTAACTCAGTGTTTAATAGACCCATGCACACAAATTATTGAGCAAGACCAGCTTGGAAAATAGGAAAGCAGTTTGACAGAAAATAGTTTTAGACCAGCATCTGAAATCATAAGCCATAATGAGCTGTAAATGTATGTAAGAGGATAATTCATTTTTTTTGTTAATTAGAGGAGATGAGAACAAAGTACCCTTCACAACTATGAGTCAGAGGCAGGGGAGGTAGGGAGGCATTCTTAATGGGAGGAAAAAGGATAGAAGTGACAATAAAAACATAATAGAAATATTGATTAAAATTTGAAAGTTTTGTGTAAACAAAATCAGTGGAGACAGAAAAAGAGTAATCACTGTGGGGGGAAACTTTTCAATTATATCTGATCACATCAGGTACAAATGAATTAATTAAACCAAGTATAACTGATTAAAGCCTGTTATCCAAGATTATACCAAACTGGCACAAATATATAAGACAAAGAACTCTTCTCCAACAGATAAATAGCTGAAGGACATGAACAGTTTTCACAAAAGGCAATAATCATAGGGAATCATGCTCTACACCATTAACAATAAAAGAAATGCAAACAAAAACCTGCTCTGAGATTATATATAACCTATCATGTTATATCCAGCAGATTGGAACAAATGACCAAAGACAGAAACAGTGGAGACAGTACTGTAGGAAATCACAACAATAAGATCAGTGGAGCTGTGGTTTTGCCCAAACATTCCAGAAAACAGTCTGGAATAATGTGAGAAAAATCATGAAACTGTTTATTCAACCCCTTTGCCCTAATGATTCCACTACTGGATGCATTGTCCATGGGATCAAGTAGAGTTGGACATAACTGAACAACTGAACAACAGCAATGACAACATTGGGTGCATTTCCCAAAAAGGTCGAAAATAGAAAGTGTAGCCCAATAGAAACTAAAAATATCCATAGAAGCACTTTTGTGGTAGCAAAGAATTAAAAATAAAGTTGATGCCCATTGACCGCAGAATAGTAAACAAAATGACATGAATATAATGGAACGCTATTATAAAAATAAGATACCGCAAATATGAGAAATTTGGAGAAAATGGGAAGATTTGTATTAACTGATTCAGAGTAATATAAACAATCACCACAATATACATAATGTCTACAATAATGTAATTTTTTAAAAAGTATACTGAAAGGTGAACTGAGAGCGTTTGTAATTACCAGTCTTGGTCCTAGAAAATCAGTAATGAAGTATGTCTACCATATTAGAAGAGCGAGCACTAATTAGAGAGTTGTATACAGTGGTAGATGTATTGATAGATTTTTTTTGTCATTGTGCTAGGCACAATTGGAGTTACAAGAATAATAAACCTGTCTTCTTGCCAAAAGTGTTTATAATCTAGTAGGAGGAATAAGGAAAGTTTTATACAGACATAAAAAGAAGGGATTCAATTTGAGGAGGAAAGGAAGGATGGATATATTCAGAAATGACTGTGATGTAAAAAGAAAAGGCATCGTTATTTTTTTTTTAAAGAAGGGGTGTCAAAATATCATAAAAACATATATGACTACAATAAGAGCAAATAATAATAGAAAGATAAAAGTATTTTAATATTATCTACAAGAGTTTCAAATAATCACAGTAATATCTCCTATGAGTTGATATTTTATAGCAAACTTATAGGAAAGAAAAGGGAATAAGACTTCACACAATGCCTACTATGTGTCCGGCACTGTTCTATCGCCCCTCACAAATATTATCTCGTTTGATCCTCACAACAACCATGAGAGGTAGGTTCTGTTATTTTCCCCGTTCTGTATTTAAGGAAAAAGAGGCAGACAGAGGATAAGTGACTTGTCCAGAATGACGCAGCTAGTAACTGTCTGAGCCTGGATTTGAATTCAAGTCTATCCATCGCATTTCCAAGCTTCATGGAAGGACAGAGAGAAGAATCGTATAGTCTGAAAATGTATGGATGGGTTGTGTAAAGAGACTACAGATTCATAGGAATATCTAAGTAATTTAATATCCTATTTATAGTTTGAAGTTTCTTTGTTAAGGTTGCAAAAATGTCACTTTAATAAATCATATTATGATATCAAATATGTGGTTTTCTGCCACTTAATAATTACAATATTTACAACCTTATTTTGCCAACTTCTTGAGCACATATTGATTTGGCTTTTCATTGTCCCATTTAGCAAATGCATCTCTTCTACATAATGAAACAAATGAAAGGAGGGATGGAGGGTGAGCTAAAAAAAAAAAAATTTGATTCAGGAACATTTCCAAAGAGTGAGGTGAGCTGAGCTTACAAAGGACAACCAGGAGTTGGGCAAGAATGGCCACACAAGGGTGTATAGACACACATGTATATATACATATATACATACATATTATATATATGCAGATCTAATACATATGTATAGGTTGTCTCAAAAGTCTTACTGAAGTTTAAAGCTTTCATAGCTTAAAGGCATTAGAGTAGAAATTTCCCCAGCTTTAACCTTCTAAGTTTTAATAACTTAAAATTGCACTAAGACTTTTGGGACAACTTAAATAGAGTAAATAGCTTCCATTGTCTTTTCTAGAACCCCACAGATATCCATCCATGAATAAGAAGGTTTTAAGTAAAAACAGTAACTCTAACAAATTTTGTTGGATGAAATAATGGATTTGATATTTTGAAATAATAGCTGAACTCTTTATTTGAGGGAGAAACAATCCTTTACTCCTGTAATAAAATATTACAAATGCTAAGGATTTCAAAGCAAATATATGTATTTCCTTCTGTTTGGCCTTTGACAGAAAAGGCTGTTTAAGGGGGCCTGAGCAGAGATAGAAGCAGGGAGACTACAAAGGAAGTAAGACTCATTAATTTCTGGTGTAAAAAAAAAAAGAAGAAGAAGAAGAGGGGGGAGGGTGTGAAGCAGAATGAGCTTGGTTGGTGTGAAAATGTATAGAAATAAGCACTAAAAACAAGCATGAGAAGATATGCAGGCACTAGCTTACAAAGAGGTGTGATCTTGACAAAGCGATTGTGAACAAAATGTGTGAAATGGGGTGTAAAATGCATTAAGTATATATTTACAGCGATGATTGAAAAAAAAACCCTCACTTACCAATATGAATTAAGACAGCAAGATCTTTAAATATACGGCCCTCCTCGAAAGAAAGCAAATTTCAGCCCAGTAGCATAACATTCAATGATAAGCATATCATTTTATATTTGGCTAACTGTCTGAGAACCAAAACTAAACTGCCAGGACACAGATTAAGTTTCTTAACACCCTTCTCCAGCTGACTGATCTCTTAGCCAACAAGGGTGGTAAAATGCATTTTATTCCCAAGAGACAGAAATTATGTCTGGGATGGAAGACCTTGCTAAACTCTTAATTTGGAAGGACGGTGTCACTGGGCAGAAGAGGAACTGAAAAATATTTGAAGAGCTATTTCTTTTTTAATCTCCTTTGCCATCTTTTAAAAAGTAATCTAATAGAGTGATCTTATTTTACTTTCAGATCCCTACCAGAAAAATTGTTTACCAAAAAATTTCTGATGCACTAATTTAAGAAAAGCTGATAAGAAAGTGGACCTTTAAGATATTTAGGATGCCTCCTGGTGCCAGCTTTTATGATTAATATGATACTTATTCCCTTTTTCTATTTTAATTTCCAATTCTGGACTGCTTATGCATGGGAAAACGGAAGAAGAGATCTGCATGATAAATTTTCTTCTGTGTTGGTCCATACAGTCTAGAATACTATCTAGCACAAGAATTCTAATAGTTACATTGAGGCATTTTTCTTAAAGGGCATGATTGCCCTCCATGATGTTCACCTCATAAGGTTAGCCATGTCCCTCAAACACTGAGAGGCAATGTGTAGCTAGATGCTAACATTCAACTATGGCTCTACCATTTACTAGCTCCATAACCTTCAGCAAATGATTCTCTCACATATCTCATCTACAAGTGGGAATTAACGATATTTACCCCATCCAGCTCCCAAGTTTGTTGGGAGGAAGGCACTTTGCTAATGTAAGTTTGATATTTATTATAGAAATAATATAAATACAGTATATCAATGTGTGTTGTTGTTACAGAGAACCCATTGTGGATCTATCCTTTGAGTTTATGAATATATTTTTTCAATGTATTCATATTCATAATTTTTACAACCTATTAAGCTGAGTGCCATAACTTTACTATGTACAAACTATTCCTTTCGCTTTCCCTAAAATTCTCTCTTTAAACAAGGAAATAACTGGAACAATGCTTTGAAATTATAATGACTAAGCTTGACCTCAAATAAATGAATGAGTTAATAAATGAAATAATACAAAGTGATTCCTAATGTACAAAACATTGTGCTAAGTTCTGGGGACACAAATAGAAAAGCAAGAATCACTCAACAAGTTCATATTCTAACAGAAGACAATATACATAGGAGATTACAACCATCATATTAGCTAAAATTATTGAAGGAAAAATGACAAATGTCTGAAGGTATGTGGAAAAATTGGAACACTAATTCATTATTGGTGGAGCGGTGAAATGATTTAAGCATTTTGGTGAGCAATTTGAAATTATATGTCCAAAAGTTATTAAACTGCCTATACACTTTGACCAGCAACCCCTCTACTAGGTCTATTTCCAAATGTGATTAGAGATAAAGGAAAAGAACCTATATGTTCTAAAATATTTATGGCAACTCTCTTTGTGGTGGCAAAGAAATAGAATTTGCATGTCAATTGGAGAATGACTGAACAAGTTGTGGTATATGATTATGATGAAATACTACTGTGTTATAAGAAATGATCAGTTCATTGATTGTAGAAAAACATAGACAGACTTGCATGAAATAATGAAGAGTAAAATGAGCAGAAGAAAAAGAATGTTGTACACCGTAACAGCAATATTGTTTTAAGAACAACTTTGAGTGAGTAAGTCATTCTGATGATTATAAATAGTTAAATTAATTACGAAGGACTTATAAAGGAAGACGCTATCTGCATCCAGAGAAAGAATAATAAATAGAAGTATGTATAGAATGATTTTACATATATATATATATGTATATATATATATTTGTGTCCAAAGGAATCCTGCTGTAGGGTCAGAGTGGGGGAGGGAAGAAAAAAGGGAAAAAAGAAATTCACACAATAACTTTATTATATATTTAAAAGTAATAGCAAGCTGTACATAATAGATTTGCAGTTTCATGTGAAAAAAAAGTAGGATGGAAAGGTCAGAAGTCTCTAGGGTACTCTGAAGAGGAATGTGGTAATACAGCTTTCCTTAGTACCATACGTATTACTGATTGTAATTGACCATATATATTACTAATTGTAATTGACAGCACTAACAACTTTCTTTTCTGCTCCTTCAGTAACTATGGCTGCTGAAAAGGCAGGTACCACATTCCCTGCAAGGACAGTTGACTGATTATATTTTTACAAAGATTGTTTCCCTATATGATGACTATGGGGTCCTTCCTAGAAGCAGACCAGGTGGTCTAGGAGGCTGCTGTGGTTTTTAGGGACCTGGGGTTTGCTTCCTTGCCTTTTGCCTACAGCTGATCAATAACTGGCATTTGTTGCTATGAAGTTGGTAGGACTCTTCTCCAAAGACACTGCTCACCTGGATGATAGACAAGGGTGGGGTGGACTGGAGGTATATCAAAGAAGATATAATAAGAGATCCTTCTCACTTGCAATGATGGGGGGGAGAGGCTATGTATGAGGAACTGCATTTAACAGCAGACTTTTTCAACATGTTTATTAGTTTTGTCAAACCTTTTCCCCCTTTTTTCTGTATCATAAAGAATCATTCTCTAGACAGGGAAGGTGAAGATGAATACTGGGAAATGTAGTTGATGAAAAGGAGCCTAATAAAAATCTATTAAAAAAAAAACTCTTTAAAGGAATAATTCAGTCCTGGAAGCACTACACAAAATTTGAGGTGGGAAGGGAGGGGAAGGAATAAGCATTTATATATTGTATAGTTTCTCCTATGTGCCAGGCACTTTGCTAAGCACTTTTTACAAATATTATCTCATTTGATCCTCAAAACAACCCTCCAAGGCAGTTGCAATTATTATGTCCTATTTTATTGTGGAGAAAACTAAGGTAAAGAGAGGTTAAGTGATTTACGTAGGTTCACACAGCTAGCAAGCATCTGAAGCTGGATTGGAACTCAGAATTTTCTGGCTTCGGACCCAGAGCTTTACCCACTTTGCTGCTAAGGCTGCCTCTCAAAGGGCAGATAAACTAATGCTTCCTAAAGTACAGCTGTAATCATAATAATAACTGGCATCTATATGGGGTTCTAAGCTTTATAAAGCAAGACACAGCTGTGGTATAGTGAATAAAAAGTTAGCCTTTGGATCTGGGTTGAAGTCCTATCTTTAAAATGTATGGGCTGTGTAACCCAAGGCAAGTTACTACATATCTCTGTGCTCCAGGAAACTAAATGAGAAATGTTACTATGAAATCCTTAACTGCAGGCAGTGTTTTTGCTTTATATTGCATCCTCTATGCTTAGCACAGTGCCTAGTACACTGTAGGTGATTAATAAATGCTCATTGACTGACACCGTGCACTGGTATAGGAAAATAGGTTTAAAAAATGTACAGAGCACATTGCAAGCTCCTACTCAAGGTCCCTGTTGAATAAAGTTCAAACTTTTCCACCTGGCATTCAATGCTCTACATAATACTGTATCAGTCTTTCTCTTTACTAACCCCCTACAACTTCCCACCTGAAGTGCATCACTCAGTATTCCCCAAATATGTCTGGTCCTCTTTTCTGTTCAAGCTATTACTTCAATCTAAGATCTCCCACTCTTGCCCCACCTATCAACATTCTACTCCTCCTTTAAGGACCAAGTCAAATGTCACATCCTTTAGGAAGCCTCCCTTGATCCCCTCAGTCATATCAACTTGTTTCCTCTTAATATTTTGTACTTACCAAGATTGCCAGTCATCCTGACCTACTTCCAGATGACCCTCGAGAAGAGAGTGAGGCTTATAACTTTGCACATCTCTGCCTCACTTAAATCCCATTCACTTGCAAGTCAAGACATCACCCTCCTGATGTCATTGGTCCTCTTCCAGAATGAAGGACAAACAACAACTTCCAGTTTACCACATGCAACTTCGTTCCCTCATTTTTTCTGTATCTTTTTCTTCCTACTAGATAATAAATTCCTTCAGGCAAAGGCTATGATTCCCTCTTTTTTAATCTTTCCAATACAAATCTTTCCAGTACCTACCACAATGCCTTGCACATAACAGTTCAGTTGTTTTTCAGTCATGTCAGACTCTTCATGACCCCATTTGGGATTTTCTTGGCAAAGGTACTAGAATGGTTTGCCATTTCCTTCTCCAGTTCTTTTTACAGGTGAGGAAACTGAGGCAAATTAGGTTAAATGACTTTCCCAGGGTCATACAGCTAGTAAGTGCCTGAAGACTCAGGAAGCTGAGTCTTCCCCCCAGGGGAAGATGTGGGAATAGAAGGTCAGCCTGGAAATATGGTTTAGTAAAATATTACAGAAGACTTTACATGCCAGGTAGAAAAGTATAGACTTTATTGTGGAGCATCTCCTAGTTAGCAAAAGGAGAATTTCCTTCTGTCCTTAACTCTAAAACAAA
The DNA here is from genome assembly GCA_028627135.1 of Pseudochirops cupreus. Taxonomy (NCBI): domain Eukaryota; kingdom Metazoa; phylum Chordata; class Mammalia; order Diprotodontia; family Pseudocheiridae; genus Pseudochirops; species Pseudochirops cupreus. Next base: position 290,147,934 of record CM053582.1, on the reverse strand, counting down.
ATCAAATTAGGTGTTTCTTTCAGTTACAAAATTTCCAAAAAAACACAAATAATATGCTTCACGTCAAGTTACTTTTCTAAAAAAAAGTAAACAAATAAATAGCCAGTGAGCTTAGAAATCCCAGGAGGTCTGAGCAGCTCTCCCAGAATCATGCCTGTGGGGTTCTCAGGAATGAATAGGGCTGGTGACTCCTCTGATGGATCACATGACCTTTCTCCTCCAGCACCCCTTTTCACATAAGAACCCTGCCCCTCAATACCCAGATCAACTGATACTTCAAGCCTCACTTCTCCCCTGCTAGAATCAAGTCATTTTTATGACATCCTTCTCATTTCTTTTCTCTATAATCCTGAGCCCTCTTTTGTCTGGTTTCTCTTAGTAAAAGAATTGCAAATAAGCCAGGCTGGCAAAGTTCCTCTCCACCCCCATACAGTGAATGAGGGAAAACAAAACATTCTCATGGGTCTGGGAATGAGAGCAGTAGGTCAAACATTGGTCACCCCCTTTGGATACATATAATTTTCCTGATGTGTCGTGTCTGGGAAAGAGCTATGTCAGAGAAAGCCAAAAAGAAAGGGACAGGGGGCAGGACTATGCCACGGGAAACAAGCCAGCCACAGACCAGCCTCTACTCTTCCCCTCCCTTTCCCCACCTTGCCAGTCCCAGAGTTCCCACCCCAATTGTCATTGGATTCTAAAGAACCATAAACCACAAGTTGTGCAATGCAGAAAAGGCATACCAATGAAGTCTTCTGAGGGCTGTTTATTTTTATGTGAATGTGAATCCAGGAGAACATGGGATCCAAAGAAAATGAATGAACTACTCATCCCAACCATAAGGGCTGAGAATGATATCAAAAGTGAATACCCTATTGCAATTAAACTTGGGGTCAGAAATCTCCCATAATTGTATGACAGACTATTTTGAGATCAATTGAGTATTAGTCAATGGGATAAATGTTAATTGAAGGACAGAATCAGATTCTAGGGTCAATTCTGCCACAGTAGATATCTAGGAATAAACAAATCTGTCTTTTCAGGTTTTGTTGTTCAAATCAGAAACAAACATAATAAGCTTTTACAGAAACCCTTATTTAATAATAAAAAACTGTGGGCAATTCTCAAGTTTCCCTAAATGTCATATGTCTGAGGGCTGGAGTGCTAATCTTTATTCACTGAAGAAAATCAGTTCTCAAGTTACCTTAAATTCTTCCACCTTTGTTTTTCCAATGCTCATTGCTCCTACCTGTGCCTTCCATACAGCTACTAGAAGGGCAAATGCCAGGTGTAAGGAAAGGAAAACTGAACATCTTTCATCAAAAAATGCCCTAAGAAGGAATGAATACAAATGTATTAACACTCAGTGACATTGAAGTAGGTGACACAAACCAGAAATATTATTGCTCTGAAAAATCATTACACAGTGACGGAATCAATTAACACAGCCCTGTTTCACCTTTACAAATTGTCTCTAAGAGAGTATATCTTCCACTTCCCTGGGACACGGATATTGAGGAGAGTTGAATTTTTTTCTTTCCCACTGATATTGTCTTTCATCAGTGTTGTCTTATGGGAAGAACCAAATTACCCCAAGCTAAAAAATGCTGAGATATTTTTAAACTTTCCATTATTTTTTTGAAAGTCATCATTGACCCAAAATGTACAAAAATATTTATAGCAGCTCTTTTTGTGGTGGCAAAGAATTGGAAATTGAAGGAATGCCCGTCAATTGGGAAATGGCTGAAAAAGTTGTGGTATGTGAACATAATGGAATACTATTGTTCTATAAGCAATGGTAAACAGGCAAACTTCAGAAAAACTGGAATGACTTACGTGAACTGATGCTGAATTAAGTGAGCAGAAGCAGGAGAACATTGTGCATAGTAACAGCAAGATTGTATAATGAAAGACTTTGCTCTTCTCAGCAATACAATGATCCAAGACAGTTTCAAAAGACTCATGATGGAAAATGCTATCCATATCCAGAGAAACAACTCGGGAAGCATACTGTGTTCACTTTTTTTTTTGTTTTTTTCTTTCTTGTATTTTTTCCCTTTTATTCTAAATTCTTCTTTCACAATATGATTAATGTGGAAATATGTTTAACATGATTGTACATGTATAGCCTATATCAGATTACTTGTTATCTTGGGGAGGAATGACGGAAAGGAGGGAGGGAGAAAAATCTGGAACTCAAAATCTTACAAAAACGAATGTTGAAAGCTATCTTTACAAGTGTAATTGGAAAAATAAAATACTGTTAAGGACAAAAAAAGTTTTTAAAAAAGGTCATCATTGAAGAATACCATAAAGAATGGGATTATAGGGGATCTGTTTTTTCACAAGTTCAATTGCAATATGGTGTTCACTTTTAATAGAACTTGAAATCTTTGAAGCTGAGGCATCAATAACACGAAAGAGAGAAATTGGTCATATAATCAGTATGAGAGACATCAGAAAGATAGGCTTAATAGTACAGTGTATGCTCATGGATTTATCAAAATACACAGAAAGGGTTCTGCACAGAAATCCTCCAACAGAGAGGTAGATATAAGCATGAATTATGTAGAGAGATTGAGATCTACATTAGTGGTGGAACTGCCTCACACCAAAGAATCTGTGGATTCCACAAAGCTTCAACCTGATCTTAGAGGGCACAGATTTCTGCTAATTCATCTAATGACTGACATTGACTCTGGTTTTAAATCCACTCCTATCAATTTATTCTTGTGCTAAAGAATTCTTTGCTAACAAATTTTGTTGTTGGTCAGTCTTTTCAATTAGTGTTCGATTCTGCATGCCCCTATTTGTGGTTTTCTTGGCGGAGATATTGGAGTAGTTTGCCATTTCCTCCTTCAGTTCATTTTACAAATGAGGAACTAAGGCAAACAGGGGTAAGTAACTTGCCCAGGGTCACACAGCTAATAAGCATCCAAAGCTGAATTTGAACTCGGGTCTTTCTGACTCCAAGCCCAGTGCTCTGTCTGCTGTCCCACCAATAGCTAGTATTTATATAGTACTTCAAAGCTTGAAAAGCACTTTACAAATATTATCTCACTGACCCTCACAAGAACCCTATAATCTAGGTGCTCTCATTATACTCATTTTACATATGAGAGAACTAAGGCAGACGGCAATTACATGACTTGTCCTGGGTCACACAGCTAGCAAGTGTCTGAGATCAGATTTGAATTTAGGTCTTCCTCAATCCAAGTCCTGCACTTTATCCACTTTGCCATCTAGCTAAAAGCTTCTCTTGTTTTCTCATCCTCTCCCACCCTTTTCCAAATTTTATTCCTCTTCCTATCCTCATATTCACTTAAGTACTTTTTCCTCACATTCCCATATTTCCTCTCTTTTCTTCCCTCAACTTCCATTAATCTGGACTTGTGATAAAATTGGAAAGGAACACATTTCTAAGAGTTCTGATGATGATGAAGATGACGACCAGCATTTCTATAGTGCCTACTATGCGTCAGGCACTGTGCTAGGTGCTTTACAAATATTATCTCATTTGATAGTCACAACAGTCCTGGGAAGTAGAATTTTTGCATTTTTCAGCTGAAGAAACTGAGGCAAATGGAGGTGAAATGGCTCACCCAAGGTCACACAGCTAGGATTTAAATTTCGGTCTCCTGATGCCAGGTCTAGAACTCTATCCATTGTGCCACCTAACTGCCAAAATTAACCTTGCTGATTCGAATCAAACAAAAAGATGCTCCCAACTTGTCTCTTAAGCAACAGTCAACCTCACAATCTTTGCATATGTATCTCCAACTGAAACGTGTTATGCTGCTCCCCAACCATCTTCATCCCATGCTCATACTCCAGCCACAACCTCCGGCCTATGTTGTTTTCCCCTATCAAACTGTAAACTCCTTGAGGGCAGGGGCTATCTGGCTTTTTACAGTTATATTCCCAATGCTTCACATGGCTGGCATATGTTAGTTATTTTTTAGTTCTTTATTGGTTATGTCCAACTCTCTGTGGCCTCATTTGGGGTTTTCTTGGCAAAGATACTAGAGTGGTTTGCTATTTCCTTCTCCAGCTCATTTTACAGATTAGGAAACTGAGGTAAATAGGGTTAAGTTATTGCCCAGGGTCACACAACTAGGAAGTATCTGAGGCCAAATTTGAACTCAGGATGAGTTCAGTCTTCCTAACTGGACCCAGTGCTCTCTCCATTGTACCACTTAGCTGCATGTAGTAAGTACTTAATAAATACTTTTTCATTCATTCATTAATTCAAATAGCATAATTTAGGTCCTGAACTAAAACTATTTAATAGGCATCTATATTCATTTTGTTCAGTAAATTCAAAATCAGCTTTGCCTGGAGATATTTTTGTAGACTATCTCTCACAAGTGTGTTTAACGTTCTTGAAAAGTACTCCATGATGACTTTAAATTTCAATATTCTTGAAACTTAACAATATGCTCTATTTTTTAAAAAATCAATCAACAAGAATATATTGTTTATTATGTGTCAGGCACTGTGCTAAATTCTTAGGATACAAATACAAAAAGGCAAACAGTTCCCATTCTCAAAGAGCTTATGCTCTAATGAGAGATAATATGTAAATATCTTGGTACAAACAAGATACCTACAGAGTAGATAGAAGGTCACCTGGCTTGGAGGGTTAGCATAGAATGGTACCTTAAAGGCACCACTAGGAAGTTTGACTGGGAAGACTGGGAAAGGTATCCTGAAGAAGATGGCGTTTAAGCTGAATCTTTAAGGGATTCTGCAATGCAGACAAGAATGGGGAAAAGTCGGTGAAAAGGCACAAAATGGATATGTGCAGCATGTGTGTGCATGTGTACGTGTATGCGTGTGTACGTGTGTGTGTGTGTGTGTGTGTGTGTGTGTGTGTGTGTGTGTGTGTGTGTGTAAAAAAGGGAAGTGAGCCATCAGAGTGGGATTACTGAGTATGTGCAAAGAAATAAATAACATGCAAGATGATAGAAAAATAAAAGGGACCTGCATAGCAAGGAGCTTTAAATGCCAAACAAAGGATTTGATACTTTATCCTAGAGATAATAGGCAGCCACTGGAATTTACAGAGTAGGGAAAGTGATAGGATCAGGCATGTGCTTTAGGAAAATCACCTCAGCAGCTGAGTGGGGGATGAGGATGGATTAGAGTAGGAAGAGACTTGAAACAGGGAAACCAATTAGAAGATTATACTCATAGTCCAGTAAAGAGGTGATGAGGAACTAAATGAAGTCTGGTAGTGGCTCTAGGAGTGAAGAAAAGGGGACCCCTATGACATATGTTATGGTGGAAGAAACAATAAGATTTTGCAACTGACTGTGCATATGGGATATGTGAGAGTAAGGAGGGAAGTATGAAACTAAGGTTATAGTCCCAGGTGACTGGAAGGATAGTAGTGCCCTGGATGACAGCAGAAAAATTCACCAGACAGACAAAAAAACCAATGAGTTCCATTTTGGGCATAGTGAGTATGAGATGCTGAAAATGTATCCAACTGAAATGTTCAATGAGCAGCTGGTGATATAGAACTGGTGCTCAGGAGAGAAACTAGGTTAAGATATATAGATCTAGGAATCATTAGCAAAGATATGATCATGGAACTGGTGGAAACTTATGAGATCACTTAATGAGAAGATATGGAGAGAAAAGAGAGGATCCAGGGCAGAGTCTTGAAGAACACCCCCAGTTAGTATAAGGGACATAGATGAAGACCCACGACATGAGGCAGAGGAGACAAATGGGCAGGAAGGAAAAGAACTAAGAGAGTGCAATAAAACACAAAAACCCAGAGAAGAGAACATATACAGGAGAAAAAGGCTGAGGCAAATTCTTTTTTTAAGGGTATTTAATTTTTTCCAATTACATGTAAAGACAATTTTTAACATTTAATTTTTTTAAATGTTGAGTTCCAAATTTTCTCCATCCCTCACTCCCCAGCCTAAAAAGATAAGAATTTTAAATAGGTTATATATATGCAATCACCTAAAACATATTTCCATAGTAGTTGTGTTGTGAAAGAAGAAACAGGATAAAAGGAAAAAAAAAAACTATGGAAAAAATAAAGTGAAAATAGTATGCTTTGATCTGAATTCTGATTCCATCAGTTCTTTCTCTGGATATGGATAGCATTTTCCATCAGGAGTCCTTTGGAACTGTCTTGGATCATTATATTACTGAGAAGAACAAATTCATAGTTGATCATTGCACAGCGTTGCTGATACTGTGTGCAATGTTAGAGATAAATTCTTCAGAGGGGTCAGGAAGGATATGGATTGAAAAAAGATCATTAGATTTGGCAATTAAGAGCTCTTTTAAAAATAATTTTTGTAACACCATGGCCCTCTGTCACCTATTACAAGTAGTCACAGAGTAGTAGGATAACAGAGGAAAGAAAAATACTGATTTTAGTATAGTTGAGCAAAGTTACATGTGCTTTTGTGTTTTGGAGGAAAGACAAAAAAGTTCTGGGACAGTTTTCAACGTGTAGCCACCATACTGAAACCGACCACATAGGCTATATCTATATTATATTTGGAAAATAAATGAAAGAACAAAAATACTTGAATTGCTATGAGAGTGGTATCTAATAAAGGTTTATGATGCAGGCACCAACCTGAAAGGGAGAGCAGGATCTGTATCCTATTTTTATTCACAGCATTACATGTAAAGTCCTGCTGCTGATGCCTATGAGTAGGGTGACCCTGAGCAAATCACTCTCATTATTCTTGATAGCTCTAAGAGTGAATTTCAGAAAAGATACTAAAAGGAATTAGTAGAGGGTAATTCTCTCATCTGGGAGTTCCATTACTAATGAAATCACAGGTCAAGTCCCTATTTACCTACTTGTCATCTTTACCTGGAATTCATTTTGTAATTCACTTTCACAGACCACGTTGTAGTTGGTCATAACCTTAACCCATTGGTTTTGAGGCCAACTCTCTGTTCACTACCACAGGCTGTCTCTCTGAGTGGGCAGATGTTCTGTTCAAACACCAAGCAAACCTGTAACCTCTTGATTTTTGTTCCACCACCACCCCAACCACAAACCTATTTACACACGCACGTTAAGCTTTATCAAATATGTGTTTGTTTACAATAATGAGCATGAGGATGATTCCTAAAATGAAGAATGGGGTTCTTTTTCGGTGTCAATGAGCAAAAGCTATAATGCCTTATACTGGAATAGTGTGTAATATTTCTAAAGGTTTTACGTATTTCTGATCCCATTGACTTTCACTACCATCCTATGAAGAAGGCAAAGTCCATATTATTATGCTCAATTTAGAGACAAGAAGACTGAGACTCCAAGACGTTAAATGATGCTTCTAGAGGTAGATAGCATATAAGTGACAGACTTGGAACTAGAACCCATGTTTTCTGACTCTTAGCATTAGAACATGCTACCTCCAATTGTACTTGGCTCAATGGTAAATAGTTGTTCAACTTAATGAAAGGGGTAATATTAGGAAAGAAAGCACTAGGAAGGAAAAAATGCACTCTCTATCTTATTTGGTCATAAATTCTTCCCTTCTCCATAGATCTGACAGATAAACTATTCCATGCTCTCTTAATTTGCTTATGGTATCACCCTTTATGTGTAAAGTATGCATCCATTTTGACCTTATCTTTGTATAAGGTATGAGATGCTGGTCTATACTTAGTTTCTGTCATATTCTTTTCCAGTTTTCCCACTAGTTTTTGACAAATAATGAGTTTTTGTTCCAAAACCTGGGTCTTTGAGTTTATCATATACTCGATCACTATGGTCACTTAGCATGCTATTTTTCACTTTCTTTCTTTCATTATTCTTTTTGTTTGAATCTTCTTGTACAAAATGACTAATATGGAAATGGATTACATGTTTGCACATGTATAACCTATATTGAATTGTTTAATATCATGGGGGTGGGGGGAAAAAGAGGAAGGGAAGGATAGAATGTGGAACTCAAAACTCAAAAGAAAGTTAATTGTTTTGACATGTAATTGGGGAAAAAATAAAATGTAATAATTGAAAAAGGAAATAAATGAAAGATTGTCTTTCTAAAAGAGAAAAGCAAAATTGTGAGAGAATTTAGATGACGTTAAAAGATAGAAGGACAAGTACAGCATTAAGTGTGTATTGTGTAGTTTTAATACCAAATGCCCACTTTGGCTGCCTCTCTTCACTCATTATGGTGGAAGAAGGAGAAGGAAAAGCAGGAGGAGAGGCGGAGGAGGAGGAGAGGAAAGGAAGAGGAGGAAGAGAAAGAGGAGGAAGAGAAGGAGAAGAAGAAGGAGGAGAAGGAGGAGAGGAAGAGGAGGAGAAGGAGGAAGGGCAAGAGGAGGAGGAGGAGAAGGAAGAGGAGGAGGAGGAAGAGTAGGAGGAAGAGGAGGAGGAAGAGGAGGAGGAAGAGGAGGAGGAGGAGAAGGAGGAGAAGGAGGAGGAGCTCCATTATTCATAGGCTCCTTGTAGGCAAAGACCATCTCTTGCCTTTTTCTATTTCCCCAATGCTTAGCATAGTAAGCTGACTGGCCCACAGTAAACACCTAATATTATTATTGATTGATTGATGTCTATGGTCAAAAACAGAGCGAGAGTGGCATCAGCATTTGTGGTGGCTGGAAAAGGAGTACTGAAGTGCCAAAAGGTGAGAGATTTCTTTTTAGGAGACAGGAACATTTGCCTACTTCTTACCTACTTGTGAGGCTGCTAGTGTAAGTGCTTGAGTTAAAGTCAGGAAAACCTGGGTGTAAATCCTGCTTCTAATACTACATGTGTGATCATAAATGAGTTACTTAAACTGTCTGAACCTCAGTTTTCTCATCTTTAAAATGGGAAAAATATAAGTTCTTATCTTTACATGGGATTTTAATGATTAATTTTACCAACGCTCAGGACAGTGGTCTAGACGTCATTCTCTAACGGATTTTATTAGGTTGCCTCTCTTGCATGGTCATACTTTAACACGCCCAGATTTCCATGCATCTATGATCTTTTGGATGTGGGTATTCCTCTATCAATGTATATCAAAACCATCAATGCCTGCCTATTTTCTGAGATTTTCATTTATTTCTTCCCATAACTTCATGGTCAGAGATAAATCCAACATGCCAGAGGCCTTCCCTAAGTTTTCCTGATTTCTAAAGAGGCCAATGAACTATGCAGATTATCCATGAGTTATCTTTTTTTCCCCCACTTTGTGACAAGGCTATCTTCCTTTTCTGCCATTCATTTCTTTGATTCAGATTATTTCTCCTCAGAAACTCTTCATTTGTGGTTTGACAACGTCCAGTGTGTACCTCTCCACTGACTTCTGGGTGATCTTCAACTTCAGTCCTTCAGACATGATGTTTCATAACTCACAGCCATAACCATGATACTGGAAGAATATAGCCATCCAGAAGAACAGCCATTGTTTCAGAGAGAAGGTTGGCATCATTAAAAGTCTCTCCCTCCTATTCAATTCTAACAGCTCCTTGCCCATTTGTAGTGCCTGTCCAAGATAGTCACACTCATGGATGAACTCTATAGGTTGTCTATCCACCTGCATATCTGTTCAACAATTGTGGTAATCATAAAAACAAAAATCCCACCACACTCTTAACAACATTAGTTTCAGTTCCTGATTTACTTAGGTTAAGACAAAACAATGTTCTATATATAAAAATCTAAATGTATATAAATGGACTATTTTCCCAAAGGACACTCTTTAAGGGAGTCAAAACTGCTTTTGCTATTATGAAAACGTAAGATGGTCTGAGAAAACGAAAAAGGATAACAGGAATACAAAGTGATAAAAAGATAATTTTTTTAAATGTTGGGGACAAAACAGCTGGTCAATCTTTTTTTTTTCTCCTGAGGGATTTGAATATTTTTAACTCAAGGAATGAATAAAGGTCTCTTTTTCTTGGACTAAATTTAGTTTCATTTGAACCAGTCTTTTTTCTGTTCCCTTTAAAATTTATTTCTCTAATTAGCTTTGCTTAATTACAAAGCTAATGTGAAAGCCATTGACCTAGATCTATCTCTCTAACATAAATTACAGAAGCACTTAGTCCTGGGACCATAGTATAGTAACAACTTCATCCCTCCACAATCACCTATAAATCTAATTTTCTGGCTTTATTTCTTACTTCTGTCCTCAGATCTGTGGTTTATGATACCTGCCTTTTCACAGTGAGGGATCAGTTTTACTTTTGACTTCCCTGGACTTCATAAAAAATTAATAATCAAGCTAACTATGGTGGTACATGCCTATAATTCCACCTACCTTGGAAGCTGAGGCTTGCAGATCTCCCAAGCTCAGAAGTTCTAAGCAGCAACAGGCCATGGCAATTGAGTGCCTGAACTAAATTCAACATTAATATGCTGAGTTTGGGGTTGTAGAGGACAGAGTGGAATGAGACCACTGCATTTCCAGCCTAAGAGGATTTATCTTAAAAAAAAAAAAAGGAAGGAAGAAAGAAGGGAAGGAAAGAAATGGAGGAGAGGAGAGGAAAGGAGAGGAGAGGAGAGATGAATAAATAGCTTTCCTTAGTCTGGATTATATTCTGAAAGTCCAACAGCTTCTACATGTACTGCATACTGAAAGTTAAACCTGGTAAATCTTTATCAGCCACTAAAACTGGAGTTGGTTTCAGTTACTTCCTTAGCATTTCCAACTAGGTGAAAAGAATACAACCACCTATCTGCTACAATAATGTGCCTCCCTTCTCCCACATGGGATCGTTAGCTAATTAAGACTATAGATCTAGAACTAGCAAGGACCTGATAGGCCAATTAATTCAAGTTCCTCACTTTGCATAGGAGGAAACTGACATCTATGATGACACAGATCATAGCAGAGGTAGGATACGAACCCAAAATCTCTGACTCCAAACCAATTAGCACAAAAACAGTTAAAGGATGATTGAACAGGTGAGGCAGTTTAACTTCATTTCTCTTCCACCACTAACCAGTTATCTTTAGTCAATCAGTCACTAAGTTTTTACATTTGAATAGTTCATTGACTTTCTTTAGGACTGAATAGAATTTTCATATTCCTCCAATATTGTATTATTGGCCTTGCTGTTTTATACAAACTTCACCTTTGGATTCATTCTCTTTTCTTCTGATTTTGTGGATCTTTGTGAATTTAAACACCACAGAAAACTGCTATTTGCCTCATAATGGCTTCTTCAGAGCTTTTGTGGAGACTAATGACATAATGATAATGTTCGCAGACCTGTATTTTCTACTTGATAAACTAGCAATTAGATGATTAGAGCATTTTTTTTAGAAACCCACATTAAGTATATAATACACCAGGAAACCAGGCCATCATATAATTATAGAGGCAGAAGAAATGATTTGCATAACTGTAAACTATCTGAGCTCCTACTGTTCATGCTTAGAACAGGATTTTTTTTTAAGTCTATGTATTTGAAATTGAAAACACTTTAACAAAGGTGGCAAATGAGACAATAATTATTTTCATTCAGATCTAAGTCTTCAATAGATGATAATCATTTGAAAAAGTTTAAAATTTTTCTTTCTTTAAGAAAAGATGACCCTTGTGAAATCTACTGAATGTAGCATTCTGGACAAACTTGGACGAAAACAGCTGGAAGTAGTGATCAGACATTTTCTGAGTGTCTCCACTGGGTAAGACACTATATTGGATAATTAACCATGCCAGTTATTTTAGCTCTGATGAAAACCACTTTTGCAAGAGTCTCTTCCTATGTCACTGGAGAGCTATGAGGATCAATGGGATACTAATGATAATCGTCATTTAAACAATGCTTTAAGGTTTGCGAATCACTCAACGTACATTGTCTCATTGGCTCCTCACAGTAAACATCTGAGGTAAATACTGAAAGTATTACGATCTCGACTTTATAGAAAGGAAACTGAGAGTCAGAAGTTCACTAACTTGCACAGTCACACAGAAGAACAAGGGTTTAAACCAGGATCTTCCTGACTTCATGTCTAGCATTTTATCATTCATTATGCCAGGCCTTCTCTTCTTAGGATAATGAATGTGAAAGAGCTGGGAAATTATAAATTGTTATTAAAATGCAAATTGTTAACTAACATTAATAAAATTAAATATTTTAAATTTTTAAAAAATATTTTAAAATATTTTAAATTTAAAAATTAATTTAAATTAATAATAAAACAAAATAAATATTAATAAAAATATAAATTGTTAATTATATCTTCAAATGGAATTTAAGCTATATGTTTCTGTTTCCTTTTAATCTTGTCCAATACACATAGGCAATACAGTGACTGCTCTTCTTGTTCTTTAGAAGAAAAGGAAATTAAAATAACCCGCAAAAATTCAGATTAGGGTGAGGGAAAACCCAAATCCTAATTTTAAAAATAATTTTCATTTTCTTCTTTAAAAAAATATAATTTGGGGGCGGCTACATGGTGCAGTGAATAGAGTATCGGCTCTGGAGTCAGGAGGACCTGAATTCAAATACGGCCTCAGACACATGACACACTTACTAGCTGTGTGACTTTGGGCAAGTCACTTAACCCCAATTGCCCTCCAAAGAGCAAAAAAAGAAAAAAGAAAAATATAATTTGTTATCTTTTACAACTGTAGGTTTAGTTCAGCTATATTTGCTGTCCCGTTGTTTTCAGTTGTGTCCAACTCTTTGTGAACCCATTAGGAGTTTTGTTGTTGTTTTGACAGAGATACTAGAGTGTTTTGCCATTTCCTTGTCCAGCTCATTTTATAGATAAGGAAACTGAGGCCAACAGGGTTAAGTGGCTTGCTCAGGATCACACAGTTAGTAAATGTCTGAGGTCACATTTGAAATCATGAAGATGGGTCTTGCTGACTCCAGGCCCAACATTCTATCCACTGCACCATCTTGCTGCCCCCAGTTCAGATACATAGTTTATTTTAAATTCATGAAAGGAGATGACAGTTGAAAAGATGTAAAAAGATGTCTTAATTACCCTCACAAGACAAACACACTACCCCAGGCTGAAAGCACAAGTTAGGCAGGCACATAATTTTTCCTAAAAGGCAAAAGAGTCAAAATTAAAGTGTGACAAGGTAGAAATCATAGCTGGGAGGTGAGGGGGACAGTGGTAGAAAGGGTGGGTGTGGAGGAAGAGCACCAGGGTGGAGTCAGCTGAAGCAATGCTAGTACAATTTTACTAATTCACAGCGAAAGGGCTTCAAAGAGTGGAAGTGGGATGCTCACCTCACATGGAACTACAAATACTGTATTTAGTTTGTTATTCTGTTCTCTGGACAGACATGGGCTTCTAATTTAGTACATCTAATTTTAAGTCTTAATAATAACAGTTCTCTTTGCAAGGAGCTATCCCTCCCATAGACGGTTGGTCTTACTACCTGGAATTTTAGGCAAACTGTTCTGCTCACCAATAGGTACTATTCACAATTCTAATAATTGATTTCCCCCTTTCCCTTGGCTGTTACCATTAGACTGTGTAATATCACCTAACCCCAGAAATTTTGTTACCTTAGAACAATGTCTCTCATTGGATGGAGTAGGAGAAAAAGACAAGACATCATAGAGTATATTCAATTATAAATTCCTTTAGTGTCACGGATTACATTTGAACTTCCACCAGTCAGACAACAAACATTTATTGAGTACCTACTGGATTCCAAGCATTGTGCTGGGGATACAAAGAAATGCAAAAGAAAAAGTCTCTGTTCTCAAGGAACTCACTTTCTATAGCACTTCACCTATGCTTGGCAAATAATTAGTCCTTCAACTTGTTTTTTAAGTGGTTGAAATGAATTGAACTTATCTAGGCATACTGCATTATATCACCAATAACAGTTAGCATTTATATGGTACTTTGAGGTTTGCAAAGCACTTTACATAACACATGTTATCTCATTCAATCCTATTATGTGCTGTTATCTTCATTTTATAGATGAGGGACCTGAGACAGACACAAGTTGAATGACTTGCCCAGGGTAACACAGCTAGTTAAAGTCTGAGGCAGGATTTGAATTCAGACTTCTTGACTCCAAGTCAAGGACACTATCTGCTTCAATACCTAGTTGCCTGGTACCAGGTCAATCACAAATTAACTGTGTAAGCTTAGGTAAATCATAAACCATGGGTTGGAGTTCCTGCACATATAAAATAGGGAACTATATGGTCTCTACGGCCCCTTGTACCTCTGAGGGTCTATGAGTCTGAGTTTCATTGTCAAGACCCCTTCGGCAACTCTCATACTGAGATATGAATTCTACAAGGTTATTGTCTCTATAGCCACCCCAAAATACCCATAAAATAGGATTCTAAACCGATCCTAGAACTCCAAAACGCACATACAGATACTTCCCACTAAAGTCAGCTCGGCTACGAGGAACCATATCAGCCGAAACCAGCCTGGCCTGAAGCCGTGGCTGTGCCCTGGGAGCTGCTGGATGGGAGGAGCAGAGGAGTGGATTAGCGGCAGCTGCGAGCAGCGTTCAGAACTAGGTCAGTGGGAACTGCTGGGAGAAAAGCATCTGGCCAGAAGGCCTCCAGAGTGGAAAAGCAAAAGGCAGAGGTTTTGCACTTGCCTCCA
>CM053582.1:290114988-290132904 GCA_028627135.1 Pseudochirops cupreus | reverse complement strand
TGCTACAATAACCTCCTGATTGCTTTCTCTGCTTCTGGTGTCTTCTTTTCCCAATCCATCTTTTACATAATGGCCAAAGTGATCTTCCTAAAGCTCAGGTCTGATCTTGTCCCTTCTTTGCTCAAGAAGCTTCAACGGCTTGTTATTGCCTCCAAGGTAAAAGACAAACTCCTTTGTCTGACATTTAACACCCTTCACAATCTGGCTAGGAACCATTTTTTGCAGAGTGATTTCACATAACTCCCTCTCACATATATAACATTCCAGCCAAAGGACTTCTTTGCTCTTCTGTTTTCACAACATTCCATCTCCCACAGGCTCTCCCACTAAGCCTGCATGGCTCTCTTTCCTTAACTCTACTTCTTGGAATCTCTAGCTTCATTCAGCGCTCATTGAAAAGGCTACTTTCTACAGGAGACTTTTCTTGACTCCTCTTCGCCCACAGTTTTCAGTGTTCTCTCCAAATACTTTCTGTTTATTTTATATACCCACACACATAGTTTTGCATTTTTAAAAATCTACACATATGTTGTTTCCCACAAGTAGAATGGAAGGTCCCTGAGGGCAGGGACTATTTTCTTTTTGTATTTGTATCCTTAGTATCTAGCACAGTGCCTTATACATGGTGGATGTTTAATAAATGTTTACAATATGAATTAATACTACTAATAGCTCTTTAAAAGTTTAAGGCCAATACCAAGTATTGTGTATCCCTGTGTTTCTCACTCTTCTCTAAACATATAAATTATCATTACAAATAGAATTATATATTCAAGATTATTGTCTCAAAATTTCCTTATAAATGCACATTATCTTATTTGGTGATGAATAATAGGAGGGTTTTTTTTTAAATAATGAGATTTAAAAGAAATTGTTGCATACTCTCAAAGAGTTTTATGAGAGTCAAATCAAATCCTAATTAATAAAGGCATATTTTGGAATTTTATCAGCTCTGCAAAACCATGTGATAAAAAGTGTTTATTAGCCCCCAGAGCTCACTATAAAGCTCACACATAAAATTAATTTCTTAGCATATACAGAAAAAAATGAAACAGGACTCCCTGAAGCTTATGTCATCTGTCAAACAACACTGAAATATTGCTCTTCTATACTGAATTGCCCCAGCAACATCAGGTTTTAGTTAACATTATTGTGATAGGGAATGACCCTAAAGTGGCTCCTTGGTTCATTTATGACGCCTTTGTAACATTCTGCAGCTGTGTGAGTCCAATCAGGGGTGGGAGTTGCTGATGGGCACTTTAAAAGAGTTGGTATGTCATTCCATATGGTTCTTATGGGTTCCCCAGAATATTCATAATATTCTGCCAGTCCAGCTGTCAACAACCAGTTCTGGAGCTGTGCTGAGGGTTTTAAGAAACTGCATGGATAATTTTCAGTTATTTACCTTGGTGTCACTACAAGGCCAGAGGTGCTTCATTTGCAAAGGCAGGGGAAAAGTAGCTTGTTGCAAGATGAGGAAGGTTTGCTCTGAATGGGACAATTTTTGAGAACTTTATTAAGACTTTTATTCCTGAATTAGATGAAATCTACATGGTTTAAAAAAACTGAACAATATTGAACACATAACATGAATGAGTGAGTGTGTGTGTGTGTGTGTGTGTGTGTGTGTGTGTGTGTTTTCCCCATTAGAATGTAAGGCTTTGAGGGAAGGGACCGCTTTTCTGTTTGGATTTGTGTCCCCACTGTTTAACACAGTGGCTGGCACACAGTAAGTATTTAACAAATGGTTTTTGGTTTGATTTGGTTTGATTTGAGTTGATTTACTTGATCTTTATGAAAACTCAATCATAAAATAGAACAGAATCAGAGAATTTTCTGAAAAGAAACTTCACATGCAACATTGGGCCCACGAGAAGAAACGATCTTCTCTTGGTTGCTTTTTTTAAAATGGAGACATTTAAAATTCAAGACTATTTCCCAAGGGAGAACAATGAACATAAAGAGGTAATAGTGGTTTTACTGTAGTACGTTAATTTCGGAAGAAATAGTAGGTTGATTATGTCTTCCCAGAAAACAAAGAAAGGGGCTATTGAGGCATAACAGGACATTTGAGATTTCTAGAAAAAATTTTCTCTGCTAAATTAAATAGAATCTTTAAACATAAAAAGGAAGGAGTTAGCTTAATTCTATAGTATGGATAAAGATACAACATGCTTATTTGATGTTTTCCGTGTCTTTTAAATTGGTACAAAAGAAAATATCCCTTAGATTCAATATTCTACAGCGATAGTAATTGAGAATTAGCACAAGGAAATAACAAGCTGGTTTTGTATGGTACCCCTGGGGGTTCAGTTTGAGATAGGTTTCCTTTTGGATGAGATTGAAGAACAGTGATTTGAAGTTGTGGATAGCAGTGAAGTAGTTTCCCATTAAGGATGTTGGAAGCAAATCACTAATATATCTTTCCACATTCTTCCTTTGCCCTTTAAGAAAATCATTTACCTACTATGCAGCTAGATTTGCTCACAATACCAAATCGACTGCTCGATTATTAAACACATTAAACACATTATTATTATTAAACACATTAAAATGGCAGTGACACCCAAGGGCAACCAACCTTTCTGTGGTTTGAATTAGACGGTGAACACACCATGAATATCACCACATCATTAGGAGTAAATGTTTCTGAAATATTCTTATATTCTTGAAATCAATTATTGATGTTTTAATTACAAGGCAGTACATTGACAAAATTGAACTAAATGCTGAAGCTGGAAATGTTACTAGAACTTTGTTCAGTCCAATTTTATGGAGCCTGTAATGTCTTACTTTTTCCTGTTACAGAGCACATTCACAATGATGCTCTGTCCCATAGCCACAGGATTGTCATAGGAAAGTCCTTGGGTTCCTTGTCGGTCATCTGTTTTTTGCTAGAGTAGGAGTTTCAGCCCTAAAGCATTGTACTACCTTCTCCCTTCCTCCCCCAATTCTTTTTTCTGTGTCTCACTTCTAGTTTCATCACTGCTTCACAAAGTGTAAACAGAAGCTCATCTTGATCACAGCTACTAGGATGCTTTGTCATAGCCAGGACATGGATGGATAGCAAAAAGGACCTTCTATATGGGGACCTTGTAATCAAACTCAAATGGGATTCCAGAAAGTATTTGGATGAAGTCATCTCTAAGGTCCCATGCATCTTTTTAAAAAAAATAATACTTTCCCTCAATTACATGTAAAAATAATTTTTACCACGCATCTTTTTTTAAAAGTCTATGATTTTCTGTGTTGTCTCCTGAGTCCATCACACTGCTTCCTTTCTGACTCCAAGGCAATCCGACAATAATCCACCAATAAGGAATTAAGTTCCTATTCCATGGTAGACATCATGCTAGGCACTATAGCTACAAACACAGAGGACAAAAGAAATCCTACTTGCAAAGGGTTTTCATTATAAAGGAAAAGGGAAATAGATCTATCACAAGTGCTTAGTGGTGACAAGTTAGCAGATAATTGGGATGTTCTGGTGAAAGCATCCTAGGATATGGATACATTAGTGGGAAACAGATTTCCTGGATCCTTGAGTGATGGTGTCAAACTCAGATAGATCCCCGAGGGCTGCATATCACTTAGTTTTAAAATAGGTTATCTATATTTTTATTTATTTTGTTAAATGTCTCCCCATCTGTGTATTTGATACCTCTATTCAGGTTCTTAACTTGAGGGCTGTGAGTCTCCAAGGGGTAATGGATGGATTTCAGCAGTTCCATAAACTTGGATGTGGAAAAAGTTACTTTTTTTTTTTTTGCTAATTTCTAACTGAAATTCAGCATTTCTTTCAATTATGTGAAAATATTATTCTGGAAAGGGTTCCTTAGGCTTTCCCTAGACTGCTGAAGGTAGGGTACATGACACAATACAGGCTAAGAATCCCTAATTTTGGAGCTTTTGGGCCATTTGTTAGTTCAGAATTTCTTCAGGAGGGATAGTACATTGGATTCCATCATCCTAGTTTCAGTACTTCAGCAGACCTATAACTAGCATCAGTGTGAGCACTTCCTCTACAGTGATAGAGTCAAACCCCCATTCACCATAAAAGAAGTTCTTTATGAGTTGGGATTATGAAGCAACAACAACACAAACCCAAAACCAAACAAACAACAATGACAAAAAAACCTCTCAAGTGATAGCCAGCCTTCTGGTCCTTAGACAACCTTCACTCAAAAGTATTTCCAGCTTAGAAGACCCATTACAGCCTATTCTCTATTGGTTTTGGCTTTATGAACCCATGATCAGTTGTGTATCTTGACACTGTATTAAGGTAGGTCTTTGTGGGAAGTTGCTTAGATTTCATTTTATCTTAATCTTCATTCCTAAAATTATTCCTAAGGAGAAGATAGAGATATTAATGTTTCTCAGATACATCCTAAGGGTATTTATTACCTCAAACATTATTGGCAACCAGGAAAAATTGTTTACTGATCCCAGGACTATTGTGTCTCTTAATTTCTGTTGTTCATACTGGCTGCTATGATATTCCTTCCTATTTATACTATAATATTACCTGCTGCAACCAATAATTAAATCATAGTTGATCCTACTAAGAATGCACTCGAAGTAGTTAGTGGGGCTAAAATATGAAGAAAGATGTTTCTTGAAATTTGGGGGCTAGAAAATGATATCTAGATTGGAAAAGGAGGATGGTGTTATCTGCCCTTCCATTCCCACTTTGTGTGTGTGTGTGTGTGTGTGTGTGTGTGTGTGTGTGTGTGTGCACAAGCTGATGGGAGAATGTGCCACACACTTTTGGGGGGAATGCTTTGTACTTATTGTTATTACTATGCCTTCTTAGTAGATAATCCTTTTTGAAAATTAATTGTATGGTTGACTAATTGACATCAACTGATAATCATGGAGGGAAATACGTTGGTGTAAGTTTGTGGGCTTCAGCAGGAGAAGGACACTCCATATTCCCTTAGGGTTAACTCTGGATCCCTAAAGGGACATAGTAACCACCCTCTGGGGACCCAGCTCATATATGAATAGGAATTATACTGGTTACCTCAAAGAATGTGCTACACACAAAATTCATCTACCAAAAGAAGAAAGAAAATGAATAAGTACTGTATGTAGGGAAATGTAAGAGAGTAAGTTAAGCAAATAGACCAACCCACAAACTTATAATTATGAGTCATGAATGGAGGGACATAGTTCATCCAGCCCTAGTGATCTGAGTTTATCAAGGACAACAATAGTGTCCTTTTACAGTCTCCTTGTTTAACTCTAGTCCCAATTCTGGATTACTGATTTTTATTTTATATTTTCTAGGCTGGAGATATTTCTTCTTGGCAGAGAAAACAGAAAGAAAATAGTTGCTGAACTTCTCGGTCATGTTTCCATCACTGGCCGTCATAATTCCATTCACTCCAGTTAGTCTCGCTCTTCCTTCTTGGGTTTGTTTCTGCAAATAGGACTTAAAACAAGTAACTATTATCTTGTACTTTTCTTATGTTGCTTATTTCACATGTTGATGTTGTTAACTCTATTCAACAGGATGATAAACTCCTTCAGGAGAGGGACCTATTTCATTTGTACCTGCTAAGAACACCATCAAATGTGCAGGATGCAGTAGACATTCAATTAAACCTCAAAAAAGGAGAAAGACAATATTGTTTAGGGGACAGAACTTTAGATAGGGAATCAGACCATTTAGGCTGTATAGCCCCAGCTCCGTCCCTAAGTAACTTTCTGATTTAGGATAAGTCACTAAACATCTTTGACCTGAGTTTTCTTCTATAAAATAAAAGGTAGGATAACATAATCCCCGAAGTCTCTTCATTTCTAAATTCTGCAGTTGGCAAGATGATACAAAACTAGCCTAATTGATCTTTAAAATTTCTACAACTCTAAAATTCTGTGAATTGGAGAGGAAGCACAATTTATAAAAATTGGAATGATAATGTAGAGAAGGGGAATAGTAAATATAAATATTGCTCAGACAGCTGTATTCATTTTTCATTGTCATTAAGAATGCTACAGTAATTTCACAAAGATGATATGAAAATCTGAGATTTTTGAAATCAGTCTGGATTTCAGTTCCTATTTGTGGTTATGTGTCAAGGTAAGAATAAGGATGAGGAAGTGACAGGTTTCTCAAAAATCTCTACACTGTGACATAAGGAAGTCTCTCTCATAGTTCAGTCAGCTGGAGGGAGATAACATAGTGTCCAGGCATTCCTTAATTGGATGTTTCTTTTTCTCTGCCCAAAAAGAGACTTTCCATCTGTTCCAGCATCTGCTCAATTTAGTCCAAGAATCTTCCCAATACAAGTAGGTGTGACAACTGTGGCGTCCAGGACTATTTTACAAGAGCTAGATTTTTTATTTTAAGGTGGGGCTGGAAAATGATTTTCCAACCTTTTTACAACTTCTTTCATCACTCACAAGGTCAAACACTCTGACCACATGGAGCTTTTATAGGTTTTATCTCTTTGAATCAATATTTTACAGCAACAACAAGAACCAAGGAATAAGAGCTTTCACTTAGTAGAAAGGGATGCATTTACTACTGCACAGTAGAAACTATTTTTTCTAGGGATTTTCCAAGAGATATTTGATCCTAATCCTAAATGTGCTTCCAAACAATTGTGTGACCTCGAGTAAGTCAATTAAGTCTGACCTATTTTATCTAGCTGAAAAAATGGACACTTTAATACCTTCTACCTCCTGATTCCTTTGGGTATAGTAAATGCACATATTTTATACTAGCTTTGCATAAAGTTGAGTTTCCCCTAGTTATTATTGCTTCCTTTCTCCTCAAATTACCATGTGTTTAGTTCTCCATGTGTAGTGAACATGCACTTGTCCACTGACTCAGAGCTAGGTTATATCTCTCCATTAGATTTCTTTGGTACTGTGAGGGGTTTGTGCGGTATCTTTTCTCCAATGCTATCAAGCTCAGAGTCCCCACTGACTGTTCATCACCATTGTTAGGGGTCATTGACTGGTTCTGATTCCACTTGACTACCTAATATTGATTACTTTTTCGAAGGAATATATACTTCAAATAGATAGCAATTGCAAATGTATAGACATTCATTCCTCCCTTGCCTTGGAGGGACAGACATACTCTCCATGACCTTGGTCTCTGGTGGAGGATAGACTCAAACTTAGAGCGCTTCCTACACAACATTGGTCCCACAAAGTTCATGTCCAGAGGTGATATGAATGCTAGACAAGTTCATGTCTTGGTTACCGCTAGTCTGGGTCTTAAATGTTGGTGCCAAAGGTCACTCCTGTTTCTTAGGGCAGTGATATTGGGCTAGCTACAAACCCATGGACTCTGGAATGCTGGGATGCTTAGGACCTTTTGAAACTCATCAAATTCAGGAGGTTCCACTTACTTGACCTAGAATGGAAAAGAGCATGTGCACAAGATTAAGATCTTTCCTTTGGTCTTATGACTTCAGAAGAAAGGAGGCATTGCCATTTCCCCAAAGAGCCAATGGAGCAGAAAAGGAAGAGGCTGATGCTGAAAGGACTTCTTGAAGGCCTTTGAAACCAAAGTTTCTTTGACAAACATGGGTTAACTGACCAAAACCAGTTACAGAACATCTACACGAAATGCATGGACTTAATTATAACCATAACAATAACTAACATTTATATAGTGCTTAGAATGGGCCAGGCACTGTGCTAAGTGCTCTACAATTACTACCTCTTTTGATCCTCACAACAACCCCGGAAGGCAGATGCTATTATTACTCTCATTCTACAAAGAAGGCCAGTGAGGCAAGCAAGTTAAATGACTTGCCCAGGGTCACACAGCTAGTAAGTGTCTGAGGCCAGGTTTGAACCCAAATCTTCCTGACTCTAGGCCCACTGATCTATGCACAACCCTACTTTTCTTACACAGCATCATGATTCTCTCAGAAACAAGCTTCCTAGTCACTGCATGTAAAAAGACACCCCTCCCCCCCCACCAAATATGCAAGTTAAATATTCCATCAGAATCTAAACTCCTTGAGTAGAGAGTCTGTTTTTATATTCCCAGCACCATGGTAAATGTTTAACAAAATGTTGTTGAGTGATATTGAATTAAAAGATAGCTTTCCATCTGAGAAAACTACCTTTGATTTTGAGACTTCTATTCATCTCTCCTACTTATCTTCCTCATCTCTAGAATTTTGCTGTCTCCTATTCTTAAAGCAGCAAGAACATAAACTAAGAATCAAGAAGAAAAAGTATATTCCTATGTAGCCAGTCCTAATCTCTTTCCTAGGTGCCAATTCTATACTTAGAACTTCCTGCTACCCATTCTCAGGCACATCAACCTCACAATGTCCCCAACTGAACTCACCTTTTAGAAATCTTCTCCTCCTTCTCCTTATCTCCCTGTTTCTGACGATGACACCTAGTGTCAAAGTCTTTACCTGCATGATGATTTTTCCCCTAGCCCCTCCATATACACACAATAAAATCTCACAAGTTGTCAAGTGCTGTCAATTTTACTTCCACAATATGTCACCCATCTTCCCTTTGCTGTCCATATTTGTATTACCATTGCCCTAATTTGAGGTCTTTCTGTGACTAACCAGTTTCTAACTTCTGTTGTCCCCTCCCAATCTGATCCTCCAAACAGTTGCCAAAATAATCTTTGTTTAAGAAATATTTTTACTACATTGTTGTAATTGAGGGTCAGAGTGAAAAGAAATCCAAGGATTGGGAAGTGGTCAAACAAATTATAAATATAATTGAATGCTGTAAGAAATGATGAAGATGATGACCTCAGAAAAGTGTAGGAAGTCTTATATGAACTAATGCAAACTGAAGGAAGCAGAAATAGAAATACACTAAACACAACTGTTTCTTCTGTCTTCTCCTCCCAATCTTATCCTCCACATAGTTGCCAAAATAATCTTTCTTAAGAAAGATTTTAGAAAATATTTAAGAAAAATCTTTCTTAAAGAAAGATTTTTTCTACATTTACTACATTACTACATGCCTTTTGCTTTCATATTGATTATATTTCTAAATTAATTCCTCCTCATTCCCTCCCAAGATCCATTTTTTATAAAAATGAATAAAAACAGGGGAAAATGTTCAGTGAAACTGACATATTACTGAAAGAATCTGAAACAATATTCAGTGTCCTGAATCATGTCCCTTTTCCCGGTCATGGTTTCATAGCTGAATAGGACCCACATAGACTACTTCCAGCCTACAGGGGTCACACACCTAATAACTGCTTTGGGTCCACATGACCCACTATTCTCAGGAATTCCCTCCCTGAAGTCCTCCTGCTGTTTTGTTTTTTTTTAATTCTTCATGCTCACAAAGCCCACAGCAGGGTCACAAATCAATTCACCTGAAGACAAAGTAAACTCAAACTGCCCCAGGTCCTTGCCACAGATCTTTGGATCACAATAATTATTGGTATGATAGGAATGTGGAGGTCAACTCAAACATCCCCAATTCCACTAATTTTATGGATCCCAAATATCCTCTGCCTCTGCAAACAAGCAATGGGAAATGACTTATAATATCTCACCTTTAGGGGCAAATGTGTCCTAAATTTTTTTTATTATATTTAGTTTTTATTGTTATGTTTTTACCATTTGCGTTGTTGTGTTAGTTGTGTTTATTGTATTTCTCTTTCTGCTTCCTTCAGTTTGCATTAGTTCATATATGACTTCCTATACTTTTCTAAGGTCATCATCTTCATCATTTCTTACAACATTCAATTACATTCATATAATACAATTTGTTTGGCCACTTCCCAATCCGTGGATGTTGTTTTTCTCTCTGATCCTTTTTTACAACAAAGGAATGCTGCTATAAATATGAGACCTTACCTTGTTATGGAACTCTTTGATGTATATGTCTAGCAGTAGAATCATTGTCTCAAAGGGTATTGACTTTTTAATCATGTTATAAATAATTCCAAATTGATTTCTATCATGATTGGACACATTTGTAGCTACATGAGTAGCACCTTATTGTGTCAATCTTTCCACAATTCTGCAACATTGACTATCGGCATATTTTTCCTTCTTTGCCAATTCTTGGCCGTTTTGATTTGTACATCCCTTATTATTACAGCATTCAATTATATTTATAATTTGTTTGACCACTTCCCAATCCTTGGATTTCTTTTCACTCTGACCCTCAATTACAACAATGTAGTAAAAATATTTCTTAAACAAAGATTATTTTGGCAGCTGTTTGGAGGATCAGATTGGGAGGGGACACCAGTAGTAAGTGTCAATATGATAGCTATTATTAGTAATTTAGAATATTCTTTCATATTCTTTCATTCAGTTTGTAATTTTTTTGAGAACCAAGTTCTTGATAGTTGGCCACTTAACAATTAGGAAATGGTTTTTCATCTTAGGTATTTCTGATAGTTGTCTACGTATCTTAGATATTAGAGATAATTGATAAAAAGATTTTCTCTGAGGTAACATCTTCCTTTCTCATCCTAGGTAATTTGATTTTCTTCATACAAAAGTTTTTCAATTTAACATAATCAAAATGATCTATTCTGTCTTCTGTCATCTCATTTGGTTAAGAATTCAATTCCTAGCCAGTATAGTAAAAGGTATGTAACCTATTTCTCTTCTAACATTTTTATGGCATTAGTTTTAATATTTGGGTCAAAATCCATTTTAAATTTGTTATAGTATATGATATAAAATATTCATCTAGACATCATTTCTGTTAGACTGATTTCCAGTTTTTCTATGAATTTGTGTTAAAGAGGAAATTCTTTCTAAGGTAATTTATATTAGATTTATTGAACACTGGATTATTAATTTCAGTTACTTTTGATTGTCCTGACTAGTCTGTTCCATTGATTTAATTCTTTGTTTTTAAGCCAATGGCAAAAAGTTTTTGATGATTACTACTTTATAATATGGCTTTATGTCTGGAAGTGACATTTCTCCTTTATTCTTAACTTTTAAAACTATTTCCCTTGATATGCTAGATCTTTTGTTCATTCAAATGAATTTTGTTATTATTTTGCCTAGCTTTCCTTTTATATATCAATAAATCTATAAATTAATTTTTCTAGTGTTTTCATTTTTATTATATTGACACTGTCTAAGCATGAGCCCTTGATCACTGTTCCCCTTCCCTCTAGTTACTTATATTATTCTTTATTTCTTTAAGGAAAACATTATAATGTTTTTAATATGAATAATCTGTATGACTTTATATGTTTTATGCATCTTTCAGTTATTTTGAATGGGACTTCTTTCTATTATTGCATCCTGGACTTTGTTACTGTTATATAGAAACGATGTTGGCATTTGTAGGTTTTTGGTTTTTTGTAACCTGGAACTTTATAGAAGCTATTCATGATCTTATTCAATTTTTTTGTTGATTCCCTAGAATCTTTAAAGTTAACCATCATGGTACAAGTAAATAGATATTTTTAAAATCCCCTCTTTACTATTTTTATACCTTTAACTTATTTCTTTTGTTTTTTATTGCTAGAACAATGTCAGATAAAAGTGAGGAAAGGAAGCACCCTTGTTTTATTTCTATATTCATTAGAATAGTCTCTAGTTTCTTTCCATTGTACATAGTTCTACCTTCAGTTTTAGATAGATGTATTTTATCATAGCAAAGAAATATCCTTCTATATTTATAAATTTTTTTGATGAGGCAATTGGGGTTAAGTGACTTGCCTAGGGTCACACAGGTAGTAAGTGTCAAGTGTCTAAGGCCAGATTTAAACTTAGGTCCTCCTGACTCCAGGGCCAGTGCTATACTTTGCTTTTTAAAATAAATATATGTTGTACTTTGTCAGAGGATTTTTGTACACTAGTATTAATATAATCATGTCACATGTGATATTTTGGTTTTAATTATTTTTATAATATTGAATACCCCTTGAACCTCTTTTGAATTATTCTGGATATTCTTGTCCTCATTTCAGGCTCCATTGAGAGTTTATAGGATTCTGAATTTCATCAGGCATTGATTGAGAGATTTAGAAATCTCTTTGAGAGTCTGTTACTCATTCTTCCTTCTGGTTTTATTACCCTCTCTATTTTTTCTTTTTGAATTTATTTAGTATTTTATTTTCCCCAGTTACATGTAAAAACAGTTTTTAAAATATTTTTTTAAAACTTTGAATTTTAAATTCTCTCTCTTCCTCGCTCCCCAACCCTATTGAGAAGGCAAGCAGTTCGATACCGCTTATGCTTGTGCAGTCATGCAAAACATTTCCATATTAGTTATGTTGTGAAAGAAAACACAGACATTAAAAAAACACCTCAAGAAAAATAGGCTAAAAAAAAGATGTGTCAATCTGTATTCAGACATCAACACTTATTTCTCTGGGTGTGTTTAGCATTTTTCATCATAAGTCCTTCAGAATAGTCTTGGATCACTGCATTGTTGAGACTAGCTAAGCCATCTGTAGCTGATCACCTTGTAATATTGCTATAGGTCTTTCAAAGTTTTTCTGAGAGTATTCCGCTCATCACTTCTTATAGCACAATAGTATTCCATCAAAATCATATAACAATTTGTTCAGCCATTTGCCAATTGAAGGGCATCACCTCATTCCAATTCTTTGCCACTACCAAAAGAACTTTTATAAATATTTGTACATATAAGTCCTTTTCTTTTTAAAAAAGACTCTTTTGGGATACAGACCTACTAATGGTATTGCTAGGTCAAAGGGTATGCATGATTTTATAGCTCTTTGGGTATACTTCCAAATTCTTCTACAGAATGGTCGAATCAGTTCACAACTCCACCAAAGAGAGAGAGCAAATAGTATGTTTCAATGTGCATTCAGACTCCGTAATTCTTTCTCTGGATGTGAATAGCATTTTCCTGAAAATGATAAGTAGTATCAATATAAAACTAATTCCAAGCATGATTTCTAATGAAGATAAGTTAAAAGCCTCTCCAGAAAGATCAGAGGTGAAGCAAGGGTGTCCACTATAACCATTACTATTTAATATTATGCTAGAAATGCCAGCTATAGTGGAAAGAGGAGAGAAAAGAAAAAGAAGTTGAAGGAAAAGGTAGAAAGAGGAAGGAAAAATCTCTTTCTTTCTCTTTTTTTTTTGCAGATGATATTATGTTTTACTTAAAGAATCCTAAAGATACGGTGGAACTAAGACGGTGGAGAGAAACCGGGAAGTTGCCTGAACTATCCCCAGAGAAATAACATTAAATGAAGCATCTAAACAGATTCTGGAGTGACAACCTATAAAAAAATGGGGTGAAACTATTTTCCAGCTTGGGATAAATTAGAAGGAGTACTGGGAACATAGAAAGGTATTAGGTATAAACTAACATCTCACAACATATACTAAGATAATCTCAAAATGGGTACTTGATTTTGGAATAAAAGTTAGCATCATAAATTCAATCTTGCTGCCTCCATATACAGATCCCTGTAGGCTCTATGAGCCTCTCACCCAACTCTGGTGAAACTGAGAGACTAGTAGCTTGTTTGTCTGAACTGGCACTTGCCTTGCGAGTTATGCTGTTTTCTTTCCAGTCATCCCTTCCCTGCTGTTACCTGCTGGGCATCATCCTTCTTCTCCATCTGATTTTCAGCTATCCGGCTATCTTTGGGTTCACCTAATACTTTGCTTACCATCCATTGGCTATACTACAGTTAGTAAGCCTCTCCCCAATACGTGAGAACTATAGCTCAGTCAACCAGCTCATTTAGCTTCCTTTGCTGTCTACTGGGAAGGGTAGGAGAGGGAGTTGTATAGGCTTATCATTCTTTTGGAGTCCCACTGCGACTAGGCTACATACCTTGTGAGGTCCATAGTACCGGTATTAATATATTAATATGTTTATTTTACGTACATGAGACTCAAAAAAGACTCAGTAATTTCCTAAAGTCACATAGAAAGTGTTGGAGTCTGAATTCAAACCCATGTATTTCAGCCAAAATTATACAATAATTTCTATCACTTTGTTATTGTTGTAATCCCATTTGGGGTTTTCTTGACAGAGATACTAGAATATTCTGCCTTTTTCTTCTCCAGCTAATTTACAGATGAGGAAACTGAGACAAACTGAGTTGAGTAACTTCTCCAGAGTCACATTGCTACTAAATATCTGAGGCCAGATTTGAGCCTTCCTGACTCCAGGCTTGACACTCTATCCACTCCACTACCTAGCTGACCTCTATTGCTCTGAGATGTTTCTAAATCTTTTCATTTTTGCGAGTTCTATAACCTGAACTGGATTATAAACTCTTTAAGGGCAGGAACAGGTTACACCTTCTCTTTCTTTCCTGTCTACCCATATTACAATGCTCTCTATACAGTGGATGATCAGTAAAGCAAAACCACCTACAATAATGGCAGTTCACATTTGTACAGTATTTTAAATCTTACACAATATTTTCAGGCAATAAATCCAGAGTTCCTGACACGAATATGGATTGAAGATTTGCACCTTGAAATTTATTTAGAGATGATCTAGTCTTACTTTCTCATTTTATAGGTGGGGAAACTGAGGCTCAGTGAGATTGTGACTAACCAGTATCACCTTCATATTGTATTCTATGATGCTTTCCTTAATTTTAATTCAATAAGCATTTAATAAGTGACTATTAGGACAGTATGCCAGATACTGAGGATACAAAAGAAAAATCAAGTAATAGCTGCCCTACAGGTATGTATATAGTATATACAAATATAATAGTTTTTATGTAGTATTACTACATAAAAACAACAACAACAACTCATTGGTAAAAGGTAAATCAAGCCGGGTCACTAAACATTTTTGGTAGGGTAAATATAAATGACTATATGTAACACTTTAAATGAGAAGTTCAACACAGATACAGTCCGGTTGGGACAATTACCTTTGAAGGGATCAGTTCATGAAAAATACAAGGAAGAGTATAGAAATGACATTTATATACACATATGCATACGTACACACCTATGTACATATACATGAAGGGAAGGAGAGAGAAAGGGAGGAAGAGAGGGAGGGAAAGAAATAGGGAGGGAAGGAGAAAAAGAGAGAGAAAGAGAGAGAGACAGAGAGAGACAGAGAGAATCCTTGTTATATAAGGTATTAATTCCAGAAAAAAAGCACTGTGTGTTTGATGCACATCCAATTAGAAACACACACACTAAACAAAGCATCGTGCTCATTATCTTGCTGAGAAACCTGGAATCCAGAAAGTTGTCGATATTTGAGCGCTATGAGGTTATCCTTTGTGTTGTTGTTATTTAATCAAGGACTAATCAGAGAGTTGCACTTTACAACAAAAGCCAATTTGTCTGGCATTAAAATTGCTCAAGGTGTCAGCCTTCAATGATTACGTTCACAGTTAAGCTAGATTATTTCCAATTAAACTCTACTTCCTGTTAGTTATCTTGGTTATGGTACACATGTTCTAAAATAAAAAAAAATAGTAAATATGTTAAGAGTGAGGTCAAAAGGCTATCCTACAAGCTTGATAATTTTGAATTTTCCGTAATATACTATTGTATTATTGACTGTAGAGTCTAATTAGGCACTTATTTTCTGATCTGAGAGAAGGGGAGGAAGAAAGATATATACGGTCCAGGATGCCCAAAATATGCATCGCACAGACCAAGTTCTAGATTTGAATATTATACATCTTTGTCCTATGCTCTCATTTGTAGTTTTAAATTGGGAAATAATAAAAGCTTGAAACACAAAGCTTAAATATGGCATATGTATAGGTTTCCCTAAATATGAGTAATAAGTCTACCTAATGCCAATGCAGGTCCTAAATGTACAGTGTGGGTATTGGATAACAGACAATTTTTATTTTATTTTACTTTATTGTATTTTCAGTTTATTGATTTTTTTTATATTACACACATAGAATATTCTCACTTCATGAGGGATCTTGTAATAAAGTTGAACAGACAAGAAAAACTAATAAGATAATGACCTGTAATGAAAGTTCATGCAAAATATCACATCTTTTAGTATGTCACATCTCTCTCTTTTATTTAATGGAAGCATATCTTTTTTCCTAGTAGAAAAAAAAAAGAAAAGGAGAAAAGCAAATTTATTGTAACTAATAGCAAAAACACAAAACCAATTGCCCATGACTATATACAAATATACATGTAAATATATATTATGTTACATGTAACTTATATTTCACACATGTGTATTATATCACATCTCATCTCTCTGTAATGGACATGTTTTATCATTAGTTCTCTTGAAAATATCTAAGATACAAAGAACTCACAAATAAAGAAACCTTAAAAACAGCCTATTATATGCCAACCCTCAAACCCAGGAAGGTAAACATTCTTTGGGGTTTGCTGAAAAATAATTCCCTTTCATATTAAAACTTTACTACCTGAACAAATCATGGAAATATTAGGGTTGGCAAAGTTTAGATCTCTTGCTCTGTCAATGCAAAACTACACTTCCATTGCAGGGAAATATTCTGTGGTCAAGTCGCCTTCACTCTTCAAGAAACTGAGGAAATCCTTTTCTTTGAAGAATCTAGTGCTCAAACTGAACTCAGAAACTCTATTGATATACTGGAAACCCCTAAACTTGCTATTTTTCAGTCAGGTAACCCTTCAAAACCCATTCTCAGGTATTCTAATCTCTAACCTACACTTGAGAAGGAAACAGGAAGATGGGAGGTGGTCAGGACGTGGAATTCCAGGATCATTGCTCAAGCTTGCCATGTGTCATTTCTATAAGTTTCCAATTTTTGTTTCTATTGGCATGTGTGTGTGTGTGTGTGTGTGTGCACTCACACATGCTCATGGACATGTGTGAGGCTGCACATGATTTGCCACACTTCCTGCCCTCACTATTTATTTTTCTCTGATCTGGAATGGAGAGAAAGTGTGTAAAAAGAGGGACTAAGTCATTTCATAACTACCCTTTTTAGGTAAAAGTTTTTGTTATTCTGTTCTTAAAAAGCATCATTAAACTAGAACAATTCCATACATACAGAACACAGAAAGAGAACTGTATTTGATACCCCACATCTCTATTATATTCAGCCTGTATTTTTAAAGAAAAAAATTTAATATAATAAAGTCAGCATGTTCATTTCAAAGCTGCCATATTTGTGTATCCTTCTGAATGACCTTTGGTTCTCTTCCATACTTAAAAGTGTTAAAATAACCTTTTTTGTTTTTCTTTTCTTTTCCTCTCTTTTTTGCATCTCTTTTGCTGAGTCCCTTTTTCATAATTCACTTTTCTAAATCACATGTGAAAGGAAATTTTTCTAACCAGTGCCCATAGATCACAAGAAGAAATTCCTAAAAATGTAATTATGAAGACAGAAAGAGAAATATTCCAATTATAAGGGAAATAATCAATCATCTGAAGACATGGTTGTAAATGCACAGACATAAAACTACAACACACAGTTTCAATCAAGAAAAAAACAAGATTTTTTAAAGTTAAAGATTATCTACAAAAGTAGAAAACATCCAAATCAACAAATATGAAAAAGAAATCTTAAAAAACCTGACTTAGAAAATAGTAATAAAATTGAACCATAAGATCATAAAGAATCTACCAAACAACTAAAAACACTGGTCCAAATAGATTTTCAGATTAATTCTTTTTTTTTTCTCTAGTTCATTTTATTTATTTATTTTATTTTACATCATTCATTTCCACGAGATTTTGAGTTACATATTTTCTCCCCATCTTTCCCCTACCCACCGCCCCAAAATAGCCAACCCAGTGTATCCCCTCTCCCCCAATCTGTTCTCTCCTATGTCTTCCACCCTCACCCCTCTGATTTTTTGGTAGGGCAGGATGGATCTCCCAACCACAGTCCCTGTGTATCTCAAGTTCCAGTTGGATGTAGTTAATAATAATAATAGTAATAATTGCATATAGATATATAGATATATATTTTTAACATTTGATTATAGAACTTTAGATTCTAGATTCTTTCTCTTCCTCCCTCATCACCCATCCCCACTA
>CM053582.1:290089930-290114488 GCA_028627135.1 Pseudochirops cupreus | reverse complement strand
TCATGCAATTCTCTTTTCTATTCTTTGAAGTTAGGTTTATTTCTTTTATGCATTTAATTTCACCAGACTACTTAAAAAATTTAGGAACACCTGCTCTAGATAAAAGTAAGAGCAAATTTTTTTTTCTGGTTGTGTGATTCATAATTAGGAAAAAGAGAGGCAGAAAGAAAGATGTGGTGAATGGCTTGTGGTATACAGAGATACAAGTACAAAGGTTTGAACCTCAATCCACAGTCAGGTTTTCTCATGGTGAGGAGCTTAAGCCAAATGAGAAAGATTAATATTGTTTTAATTTATTAACTTTTGATAAACTTCTTGCCTCAAAGCAAAACTAAATCCTAGTTTTTGTTCTCCATCTCTACATAAAGATTCTAAGTCATAATTAAACAGATTTTGTTCATGGAAAGAAGGCTGGCTGTAATGCCAAGTACGAGCAGCTTCCAAGGTTCAGATTACAAGCATAGTAAACTCCCCATTTATTCAGTAACAAATTAAGGCAAAGCATTCACAGAAAATCAAAATACAGAGTACTCAATCATTTAGTAAGTCCTCAGTTCAATCACAAAGTACAAACGTCAAAGTATTCCACCCCTGGGTAGTACATTCATTTGGTCAGTCACAAAGTACAAAGGTTAAAAGTTTTCTACCCCTGGATCACAACTGAATTACAATATTATCAGTTATCACCAAGCACTCTCTCAAGGGGCAGTGGAAAGCACAAAAGCCATCCACTCCAGGTCACAACTAGGTTATAACATCATCACAGCATTCAATACCCAAGGGCTTTTCTTTATCTTGACCTGAGGCAAGTTCTCAACAGTTTCTGTTCCTGGGAAGGCAAAGCTTAACCAAGACACCATAACATTCATAAACATTGCCGGCATCCTCTTCAATTCACCTTCTGCCTGTGAAATCAACCTAGACCCAACAAGGTCTGAGGCCTCCATCAATAAACAAATCTGACAAAGTAACTTCAAAACAGACAGACAAAATACTGGCACCACTGTCACTCCTCCAAAGTTCTTGGCAGCTCTGGGTCAGAAGTCCTGGATAGCTCCAACTGGCCCTCAGCTGTCTGTGCAGTTTTGGCTGGCAGTTGTCTCTCTCTCTCAGCAGCTCTGGCCTCCAGCAATTCTCTCTCTCAGCATCCACGTTTCCGGCAGCTCTCTCTGTCTGTGCCTCCACAATGCTGCTCCCAAAAGTTCTTCTGGCCTCTCTCAGCTTAGACCTCTCCCCATACATGGCACCAGCTTTTCCCTCTTCAGCCCTCTCTCATCATGTCAACAAGTCCATCCCACTTGTGGGATTCACAAGCTCTGGGTCTTAACATTTAACTCCAAAACCAAGCCAATACAATGAGATCTTTAAATTCCATTACCATTACACTGGGTTAGTCATGAGCCTCAGAAGCAGGCACTTCAGGAAAGTTCATAGTGCTCATTATCTTCTCTGAAGATTAGTGTGCTCTAAGGAGGGGTAAAATGGAGGTACTAACTAAGAGGCAATAAAAAAGCTGGGAATGAGGAGATCTGTTATAGCCTAAGGGTGCTGGGAACCTTGAAATTCAAGGGCAAAAGGTATAGCTTATGCCTTGAAAGAATTTGACTTGAGCCTTCTTCCAGTTAGAGACAAGCTTTATTGTTTTGCCAATAGAAGCTGGTGATGAAGGGGTGCTTCTGTATCGTTTTGGGGGGGGCTTTTGTACCCCAGTTTGTAAAAATCTCACTTGTGGTTGGGTAACTATGTATGTGACATCAGTTTGTAACAAGCCTGTGCCATTAAGCTGTAAAAGTCACACTTTTCCTTCAGCCATAAAGGCATTCACTCTGCCCCTCCCTCTGCCCCCAGCCTCAAAGTCTTTTCCCAAAGTCTGCTAGATAGTTCCCCATGAATCAATCACTCAAGTATTCTTAAAGAAATACATAACACCTTTGTTCTTAGTGGCCAGCTGTGCTTTAGAAACCTTGAGCAACTTTATCAAGGAGATAACTCCCTCCTGAGATGGTCTCTAATCAGTCTAGCTTCCAAACTTGGCACCTCCTGAAACAATCAAGCCTATACTCCCAGCAGCTATGCTGGACCTATGTCATTCATCTTTGACCAAAAATTTACCTAGTGACGTTATGGGCAATTCGACTGCGCAGTTGATATTAAAAATGTATGGCCCTTTAAGCACTTGACCACTCCCAGACTCCTCCCTAATCCCACCTTTGCCTACCTAGTTAGTATAATGAGCCTCTGACTGACAGTTTTATACCTTTAAAACGGCACCTCTATTGCCCAGCACTTTGCAGGCTTTTTCTATCTCTCCCCAACCACACCCCCACCCCCACCCCACCCCCACCCCCGCCCCACTGAAAAGCATAACTTTATAACTCTACCTTAAGTCCCTGTCAGCTTGCGACCCCTTGCCTCAGTGAAAAAATAAACTTTTATGACTCTGCCAAAGGACAGCTGGGTCCAGTAAATTCTTTTTCCGACAACGAACCTAGAAAGGATTTCATTAGAAATCCCATACCCCTTCTCCCTCATCAGTGAGATTTTTAAGAACTTGTGCATTTGTGACACAAATTATATTGACAAATGGCCCAGATTTTAAGAATCTGAGCAATTGGTAGGCAAGACTGACCTCTTTTTATATTGTGGGAAGATTTAGATGGGATCAAGGAGTGGCCAAAGTCTGGAGTGATCTGGTAACAGACAATGAAGGTTGGGCTGGGTAAGAGGTAAGAGAGAATTGGAGGCTGGACTGGGTCAGGGGTAACAGAGAATGAAGGGTTGGGCCTGGAGCCATAATGAAAGGAGAGTTGAAAAGATTACTGGGATAAGTGATGCCTCAGGCAAACACCAGAGACTAGGCTGAGTTGGAAAGTCCAGGGGCTTTTCCTTTTGGGAGTCCAGATCCCAAAGACATAGTCTTTTCCTTTTACGGGTCCAGCATGGATCCCATCCCCACCAAATCCACTTACATTTTGAAGGTAGGAAAGGCTAAAAAGGAGGAGATAGTTTACTAATGCTGATCCCTATCAATACTCAACTGCTACAAAGTGCTACACACATACAAGGTGCTATACACATGCTTTGCCAAAAAGTGTTTAGAATGATTAGAATAGGGATTTCTGTGCTATGAAGTAATCTAGGTGCCATTTGCTTCCATGGAACTTGTTTGTATTTTGGTAGTTGGGGACACAATCTGTGAGTTTATTGGGGGAGGGTATTTAATCCAGAATCAGCCAGATTCCTCCAGCAATACAGAACAGCAATTTTTCTGAAACTCATAGTCTTAGAGAGTTGGTTTGGGTAAATGAGATGTTAAATGATTCGCCCAAAGTCACATATTACATGCAGCAAAGTGACAAAGTGGATATGGTACTGAATCTGGAGTCAGGAAGGCCTGAATTCAAATTTAGCCTTGGACACTTAGTAGTCATAAGACATTGATTGGGCAATTTGCTTCATCTCTGTCCTCAGTTTTTTCAACTGTAAAATGGGAATAAAACCCCCTACTTCTCAAGGTTGTTGTGAAGATCAAGTGAGATAATATTTGTAAAGTGTTTGGCACACAGTAGGTGCTATATAAATGCTATTATTGTTATGTTGCCAGAATATGCCAGAAGTAGATTATTGCCCTCCATATAGTAAACTACTGCTTCTAATAGTGATAGCTCTTCTCCATGTCACAGAGAGTCCTCAACAAATATTTTTTGATAATTTACCATATTTAATTGCATATGAAAAATGCAAATCACATAATTTTATGATAATTTTTCCAACCAAGCCTGGGTGTTTTGAACGCAGCTGCATAGAAATGTAACTATTAATTGACTAAGAGGAGCTGAGCCCACCACTGAGTAGTGCCTACTTAAGGGGCAAAGATGGTAACAAAGTTTCTTTAGAGACAAGCACTCATAGTTTCAGAAACTTTGGGAGAGACACATAAAGAGAAAGAAAGACGTTGGAATCCAAAGACATGTAGACCAATTTGATTGACCAATTCCTCAACATCAAACAATCAATGAACATTTATTAAGTGCTTATTATGTGCCAGGCACTATGCTAAGTGCTGAGGATACAAAAAGGAGCAAAAGATGGTCCCTGCCCTTGAGGAACTCACAATTTAATGAGGGAGCCAGCATCTAAACAAATACATAAAAAAGCAAGCTATGTGCAATATAAACTGGACATAATTAAAAGAGAGGAGGCACTGGAATTGATTAAAATGGGCTGGGGATAACTTCCTGTAGAAAGTGGGATTTTAGCTGGGACTTAAAGGAAGCCAGAGAACCAGTGGGTGGAGCTGAGGAAGGAGAGCATACCAGAATGGAGGATGGTCAGAGAAAATGCCTAGGGCCAAGAGAAGGACTGCCTTGTTTGTGGAGCAGCATGGTGACCATGGTCACTGGATCAAAGAGTATGGATTGGGTAGTAAGGTATAAGAAGACGTGTCCCAAATAGATTTCTGAGACTTTTTCTTGCAGTGGTCCTTGCCTTGGTCTGTGACATGTTCTCATCTCCCTCCCAGCTAGAGAACTCATTTACTCTTGTGCATTTCCTGGCATATTCTCAACTGTTTATCTTCTCCAATTTCTGTTTGCTGTTTTGCTTGGATAAATGGATTTACTTGTGATTTGCTATTTGTGATAGTCTTTAAAGTAATCAGGGTTTTGTGGGAAGGAGAAGTAGGCTAATCTCCTTAAGAGTGACTAGAGGAATGGCTTTTATTCTGAACCTATTGTATCCCTAGAAAAACAATAGTGGTATGAGACAGAGATATAAATCTAGACTGATACCCCTCTAGGAAATAGGCAAAGTGAAGATCAAATGATTTCTGTCCTGGCCTTTCTCCTGTTCTCCTCAAGGCAGAAATCAGTCTTCCTTAGAAATAGATAGACCAGATTCCAAAGACATCTGTCCATACCACCCATGCTATATTTTTATATAAATAATCCACATGGACATACATATTGCACATGGGTAAATACAGCTTCCAATGATGGCATTAATTACATCATTATTATCATGTAACTATTATTGTGAGATTTCTTTATCATTAAATAACAACAGTTACTTTCCACTAAAGTCACTATCCTGTGTCACTTCATGGCATAGGGATGATCCTGGGTTTTCAAAGGCTATACCAGTAGAGAACAAACTCTGAAAGTTCCCACTAATATGAAAAAAACTTTAAGAATGGGTCAAATGGTTTATATTGTGTATATCATCTAGTGATTACCTTAACTACAGAGAGTCTCATCCGCAGAAAGTTGGTATCAGGTGATTTTTTTTTTTTAATCGCAGCAAGACAAGTCAACAAGCATTTACTTCCTACTACATGCTAGTCACTTTGCAAGGTACTGGAGATACAAAGAAAGGGGAGGAAAGCCCTTGCTCTTCACAAAGGTTTGGAAAAGTCTGTGTTAGTACTAATCATACCAATGAAATCACAGATCTTTTTAAATAGCAAAGTATTGAAGATATTAATAATAATTCAGCATCTTAAATGCCTAGCACATAGTAGATTATTAATAAATCCTTGTTTATTAATGGATTGATTCAATCCATTACAATTTAGTATGTCCACATCCATAGTAGAAATAGAAACAATGTGGGATAGTGGAAAAAGCTTTGGATCACAGGGAGAAAGCCTGAACCTAAACCCCTCCTACCCCAGTTATTTAGTACCTATGTAATCTTGACCAAGTCACTTAACCTCAATTTCCTCCCTGGTAAAAGTTCAAATGGTTGACATAGATATCTCTAAGGTTCCTTTCAACTCTGAATTCCATGATCATCAAACCAAGAGAATCTTGAATCTTTTGCACTTTGAACTTTAGCCATCAAATTAAAGTGATAGATAAGTGGAATTCATTTAAAAAAAAAACAACCCACCACTCAGTCAATTTGAATCACTGAATGGCTTGTAGTTAGCACCAGAGAACTGAAGAAATAAAGCCTCTCGCACATTAAATGTTGAATGGCAAAACTTTTGTGCTCAAAACCAATTCTAATTTCGGGTACTTTGCCACATGCCATATGGAATTTTAAATGTAAACAAATAATTTATTTGCAACTAGGAAGACTTGCTTTTCAGATGTCCTAAATACTGGCACTCAGAATTCTTTATTCATCTCACTTATTGATCTAAGTGAAAATAGCTTTGTAAAAATAAAATTTTGTTTCTTGAATTATCCTCTGCCCTTTACAAATGGCTACTTGGGGGGTTTATAGGATTTGCCTGATGTATGATTGAAGCTGTCTGATTCTTATAGTGATTTCTTTCTATACATGGCATTTGGTCTGCCTGTTTGAAGCTAAACAGTTAAATGGCTGCCTACCAGTGGCAGAAATATAATTATAATATCATTAGAAATATTTAAATATAAATAACATCCTATATTTGTACTTGTTACTTGTCTGGTTTTTGACAGGAAGAGCCAGTTTTGATGGGTTTCCTGGGGTCCCCTAGATTTTTATCCTGTTATCCAATTTTCCGCTGCACTGCTCTCCTTCTGTCATGCTGACTGCCATCCAGCCCTCTGTTTTCCCCCAAGGAGAGGTAAAGCTTTGTGCTACCATGGACAGAGGCAAAGAGAAAGAAAACCCTTAGCTGAATCTTCTCCCCAAGTGTTATCCTCTTCCTGTTTAATTGAGAAACCTTACCATTGGAAGGATTGAAAGAGTTGCAGTGCTGTGGGGTTGGAGAAGAGTGAGGACTTTGTGGATTTTTTTTTCTCCTGATGTTGCTCATATAAAGAAAAAGTCCTAGTTGACAAGCACACAAAGCCATAGGCAGCTTTTGGCTAGGAGCAGTCTCAGATGAGTGGTAGGGATAAGACCAAAAGGTTGATTATAAGTAGTCACCAACATCATGAATATTTGCTCTTTAATGTAGCCATTTTTTTTGCATTTAATAGTATTTTATTTTTTCCAATTACATGTAAAGATAGTTTTCAACATTCACTTTTGTAAGAATTTGAGTTTCAGATTTTTTTTCCTCCTTTCCTGCCCTCCCACTTCCCCAAGACAGGGGATCTGATATAGGTTATATGTGTACAATTATGTTAAACATATTTGCACATTAATCATGTTGTGAAAGAAGAATCTGACCAAAAGAGAAAAACCATGGGGAAGAAAAAAAAAAGACAAAAAAAAAGTGAAAACAGTATGCTTCGATCTACATTTAAACTGCATAGTTTTTTCTCTGGATGTGGATAACATTTCTATGGTGAGTCTTTTGGAATTGTCATAGATTGTTGTGTAACTGAGAAGACCCAAGTTAAACATAGTTGGTCATTGCACAATGTTGTTATTACTGTGCACAAGGTTCTCCTGGTTCTGCTCACTTCACTCAGCATCATTTCATGTAAGTCTTTCCAGGTTTTTCTGAAATCTGCCCACTCATCATTTCTTATAGAAAAATAGTTTTCCATTACATTCATATACTACAACTTGTTCAGTCATACACCAATTGAAGGGCATTTGCACAATTTCCAATTCCTTCCCACCACAAAAAGAACTGTTTGTACATGTGGGTCCTTTTCCCTTTTTTATGATCTCTTTGGGATAACAGACCTAATAGTGATACTACTGGATCAAAGGGTATGCACAGTTTTGTAGCCCTTTGGACGTAGTTCCAAACTGCTCTCCAGAATGGTTGGATCAGTTCTGACGTGACCATTTTAGAAGGAAAAGTTAATCCAATAGTATATACAAAAGAGGAAAATGAATATTTTCTGCCTTAAAAATAGGGGGTGGAGAAAGGCTACTTTCTTCATGAGTTTTCTAAGGAGATTTCTTTTGAGCTTGAATTTAGATAAACTATTGTTCTGAAGCATATATAGATGTCAATGATTCCTTTAGATTGGAAATGAAAGGAAAAAGAGATGTCAAGAGATGGCTTAGATGTAGAAGAGGTCACTGACCTACACACCTCCCAGTGTAAATAAAGCCTCCACCATTTGAAGCATCTCATAATCTTCTATTTCTGGGGTGAATGTTTCACATTTTAAGGGCACAGTTAGAAAAGGCATACAGGAAATGCCATCAAAAAAGATGGATTTGCAATCAGAGAACATGGGTTAAATCTCAGCCCTTCCATTTCACTTGCTGTCAGTATGATGTTGAACAATTAAGTCAACCTCTCTGGAGCTTAGATCCCCATCTCTAAAAATAAGTTTCAACTGGATAACTTCTTAGGTCCTTTCTAATCCTAATTCTATGATACTATTATATATTTATCTGCATTCTTCATTAAACACTGTTCATTTTTTTTAACTCAACAATTGGGTAAGCTCCTTCTAGCAACTTGGAAAGAAAGTCAATTGTTTTTTACAGGCTTAATGTATACACCTGATGTTATGATCTCATTCACATTTATTAGCTGATACTCTTCCTCTGACTCTGCATGCCCCTCTGCTCCAGTTCCCACCATGACCACAGATGCTCTCTTTTCTTATCTAAGGACTATTTAGAGTTCAGAACTATGCCATTCAAATATACTAAAAGAGTCAGGGCTTTTTTATCACTGTTTCCAAGATAGAAAATCTCTCCACAGGGAGTGCACTAGGACTAAGCACAATGCTTTTATTGACTAGAAGTTCAGACTCATAATGCCTGCTGTGGTGAAGTGGAAAGATTTTAGAGTCAGAGGACCTATGTTCAAATCCCACTTCTGTTACTTATTACTTGGGTGACGTTGGGCAAATCACTTCATATTTCTGTGTCTCATTTTCCTCATCTGTACAATGAGGGGGGATGCACTGGATGACTTCTCAGGGTCCTCCTAGATCTAAATCTATGATCTTATGATCTATTAAGTGATTTTCTCTCTGTCTCTGTCTCTATCTCTCTGTTTCTGTCTCTCCTTCCTTACTCTCACTGGCCTCCACATTGGTTATTCTTTATTGTCAATACTAGTGTCCACAATCTGAGGGGGTTTCCTAACCAGACCTATTTCCCCAGCTACTAGCATCAGTAGAATGTCTTGACTACTCTTTTCATAGCATGACAAGTAATTAAAATTATTTGCAGTTACTCCCCTTCCATCTCTATCATATGTATTCATATTCCAGAACCTGAATTATAAATGTTGGATTGTTTAAATACTTTTTAGAATATTCTAAATTTAGTGGGAAATTTTTACTGACTAATACATTTCTAACAATTAGCCTAGTGTAAGTCCAAATATGTAGTACAAATATAAAAGAATTAGCTTCTCTTGCTGGTCTAAAATACCTATGTGTTTAAAAAAAGGAGACATTCTCTTTAGGAGTTTATACAATGGAAGGAAAGCTCAATTTAGGAACTTTTTTTCTTTCAGTCAAAAAATCATGATTAAGTCTCATTATATGTATACTGAACCATGAAAAGTCCTATTGTAAATCTGGACAACATTTAGTTCAAATGGTCTCAGAATTTAGCAAAATAATGTCAATTAGTATGGTATACTTAGCCCCAGAAAGTAGGAAATAATTCAAATGAGCTGTCTAAAACTGTGTGAACTAAGATAATTCACTCAACCCTTTTCGACCTCAATTTTCTCATGTGTTAAATAAGGGGAGTGGACTAGATGACCTCTAAAGTCCCTCTTAGCTCTAATTCCATGATCTCTAGCATGGTAGACCTTTGTTTTTACCAAATATTATGAAGAAAATACTAAAGAATAATTCATCTTTCTAACATGAAAATATTGATTGTAATACCTAGTAAAGGACTGGTGCATAGGTGTCCATTTGAATGAATGAATGGATGCTTTGCCATTTTAAAATTTTATTGGTATTATAGATGTCTTAGCGATCATCTAATCTAAACCTATCATTTTACAGAGGAGAACACTGAGAGCTAGAGAGAGTAAATTATTTGTCCAAGACCACAATGGCATAAAAAAAACCAGGGTTTGAATTTGAGCCCAAGTCCTCTGTATTAGAGCTGGTGTTCATTCTATTGTGTTATGTGGTCTCTCAGCATTTTATACTTTCCATGGTTGAATTGGTTTTTCAATTGTGTCCAATTCTTCGTGACCCCATTTGAGGTTTTCTTGGCAAAGATACTG
The DNA here is from genome assembly GCA_028627135.1 of Pseudochirops cupreus. Lineage (NCBI taxonomy): Eukaryota > Metazoa > Chordata > Mammalia > Diprotodontia > Pseudocheiridae > Pseudochirops > Pseudochirops cupreus. The sequence goes on along the minus strand of CM053582.1, from coordinate 290,104,437 downwards.
GAGTGATTTGACATTTCCTTCTCCAGCTCATTTTATAGATGAGGAAACTGAGGCAAACAGGGTTAAATGACTTGTCCAAGGTCACATAGCTGGTATCTGGGGCTAGATTTGAACTCAGGAAGATCAGCCTTCCTGACTTCAGGCTCAGCATTCTATCCACTGCACCATCTAGCTGCCAATTACTCATCTACCACATTTTGCTATCTTCTGAAGCCAAACAAAATGGATTCCAGATTTAAACTATAATATCACATCAAACATTCCATGAGACTCAGTCATGACATTTTGGCTAAGGAGGAGAAAAACAAGCTTCAAGGTCCTATTTTGGTTAATGTGAATGAACTTTCTAGGAACTAAAATTTGTAAGGGAGAGTTCTTTGGGTTCCTTCCCAGCATTTTCAATGTGTGCTTAACACAGTTGCCTTGACTTGACAACACAGGCAGGAGATGAGAAGTTCAAAACAGCAAACACTTTAATCAAACATTTTAAATAGTGGTCATCCTAGTTTGCACCAAAGGTATTCTTTTTTCTATAATCTGTGATGGCAGTTGCTGAAATTCAAATAAGGGGCTTACACATACAAAAAAGGGTGTTAATCCTTAATTTAGGATAAAATAGAAACATTTTATATTAACTTTTTTTTTTACAAAGTTCTTGAATAAAGTCTTATGCCAGTACCTGATTGCAATGTGGAAGAATCCTTGGGTTGGTGATAGGGGTGTGCTGGTACAAATTTAACAATAGGTACTCCAAAAAAAGTGCCCATAGCACACCTATACATTTAATTTGAATTAACAACATTTCCCCTCATTTCCCCCCATCATTTTCTTTAGGCTAGACAATTGACAAAACAACAAATCAAGGCCTAACTTATAGCATTATCAATTCATGAGGTGGAAATGTTCAAATGAATACTTTAACGATTAGCTTTCCCAAACTTATTCTAGTTGAACTCCAGCACACCCTTAGTTCTCAAAATTTTTGGCCAGAGAGTTCAAGTTCCTGACTTCTACTAAACTGAGAAGATTTTGGAATATAGGACTAGCAACAATCTATCCTAGGAGGACCAGTCTACTACTAGCTTAGTGGGAAGAGCATAACTGCTAGTGCTTGTTGATGTTAATCATGTACTGAAAAGAATTTGGAAATTATGATATGTCACAGTAGAGAGAGTACCCCATACTAAGGACTATTTATCTACTGCTACAAATTTTTTCAAATATTGGAGTTATAAAAGAAAAGAAAATGATAGACTCATAGATGTAGATCTGGAAGGGAACCCAAAGGTCATCTGTCTAGCCTCACCCTCCATTTAACAGTGAGGAAAGTGAGAATCAGGAATGTTCAATAACTTGTCCAATACATACAGGTTATGGTCTTTAGAGGTAGGATTTGAATCCAAGACCTCTTATTCCAGGGCCTGAGGGTTTTCCATTGTGTATGTCCTAGTATTGACCCATAGTTAAGAAAAATGGAAGTCCAAAACATCAACTGGATGAAAAAGAAAAATTAATATCTTTCTTACTCCTAGAACCTGGGTATTTCTTTCATATTACATCAAAGGGTCATAGAAAAACATGAAATCAACCTTTTAATTCACTAGATAGCAGTATATTTTGCTTTGTCCCTTAGAAAGCAGAAGGAACACTAGACAATATTCATACATTCTACCTTGAGTTTTACACCTCTTTCAATAAACGAAGACCAGAGCATGTGAATTTAACAGCAAAGCATCATAATTGGTGGGATTTTTTATTTGACTAGTCACTAGATGGAAACAAAAATTTTAGACAAGAGAAATGGGTAGAACTCTTTCTGCAGAATAAATTTCTTTTGCTACCATCAGGGAGGACATCTATATCCTGATGAAAGACAACTTTCCAAGCCTTTAAACTGGAGCCTTTAAGATTTTCTGCTTCCTTTTTTCCTTTTTGCTCAAACCACAAATCCTACTCCAGTCAATTTCTCACACCACTGTTTTCAATCATATTTAGTGAATACTGAGTTTCCATGTGAAAGATGTTGAAATTTGTTGTTCCATTAATGGTTATACAATATAATTTGTGGTTACAATTGGGGATAAAATAAACCTTTGATATGTCTTCTCATTTCCCCAGGAATTCCTTGCTCATGTGTTGTTAAGTTTCTAGAGCTCAATTCTAAAAATGTCTTCTGAATTCTGTGCCTGGCTTGTTTGGTTTTAGGGGATTTGTTTATTTGTTACACATCAGCCCACTTTTAAAATACAGGTTAATGTGCTACTCATGGAAGAGTTTTACAAAATATCACCTCAGAAACCTCTCCATTTTTTTTACATTTAAAAAAAAAGAGTACTATGTACTAGGTAGCTGGTTAAGGGCTTTGTAATGATTATCTACTTGGATCCTCACAACAACTCTGGGAGGTAGGTGCTATTATTATCTCCATTATATAGAAACTTCGGCAAATAGAGTTTATGACTTGCCTAGAGTCACAGAGCAAATAAACATCAGAGATAAAATTTGAGCTCAGGTCTTTTCGACTCCAAGTCTAGTGTTTTATCGACTGTGCTACCCAGATATTATTGAAATAAAAAGAACTTCTATCTAAAAATTACTCTGTATGTACCTTGCATTTCTTTTTTAAAAAAATTAAATTAATGCACACATGTTGTCTACATTTCACGTCTCCACCCTGGGGAAAATAAGTTTCTTGAAGGTAAGACCTTCTTCATTCTTGTCTTTGTGTTCCCAATGTCTAGTAATTCCCTGGCATATGAGTTACTAAACAGCTTTTAAACTTGAATTGAATTTTCAGAATCTAAGGATGTTAGAGATGATTTAATCCAACCTGTACCTTAACAGGAATTCCTTTCATAATGTCCCTGACATCTGCTCCTTTATTGCTTGAAAGCCTCTGGTGAAGTTGAACCCACTACCTACAAGGCAGTCCATTACACTTTTGGGTAGCTGTAATGAATAGGAAGTTTTCTTTTAAATCAAGGTGGGAAACTGTCTTTTGCAAACATCTTTCAATCTACCTATTTCTCAATTTTATTCTATTGAACAAGCATTTATTGAATAACTGATGGAATCCTAATAAAGTTGCTCCCAACCCAATATTCTAACTTCATTATAGGCCCCACTGTACCAACCTTCCCTCCTCCTCCCTGCCCCACCCACCAATGTCTTAACTTCTTCATATATACTTCACTGCTCACTGGAACAACAGGTGTGTCCCTGATCTCTTAGTTCCCACAGAAACAGCAGGTGTGTCCTTGTGATGGGAACCTAGTTACTGCCTCTACTTAGTCACTGTCCCTACTTAGTCGCTGTGCCCAGACCCATTCCCACAGAAGCAGATGTGTTCTTGTAGTCAGCCAAAATCACATCATCCATCTAACCCAAGACAGGACCATAATACCTAACTATCTTGTCCAAATGGAACCACAATAGCTAGTCAATTGGAGGGCAGCATGATCAGAATGTTTAACCACCAAAACATAGATCGGATGCCTCCCCCACTACCTAATCCTGTAACAAACTCCTCCTGTCCTTTTAATATTAATCATATTCCTCTATTCTATTTAAATTTTGATTGTGTAATAGCATCTTTACCCTATAAAAGTATATTTTGATTTCTCTGAAGCTACTGGTTCCTCTTGGAACTTAGCCTGCCTCATGAGAGGCATCAATCTCAATAAATGCCTATACTTAGATTAGAGACGGTCTGACTCTGAATTCTTTGAGATGATTCCACCACAACACATCATGAAACCCCAACAGTTTTTGGGTGGGCAGAGCTCCTGCTTCAACTACTATATGCTATATGTTCTGGGCATGAATTTTTCAGAAGTCCCCTCCCCATGGAGTTAATATTCCTGACTTAGTCTCTTAGCTTGACTGATCATCAGATGACAGATAATACAATCCATCATTGGGCCTGTACTTGAAACTTTTCTGATTTTGCAGGGCTTGCAAGAGCTTGACTCTGTTAGCATTGCCTTAAAAATTCAGGGTTATCTCTTACCCACAAAGAGTCAAAAGAGTAGAGAAATAGAGATATTCCTCTCATATACACACAGATTTTTATATACATATACATACACACACATATACCACATACTATGTCTATACCCTGTGATTTTGAGTCTTTATTCATTTTGATTTAAGGCAAAATAGCGACTCAAAATTTTGACACCTATTGATTTCGGTAAAGGATTGTGAATCTGCCAGAGAAAGACTAATCTATATATACTCCAAAAGCATAATTGTTACCGTTTTTATCTTCAGCTTGGCTCAATTAACCTTCAGATATGTTCTATTTTATAGTTATATTATTATTGTATTATACTGTGCACCACTATAGCAGAACAGGGAGGCTCAATCCTTCAATGCGATTGCACTTAATCCTTGAAAAGCATATCCTTGGGCTAACCTTAGTTTAGAAATCACTTTTCCACACAACTCTAGGAGCTCAAAAGGAACAGAAATGCTTATATTGAACTTCAGGGTTCTTTGGCATATATGTTATATTTGTAACCCATGCCTCAAAACTTGTTTGCATTAAACCCCTATTTATTGGTGGAAATTGATTATTCATTTCTTCATACTTCTGTTAGGGGTGGAGTTACTGAGAACTGGAGAGAAGATAAATCCTGGTCTTCTGACTTCCAGCTTTGAGAGAGAAGACATTGAGTTTCAGACTCTCTTCAAGTCTCTCAAGGGAGAGAAAGATTTTAGGGAGAAACCAACATAAAGGGGAGCTGTAACCTTGATCTGGTCCCTACCCCTAGTTTAATACATTAGAGACTTTGGGGAATTCCCCCTTGGGTGAGATATGGGACTCTCTCTTAACTAAGCTATCTCATTTCAAATGAGAGAATTCATTTACTCTGTGTATTATCTGATATGCAGTTTCATCTGTGTACCTTCTCTGATTTCTGTTTGCTATTGGCTCAGATAAATGGGTTTATTGTGATTCGCTACATATGTTCACTATGGAAATGGTATTTGATGGTCCATGGATCTATAGCTTGGAGCATGCATTCCCCATTAAGGGATAACATATCAATCATAAGCTCAACTTGAACCTAAAAATTATTTTCCCTAGACTAACAATATTTAGATAGGTGGATAGATGTAATTCCAATTCAGTACACTCACTCTGGTAAAAACAGAGTAGCTAGCTTCTTGTCTTAATCTCATGCTTCTCTGCTACCAGGAATCAAAGTCTCTATTAGAGTAGAATGGGCAGGAGATTCTAGAGATGTCTATTTATGTCTTCCTGAGAGCCACAGTTAGATCCATGTGGGCACAAATGGGTGACACACACCTACTTTCCTTAGACATGTATCTTTTAAGATTTTCTACTTTAATTTAAAAAATTCCAAACCCCAAGATGGCATTTAAAGAACCCTCAAATCTTCATAAATAAAAGCAAAAGCAGCGGAAAACATTGACGTCTGCTATTTTACATACGAGAGATTGGAAATGCAGTTGTTATTGACTTATCGGAGTGCAAAAATGCCATTGGGAAAATAAACATATGTTTTCCTGTCCTAAAAATTCAAAGCTGGCTTAATAAATTTAACTCAAACTTTTGAAAATAATCACCTTCGGGCTGAGCCTGAGCATTGGCAATCTAAGTTCAAAAGTTGTTTGAGTGATGGTAGTCAACACCTGAAAAGAAGGGTTTTTAATAAAAATTTTTATATAATATTCAGTATATTTATCAGACAATAGACACAGAGCAGGAAGGAACCTGAGAAGTCATAAAACCCAATTTCCCCCCCTACCCATCCCACAACCGCAATTTTACAAATGAGGAGATTAAGGACCGGAGAAGTGGACTTGAGAAAGACCACTCAAGCAATAAGTGATGAAGATCAGATTTAAGCCCCAACTTTATTACTCCACATACTCTTGCTATTGTACCAACCATATTTAAACTTTATGCTTCATGCTTCATGGCAGCAAAAGCCTGCGCTATCTATTGTTTATGTGAATAGGTTTGTTTGTGTGAATTGTTTGTGTGAATAGGTTCTCTATTAAGAATACTTGATGTAGTGATATGTCTGTGTGCCATGCTGTTTTTAGTCATTCTTTCATTCATTTAATACTTGTTGAGTGCATCCTCTTCATCATTCATTAATTAATTTAACATTTATGAAGTACTTCCAATCAAAGAAATGACATAAAGGAAATATATGACTAGAATAGGAAGTAGGCTTTTGGCAAGAGTAAGAGATAATAGCTGGACAGTCTGAGAGTTCCACTGGTATCCATAATATGTTGAAATACCAGAAGACAACTTCTAGCATGTTGGTTGGGTTTTTTCTAAGGGAAGTCTTGGAAAGAACATGAACAAGAATTGTACAAGACGAAAAGGTATTAATGAGAAGAATACCTATATCTGTACTGATGGAAAGAATACCTATATTAGTGAGATCTCAGATTCATTGCAGTATTAAAGTATCATAGTGTTTACTGTGTTCAGGAAACTATATTAGTTTCTGGGAAAAGTACAAAAAATAAATAACATGTGGAACTTCAAGGAGTTTACAGTCTTGTAAGGGTGACAAGACTAAATATACCTGTCTCATGGTAGAAACACAAAGTCTTCTGTTGCCATAGTAAAGGTTGATAGGGCATTTTGTTGTCCAAAGTGCCAAACATACAGTAGGTACTCAAGAAATAGTCATTAGTTTATTGAAATCAGGTCTAAGCTTGTGTTTAGCCAATGCTTCTCCCCTATCCTGTACCCATTTTAAAAATGAAAAACAAAAAACAGGAAAATACCCATTATGTAAACTTCCTGAGTATTGGGTTGGGTTTTTTTGAGCAAATTCTTATTTTTACCACACTTGTTCTCACTGTTTAAAGTAAGCTAATTTTTATCTTTTTTTCCAAGTTCTCATTAGCAACAAGCTTCACCCTTTAAATAGATATCAGCTCATACTGTAAGTATGTACTGTGAACACTCCCTTACTCCTTTTTCATTTCACAGTTTTAGAAGAAAATCAACTTTCAGATGGGTAAGGAATAGGCGACATGTTGGTCGACGATATTTAGCCTCCTTTCCTTGGCTTCATTCCTAGGAGAGAGTCAAAATGTAGGTCATAAGAACTAGTCTGTGAACAGACAATGATTTCTCTCCTTTTAGCTTCTCTCTCCCTCCTATATATTTTTATGCTTTGTCCATTATCTAAACAACAATATTAACTTAGAGTACTAAGGTACTCTAAGCTTCACAAAATGCTTCCCTCACAACTGTATAAAACAAGTAGGACTGGCATCATCAGTTCCATTTTATACATGAGGAAGCCAAGTGTCTGAGAAGTCACATTGCATTTCTATGGTCATAAAACTAGTAAACATAAGAGTCAAGATTCAAACAAAGGTCCTGGGATGCCGAGTCCAATGTTCTTTTTGTTATGCCATATGACCTCCTAAGCATATTTATTAAGCTTTCATAAGCCAGTTGTGTTGGGCTCAGTGCATCTTCCTTTAATTCAACCTAAACATCCTATCTTAATAACTCCTGCCCACCATTTTTCCATCCATTTGCTTTCTTCTTGTTCTCTGCTCTCTTTGCTTCACTCATTGCATGTTCATTAACCAGTGCAGAGATCTTGGTTCACCCAGTTGATTTACATGGAAAACAGATCCTCAGCCTACTCACTGCTGCTTATGATTTAGGCATAGAACTCTAAGATAAACCCTGTTCCTCATAGGGTGTAATTCTGAACAATGATCTGGTAGATTTGGACACAGTAGAAAATCTGAATAAATAAAAATGAACAAATATCCTACCGTTGGCCTTCATTTCTCTGAATTGGTTGTCTATCTACATATTCTGGTGTAATGATAATGGGAATTTGAAGATCTTTCCTGCCCCTTAATAAGTCTAAGGGAATTTGAAGACCTTTGCTACTTTTAAAATATACTCTGCCCCCTTATAGGCTAAATTAAATCACATGGAGCCTGTGGTGGGAAGAGTTTGCTGAAAGGAAGAGCAGAGCTCATAGAAAGCTGGGCGTCAGAACCAGATAGATGGTGGAAGAGAGAGAAAGCTCAGGCAAGGAGTCAGTTGGGCTTGTGAGTAAAATATTGGTCAACTATTGGTTTGTGTTGGGATTTAGTTTTCTGGTATCTGAATACGTGTTTTGCTCCTGTCTTTTATATGGAGAGCCTGTTATATTTTGCAATCCAGCACCTTGCAGGAATATTGATCATGATCACTGGCGCTATAAATATTGTATTGGCATTACACTTGGGTTCACTAAATAATTGCTCAATTCTCCACTTTTGTTTGTACTGAGAAGACCTGGTTCCAGAATAAGTAAGTCTATCATGAAGTCAGGAAGTTCCACTGGAAGTGCTTAACTTAATTGGTATTGTCTAGAAGATATGAGCAGTTTCCTTGAATCTTTTTTCTCTAGGCAAAGCATCTTCAGCATCTTCAACTGATTTTCTTATGTCCTGGTCTACAGTTCTATTGCTGTCCTGTTTCAGAGATCAGTCCATCCTTCCACTAGAAGGTACTAGTATATCTTAAGTCAGAGGATGTCAAAGTTTCAAGAGAACTCTGAGGTCATCTATTACAACCTATACCCAAATAGAAATCTTCTTATACTTTTACAAGGATAAGTTGTAAGTAGGAGTAGGACTTTGCCTAATAGGGAATCTCTACATCCTGACACTTTTGGACAATTCTTATTGTTAGAAAGTTTTTAAAATTATATCAATCTAAAAGCTTCCTCTCTTCTTCTCTTCCTATACTAGTTTGTAAAAACAAACAAACAAAGAAAAACCAAGTGGGAACAGCCCTTTAAACACCTGAACACAGCTATCGTAATCCTCTTAAGTTTTCTCTTTTCTTCTCCAGGATAAGATAGAATTAGAAAGCATTTATACACTTTCTATTGTCAGGCCTGTGCTAAGCCCTGGAGATACAAATGCAAACAAACAAGATGGTCCCTATCTTCAAGAAGCTTGAACTATAAAGGGGGAAACAACATGTAAAGGGGATCTGGTAAGTGGTGGTAATGGCATATGGGTGGGTGAGGGGGAGGTGCCAGAAGTCAGGAGAGTGATTAAAAGTAGGAAAAGAATCATGGATGAAGCAATTCATAAAACAGTAGTTAAGGTGAGTAGGGCATCAATCAGAATAGTGGAGTCTCAGGGCAGAGGTTTGAAGTCCAGATATTGAGTTAAAGCATGAATGAGGCAGTAAGCATTACCAGTTCTTTCATCTCATCCTCTTACATCATGGTCTACAATCCCTCACCTTCCCGGTCTGCCTTCTTGTCATACTCTAGCTTATTAGGGTTCTCCCTAAAATATGATATCCCAAATTAAACACAACAGATATGATCTGTTCAAGTTCAAGGGTGTGTCTAACAGGTCGGTATCCTGTCAGTTCTGGTTTAATGTTGGGAGAAAATGAGGCACTCAAGTCATTGAACAGTTAACAAAAGATTTCTTTTGCCCTAGCATAAAAAGTTTATTCAACAAGGATACAGTAAAACTTAGCTCAGTGTTTCCCCATATGGAAATGATGCTTATAAGGGCAAGGTACAGTAATTGATAAGGTCCTAGGACATGTATTAAGCCTGAAGGGTCATGACACCGTATGGATGCATCTTTTTATGTCTGTCAATATAGCCAGAGCCTACCAAGATACACTGGCAATTAGATGGAATCAGCAGAACTTCAGTTCAGATCCAGTCTCAGACATTTACAGCTGTGTGACTCTCATCTCTAAAATGAGATGGAGAAGGAAATAGCAACCCACTCCAGTATCTTTGCCAAGAAAACCCCAACTGGAGTCATGAAGATTCAGACACAACAGAACAACACAAAGCCAAGAGACCCCTCAAGGGAGGTGTACCTTGAGCTTTGGCCCAACCCTGGGCAAATTACATTCCAGCTTTGTTGCTGTTAGGGAAAAAAAAGAGCCATGCAAAGAGAGAGGTTGTGGAGAGGAAAGGAAGAGGAAGCATCATTAGACACTGGTCCTATCACACCGTGGTAGGGTCCTGGTAGGCAATCATACTTCTTGGTCTGGATGCTGAGTCTCTTAATGTAGTTAATATAACATCAGGTTTTTGTTTTGTTGTTATTATTATTTGGCCACCATGTCACACCATCTAATATACTGAGCAAATACACTTAAGTGTCATTTCTTGCAGTGCAATAATTTCTTTGCACTCCTATACTGCAAGTTGTTCATTTCCCACTCAATGTCCACCTACTTTGTTCTTACTTTTTCTCCGTGATTTTCTATACTAACAGTATTCTATACACACTTAATATTTGTAGAATTGACTTCAATTGAATTCAGTTTTGTTGAGTAATATTTAAGTGCCTCAATTCAAACTTATTCTAAGTTCATTTTCTAAGGTAAATAGCAGAAATGGTGATTAGAGGTGAATAGGATCAAAATAAAGAGAGAGATGACTATGAATTTGTAAGTAATGATTAACAAATTCATCATTTTAGAGGAATTCTCAGTGTAGGTACCTCTACCACCTATACAGATCATAAGTCCATGACTTAGTATATAAGTACTAGAGAGTTGGCTGAGGCAGAGAGGTTAAATGATTTGCCCAGGATCATGTAGTTCATAAATGTCAAAGGTAGGATTTGAACCCCAGTCCTCCTGACTCCAAGCCAGCACTTTAACTGTTATAGCCAACTTGCTATGTAAATTGGTAATATAAATAGAAAATAATATATGTTTGGGTAATGAACTAATTTCATTTTTAAAAATTCATCAATGTTTTTGTTTTTATTTGGGAAATATAATTTCCATATTAAAAGCTCTGGTACCCATCACCTTTTGATTCACAAAAAAGCTAAATTACATTCACTTTCATTCAATTTGTATGTAAAAAAATTTAAAGAAATTGTTTTCCAAAACCTTTTGAAGAAATTTGTTTAGTTTTTTGTTTTCTTGTTAGAGAAAAGAAATGAAAACAGAAACTTCTTTTGAAAACCAACTTGGTCTCCTTTGAAAGGAAACTAGTCTTTTCCTATTAGAATGATCTTATTAAATAGAGACAAGTTTAAAATTCAAATGATGTACGCAAGCAGGCAAAATAGTGAATAGTGAGCTTTTTCCCTCTGGAGATACCATTTCTTTTTCTAATCTGGATGTGGCAACAGTCTTTAAAAACATGATCTCATGCTCGGCAAAAGAAATTGAGCTAACTAAAAATATCAGAGCTCACTGATTTAAGCATCAGCCTTGGAAAGCCAGTAAAGGTAAAGCATTTTGGAGTGAGAAATTACAGAGTGTGTTTTGTTCTATATTTTTGTGCTCTAGGCTAATCGATACACTGCGTGATGGAAAGGAAGAAGGGGACAATACTGCTCCTTGATTGATCAGCCCTAGGAACAGACATAACATAAATAGAAAGCTGAATGTTTCTTGGAGTGGTAGGCCTCTAACACAGATGTCATATTGTATTCACGGAAAGCTCCCTCATGCTACAGCAAAAAAATCAAGCAAAACACAATGCTGAATCCCTCTAGGGTCTTCTGGGAAGTAATAGAAGCACCTGGGTTCAAGTCATGATTTCAATGGCAGATTCACTGAACCTAGGTTTTCCCCTGTTTGTGCAACAGGGATAATAATCTAGAGAGGCAGCATGTTACGGTGGAGAGGATGATGGACTTGTCAGGAATATCATGTTCAAATCTTGCCTCAGGACCTTACTAGCTATCTGGCCTCCAGCAAATCACCACTTTTCTGAGATTAAGTTTCTGCTATGTAAATGGGGTAAATACCTACCTCACAGGATTGTTTTTAGAGATGAGGGTTGCATAGTTGTAAGTGTCCGAGATTGGATTTGAACTGAAGTTCTTCTGATTCCACCTAGTTGCCAATGTACCTTGAGTATCTTGGTAGGCTCTGGCTATATTGACAGACATAAAAAGATCCATCTACATGGTGTCATGACCCTTCAGACTTAATTCATGTCCTAGGACCAAATGTCTACAAATTTTTGGCAAACCTTAAAGTTCTATACAAAAGTGAACTACTGTTTTATGTAATTCTGAAATAACATCACTTTTATTTGGGACTTTCCTTTTATAGTTTAGATTTTTTTTAAATAAAAATTTTTTATAGTAGAATAGGAAGAAATTGAACTTTACAAAACTTCATGAAAAGAGTCATCATAAAAATAGCTTTTAACTAGAGAGATGGATTTTTAAAAAGCACTTTGCAAACATTACCTCATTTGATCCTTATTACAACCCTTTGAGGTAATTAGTAAAAGCATAACCATCTCCATTTTATAGCTGAAATAACATCAGGGAAGTAAAATGATTTGCCCAAGAGCTTGGAGATAGTAACAGAACCTGGACTAAAATGTAGGAAACATTTATTAAGCACTTAATATGTGATAGTCATTATGCTAAATTCTTGGAAAATAAAAACAAGTGAAAAAGAAAGACATTCCCTGCTCCCAAGGAGCTTACATTCTAAGGAAGGATGACAACATAAAAGGAAGCTGAAAAGGGTGGTTTTTTTAAATTGTTTTGTTGGTTGGGGTTTTTTTGAGGGGAAAGAGGAAGGTATTCAGCAGGAGATGGTACATGGTAAAGAAATCTGGAGTACAGTCTGGGGAGAGATGAAGACCCAGGTACCCTGATAACATGGAGGTTCTTGGAGGAGCCATGCCATCAGAACCAGGGGCCCTCTTATTTCTTAGGGATCAATTCTAGGACCAGAGTTATCTTCTAGGATGGAAAGATATATGGGATGTGGTAGAGAAATTTGGTGAGAAGTGATGAGAACGCCACTCTCCTGATTACCAGACCAGAGCTCTTGGATGGAACTACTGACCAACAAATTTGTCTAATTTAAATATATCATTTCAGTCACGTGTAGATATTTCATATAATTTTCTCATGACTCAGAATGCCAAGGAAACTGTATTGTGACCCTTTAATGAACAAGCAACTGAATGTGCACTGTGCTGGATACAGTGAGCAGATACTTCACTTAGAACATTATCCTTGCTCTTCAGGGGATTTCTGTCTAGTAGAATACAATACCAACACAGAAAGCTGTGATACCTTATATGACATGATGATTGCATTGGCAAGCTATAAAACAAAATGTTTTGAGAGGTTAAAAAGTTGTTACCAACCAGTGCCCTCACAGATGGCTTCCTGGAAAAAGTACTATTTCTGTACAGGTTTTAAAAATGAGTAGGAATTTACAGAGTAGCTAGGTGGCAAAGTGAATAGAGCATTGGCTCAGTCAGGAAGACTCCTCTTCCTGAGTTCAAATCCAGCCTCAGACATTTACTATCTTTGTGACCCTGGGCAAGTCATTTAAATTGTTTGCCTCAGTTGTTCATATATAAAATGAGCTGGAGAAGGAAATGGAAAACCATTCTATACCCCAAATGGGTTGGAAACAGAACAACAAAACTTATCAGAAACAGTTAAGTGAGAGGAAAGAGTAAGACCAAGATAAGGAGTTTGGTTTTTGACATACTGAGCTTGGTATGTTGGTGGGACATCCAGATGAAGATATACTATAGGAAGTGAGGAATGTGGGTTTTGCTCAGAAAAGATGGTGGTCAGCACTGGCTACACTGTTAGTCATCCATATAGAGAAAGCAGTTGATACTATCATAGTGAATAACATTACCAAAGAACAAGTATAGAGAAAAGAGAAAATAATGTGAGGACAGACCCTTGGGAAAAATCCACACTGGGGACATAATCGACTTTGATAAGAGTTAAAGTGGCCAGGCAAAGAAAAATGAGCACTGAAATAAGTCAATGGTTTTGATGTCATTAGTAACTTTAGAGAGCCTAGTTTCAGTAGAATGTTGTTACAGAAATGTAGTTCCTAAGGCTTAGAAGAAAGCTGGTCATGGCAGAGCCAAGATGGTAGAGTAGAAGCACAAACTTGGTTTGAGCTTCCACTCCAATCACACATGTAAAAATTACTCTAAACAAACTTTAGAGCTACAGAACCCACAAAGTGACAGAGAGAAACAAATCTCCCACTGCCCAGCAGGTGGACAGGAAGGGTCTATCACACTGAACTAGGAACCAAACACAGTCCCATGTGAGCCACGAGGTTCTGGCCCCAGAGCAGCCAGAGCAGACTTCAGGATGGTGAATCACCAGCAGCTGTGGTGGTTTCTAAACTTCTCAACCCATAAATACCAAAGACAAAGTAAAAGGTCAGTGTGAAACTCTGTTGGAAGGGGAGGGCGGAGGAGAAGAGTGTAATCTGGCCCCTGCCCTCAGGGAGAGAAGTGGCAGAGGCGTGGCTGCCCCAGTGTGGTTGCCTCAGGAGCCTCTGGCCTGCAGATTGTAGGGGGACCAAGCAACCATTCAGAGGGTAATCACTCTTGCTTTAACCTGCTTGGATATGGATTGTGGTCTTGGGTGGTGGTCCTGGGGTGTGTGGCCAGTGAGCCAGAGCTTGTGGGGGCTATAAAGAGGGTGCCCTCCTAATACTCCAGCAGCTGTGAAAACCCCAGCAATTT
>CM053582.1:290059808-290089430 GCA_028627135.1 Pseudochirops cupreus | reverse complement strand
ACTGATAAATCACAGACAGTATTTCTCCCCCCAAAAGGTGATTGAAAGAACATCACTAACTACCAACTTGTCCAACTCCATAAAATCTCTGAGAATCTTCTACAGGTCTAATACAACCTATACAAAAATATGAAAAGGAAACTTGCTGGCTTTGGCACCAACTTGTTTGTTATAGGAGACTGTGTCTCTCTAGTCATCCAATTGACTGAAAAATAGGCAAAAAGAATAACCTGTTACACTTGTTACTGGTTATTTTAGAGTATTTCACTCAGTGGAGCAAAAAGCATTCTAAAAGACATTCTCATAACAATTAATATGTCTTCTGCCTCTGTTAAGATCTTTTGAGATGCTTCAATAGATGCAACTTCAATGGTCATTTTATAACTCTGTTACTTTGATATCAGGCAAGACATACAACAGGGAAAGATATCAGCTTCACTAGGATAACTACCTCCTTCATGACGTTCATTTCTCCAAGCCATAGGCTACTCAGGTTCCTCCTGGATGAAATCCAATTCAACTCAACTCCCCTCAAACATTGATTAAGTGCATTCCAGGTATTAGGCATTGTGCTAGACATTGGGAATACAAAAACACAAACGATAGGTTTCAAGAATGGAGGAGATGGGATGGGGTGCAATCAACCACAACCTTGGGAAATTGGGAGGCTGGGTTGTGTGCTATAAATGTCATTGTTGGGTGGGGTGGGGGGAGATGAGGTTGTCCTCAAGAAACTTACTTTTTACTGGGAGGAAAACAACATGTACATAGATGATTAAATACAAAAGATATTCTAAATAAAAATATTTTTGAAGGATGGGAGGACAAACAACTGGACTATTTGACACTTTATAATATCATTTGAAGTTTAGTAGGGATAATTTCCCTTCATCAGTTTTTCTTTTTCCTTTTGAAGTATCCCCTTGAAATCTTACCTGTTTCTTTTTCCATATGAATTTCACTACTATGTAATCTCAATTGAGAATGTAATCTCAGTTGAGAAGCTCAGATCTGTTTAACTTCCCAAGTCTGTGCTCTATCTACCTACCTTAAAGGGTTGTTGTGAGGGTCAAACGTAGGCAAAATATTAGGAAAATCTTAAAGTGCTCTATAAAAATAAGCTATTATTATGCATAATTATAAAGTAACATCTATTATTATGTGGGCCTCTTCTAAGCTTTATAGTCTAGATTTTTAAATGATTTTTTTAGCAGAAGAAAGAAATTAAACCATATAAAACTTGATGGGAAAAGTAGTCACAAGAATAGCTCATATTTATAGAGTGATGGTTTCCTACCTCTGTGACCTGGGTTTCTATTTTGTTATCTGTAAAAGGAGGGGCTTAGACTAGATGACCTCTGTGATCTCTTCCAGATCTAAGTCAATAATGCTAAATAGGCTGCACTCCATTATGAACAATGATTTGTCAGGCTGCAGTATAAATCTATCACCCAGCAAAGATATAACCAAAAACAAAAAAAAGAGGTTGGTTATTTATGGAGCAAGGACAAAGGATTACCAGGATGCCCAAAGAATGACAAAAGACCTAGGGTAAAACTTTCAGAAGTTTGCTTAGCTTTTATGAGGCAGATTTATGAGAGAAAATGGACAGCAATTACACTGGATGAGAAGGTATAGGTAGGTTGAGCCTGGAGTAAGGGCCCTTGTTGGTGGGATCCTCAAACTTTTTGTATTGAAGTGTGAAGAATAGAGTTCACCTTAAAAATGGTGTGCAATAGGTAAGCCCTAAATCATGTCTTCTATAACTGCATACTATGAAATATGAATATTGAATACATATGAAATTTTCAATATGAAAATTGAATACATATCTCTTCCTTGAATTGAACACTTCCATATAAAAGGACTGATTTCCATATTAATCTACTGTAGAGGAAAGATGAGAGATTCCTTATAGTTTGTAAATGTCCTGCACATGGTACATTTTAGAAGGATTCTTCCTCTTGTTTGTTTTTTTTTTTAAGCAAGTGAATGATATATAATGTCGTGGTATGAACCAGGAGACAGCAAACCACATCACAAGGGCCAGATCTTTCCCACTGCCTGTTTTTGTAGCCTTGCCTCTGCCCTCCATCCCCATCCATAGCTAAGGATGGTATTTGCATTTTGCAATAAAACTTTATTTTTAAAATGTAACTACCATTATTAGCTTTTTGTCAGTACAAAAACAGGAGATAGACTGGATTTGACCTGAAAGTCATAGTTTGCTGACCCCCGGTATAAACCTAACAGACAGGAATCCCAGAGGATTGAGGATTGAGAGGGTGGTACCTACAGGACATTGCTGAGTACACAGGGGGGCTTTCTTACCTATTTTTCCTGTTCTTTGTACAACAGTACCTGAAATTTGTCTGTGGTGCCTAACTGTCTGGCATGCATTTGATTTGAATAAGGGACTTTGCTCTTTTCTCTATACACATTCTTTAACTATGCCTTTAAAAAAAAATTTGTTTGTATTCTAGCCCAAACCTGAAAGTCTGGGTGACCGATATAGCACCAACAAAAAGAGTTGGTGGTAAAGTGTATCCTAGTTAACCATTGCATTTTCTAGCACCCCAGTTTTGAATCTATTTCTTTCAGATTTCTTCTGTGTTGAATTGATAAACTATGGGCCAGGGTAGGCAAAACTGGAGGTATGACTTCCCCAAACAGAATAGATCAATTATAAATTACCCTTCTCCCAAGAGAGATGGTCCTACCTACATGGTAACCAGGCTGGGGGAAGGAACCACCTATCCTATAGCAAATGGGCAGTTCTATTCACAGGGTAACTTCACAAAAATTGTGGTAATTTTTCAGTGGAAGGCATATAGCTGTGGGATCAGATTATAATCTCGATGAGGTTGATAGCATATAATCCCTACTTTGGGTCTTCTTCAGTTTAGCACAGTTCTTTTTACACAGCATGTACTTAATGTTCATTGAGTTCAGCGTTGTCTGATTTGGAACATCTTTTCAACAAACAACAACATGCCTAAGTGTGAATTCTTTGGTCTAAATCCATTATTATTATTCAGGGCATAGAGATATGGGTGATGCAAAAAGCAACTTTTCCTTCCTTCATAGGAATCTGAAATATTCAAAATAATCGTAGCAGTATTGGGTCATTAGTTTAGGTACCTCAGAGGTCATCTAGCTCAACCCTGTATGGGATGAGTGAAAACTTCTCAATTTGGGGTTGTTAACTTTCCCTTCCTCCCTGCTCCTCCATTGCTGCTGTCAATCACTTTTATCTTCCTTTGTCTGTTTTCCCACCTTGGTGGGACCCTCCCCCCCTCTTTTCTTGCTGTCCCAGTTGGGGAAGAATTTTGATGAATATGCCTCTCCACCAATGAGAGAGGAAACAGTTGGGGAGGGATCTTGACTAAGTTAAGTTATAAATTCCTGTACTATCTTTGTAATTAGCCTCTTCTCCATGATGAGTCATGGGGAAGACTGCCCTCTTCTCGCGGGGAAGAGAATAAACTCCTGTTCTTATCCTAAAAGATCTCTGTGTTTATTTTTTCACTAATTTAAGGATGAAGGGTATCCTTCATCCCAAACAACCCCTTCAGATTACAGATGAGGAAACTGAGTTTTAGAGAGATGAAATGCTTTGCTTTGGTTATATAGCTAGCAAGTGTCCAGAAGCAGGATTTGTACCTGGATCTGCTTGGCTCAAGCGGAAAGGACTCCTAATCATCATCTAATCCAGGGATGGGGAAATTGTAGCCTCCAGACAGCACATGGCCTTCTAGACCCTCAAGTGCAGCTCTTTGACGAATCCAAACTTCACAAAACATATCCTCACTTCCAACTCCACCTCTGACTCTAACCCTAACCCTCCAACTCCAACCCCTTGACAAAAGGATTTGATTTGTGAAGTTTGGATTCAGTCAAAGGGCTGCACTTGAGGACCTAGAGGGCCACAAGTGACCTCAAGGCTGCAGGTTCCCCACCCTTGATCTAGTCTAACCCCTTCATTTTGGAGATGAGAAAACCGAGTTTAAAAAAGTAAAGTGACTTGCTTAAGGTCATATAGCAAGAAAGTGTCAGAGAGGAGACTTCATGCTGCCTCTTTTTACTTTTTCCCACAAGCATTCTATGTGGGTTACTTTATGAGCTCTAATGCTGGTTTTTCTTAAGGCATCTTCTCTAATGCTAGTGATCTCTACAGCATGGTTGAACACTCAATCTAGGATTCAGAGCCTGGGAAATTTGATGCAGCTATGGCCATCATAATAGCAACTAGCCTCCTGAATATAACTGCTTTGGAGACATCATGGCCTCAGCACAAAACTAAGTTGAAATAACTAAATAAGAAGAAGGCAAAGGGTGAAAGAAAACACCATCTGCTAACTCTTCACCAGTCGTTTATAAGCAAGCTGGAATATAATGAAGGCCATTGCATTCAGATCATGAATGAATCCTTCTTCTTGGCTCTGGTGAGCTCCTTTTCCCTAATAAATATAGTGCGGACCTACTTTAAGGCAGATCAGTAAACATGGATTATGTGAAAAAGGATAAAAAGGAGACACAATGAAATCTTAGCAGAGTTGTATGAATTATAGCAATTGGAATGATTTGCCACAATTTATTCTTTGTTTCATAATGTGCCCATGAATTTCTATGATAGTCAGAGTTTAATCTTAAAAGCTGAACATTCATTTCCAAGGTGTTTACAGCCAGTTTTATTTTATTTTGATTATATTGACTGATTGCTAGAAGCAATACCATCTACATACAATACATACCAAAGCCTTGAAATAGTGACTAGTGTCTGTCACACTCCAACTCCTAACACCTATGTAAATAGCTGTCTTTGAATTTTGATGGTAAATCCTTGAAGGATGTGACTAGGAGTTGGCTGCTGGCTCAAATTTTAAGAAGAAACTGCTGGCTTTTATCTTTTAATTGCATTTTAATATAGGAACAAACAGCATACATTTTTGTGTGTACTTTAAAAGGACATGCAGCCTTGGGTAGTGAGAGCCTTGGCCTGGGAATTCTAGTGCCTAACGCCAACTCTTATACTAGCTAGCTGGGTGACCTTGAGCAGATCACTTAACCTCTTAACCTCCATGAGTTGGAATAGATCCCTTCCAGCTCTGAAATTCTTTTATTCCAAATATACTAATGTAAGGAAATCATTGCATGCTTCTGTTTATAATTCCCATTTACAAAGGAAACAGCTTAAGTAGGAAACAGATACCTACCATTGTTTAACAAAGGGAAAGGGTATTTGCTTTAAGATTCTGGCTATTGATGAAAACGTTAAATATTTACTAAGCCTTAATGCAAACTGCAATACTTCTTGTGTTTTGGAAGAAATGTGATAATTACCTTTCACATACATAGCTTTTTCTTTTGGGGGTTTTGTTTTGGTTTTTTTTGCATCACACTGCAAAAATAGTAATATGTATTGTGTTCAGCTATCATTGTTTTTGTTAGCTTCTTAACCCAATGTAAGAATGTTGGGGACAGAGTTTAGTTTTGCCTTTGTATTCCCAGACTATAGCATAGTGTTGTGTATGCAGTAAGGACTTAATAAATGCTGATTGAATTAAATAGTTGTTCAGTTTCTGGGTTTGTTTGTTTTTAATGGGGGATACCCCTTCTCATGTCAAGTCTACTAAAAGCAAAGAACTAGCCCAGAGTTGCAACATTTCAGAAATCAATACATTTCATGTTTTCTCTTTTCTGTGCCCTAATGATTTGATGAAAAAAAAAAGAACAGAGGAAAAGGGAAGAAGCAAAATGCACTATTCCTTCCAGAGATTTTTCTCACTCATTGCTCTCAGCACTAAGCATAAGCCTGGAAGGTACATTTTTGGAATAAAAATATTGGTACAAAAAGAATAATTTTCATTAATGTCGTTACAGTGATGGAAGCAACATATGGCTCAGATTAAGAAAGTGAATGTTAGCTATGAGGTTGCATCTGAGCGAGGCATTAATTAGGACTGAGGGTACCAAAAGTACTTGACTTTGAAAACAAATTTGTTTAATAAGCTTCATGGTTTGCAGATGCCTCTCTCTCCTCCTTTGCCATGATTTCTATTAAGGCAGTTTTAGCTGTGCAGAGCGAGGCCTATTACCGGAGACACACTTTCTTAGGCCTTTGCTCTGTTAATGTTCTGAAGCAAGCTGGCACAGCTTTTGAGTAGTTAAGCCAATATTTAGGATGTATTTTACCGTTACGCTCTTCCAGATGATAAAACGATTATATTAAATCAGAAATGGATTTCAAAGCTTGAGATTTTCAGGGTTTGTCTTTTAAAAAGACATCACAGCCTGGAAAAATAAAAATGGAAGGCGGTGGACTTCCCTTACTTTTCAAAAATGTGCTAACCTTGAAGCTACAGGCCAAGGAAGGAAACTATGCAACATTTTACTTTTGGGTCATTGGCCTTTAGAAGTAGAAGTAGATGGAACCTTGGAGACCATCTAATCAAAGATGCTCATTTTACAGATCAGGAAACTAAGATTCAGAAAAGTGGAGAATTTATTTAAGGTCATTAGAGGTAGTAAAAGGCAGACCTAGAATTTGAACTTGGGTTCTCTGGGTCCAAATCTAGTACCCTTTCCAGGTTGACAGGGTTGTTGTTTGTGGATTAGTGGCGAATGAGTTCTCCCTTGTGTTTCATGGTGCTTATACAAGAAATAAAGATACGGATATATGTATATGTATGTATATATATGCATGTACATACATGCATACACGCACACATATATATAGTCATCCTCTGGAACTAGATTTCTATTATTATCACAATATCCATATTCATTGGTTCATTTTCTCTTATTTATATTTTGGTCTATCTAATTTTGTTTTTATTTTGGTCCATTTTACAGAATCACCAGGAGGCTACTCAATGTCTAGGAGAGCCTATTGAGTACCCACAGGGGCAGCCGATGTGTGGATTCTGTTGAAAGCTCAACGACATATTGTATCACTTTCCTGGATTCAGAAGGCTGTAATGCCTCTCTTGGGATAAATAAACATTTCCTGTGAGGTCCCAATTTGCTAAATTGCCAGCTTCAAGTTTTGCAGTCCTTGCTACCCTAAGTGAACTCATTTTGTAGAAGAGAGGTTCTCATCAGCTGAGTGTTTTGTTGGTTCTTGGTGAAGAGGCCAAGGATGAAGTAAAAATCAAGAATTATTTTCGTTACTCCTTCAGTTCACATTTAAAGCAGAAAATGTATCCACTGTTGTGAAACCTGCAGTGCTTGTCGTGCCCTCCATGTTGGGGGAACAACATTCATCAGAATCTCTTTGCCTTTACTGGATCGATTAGCATTTATCACCAGCGGAGCCTAATTGGTTCTGTGATATATGTTGGTCCCTTTGTGCTTCACTTTCCCTGGTTGTATGATAGTGATTGGTAAATAACTTGCCACCCATCTTCTGAAACTTCCTTTCTGTGATTAAGCGTTTTGCTTATGTGAATTCTAGGGATTCCTGTGGAATCAGGATTGTTATCCTCAGTATGGTGGAAGGAAGGAGGGAGAAAAAGAACGAAGGAAGGAAGGAGGAAAGGAAGAGAGGAAGAAAGGGTGATAAAAAGGAAAGAAGATAGGAAGTTAGAAAGGAAGATAGGAAGGAAGGAAGGAAGGAAAGAAGGAAAGAAAATAGGAAGGAAAGAAGAAGGAAAGAGAGAAAAGAAGGAATATAGGAAGGAAGATGAGAAGGAAAGAAGAAAGGAAGGAAAGAAAGAAGATAGAAAGGAAGGATGAAAGGAAGGAAGATAGGAAAGAAAGATGGAGGAAAGAAAGGAAGATCATTTGGCAGCATAAAATACCAGACACTGAGGTCCTTTCTCAAACTAAACTCCCAAGCATTCAAACTGAGAGTGCTACTCTGATGGCATGCCCACATTGTTCGAATACCAAACGTATGTTTGCCTTAAAGACTATTTCATGGAGAACTTAACACAGAGCAAGCACTGACATAGCAGCCAGAAA
Organism: Pseudochirops cupreus; assembly: GCA_028627135.1. NCBI lineage: Eukaryota > Metazoa > Chordata > Mammalia > Diprotodontia > Pseudocheiridae > Pseudochirops > Pseudochirops cupreus. The sequence continues at coordinate 290,081,465 of CM053582.1, read as the reverse complement.
AGGCAATACATGAATACTTTCAAAGCCTCTCTTAATAACTTAGCTTTATTTTTTTGGAGGGGGGAGGGTAGGGCAATTGGGTTAAGTGACTTGCCCAAAGTAACACAGCTAGGGTTTTTTTTTGTGTGTGTTAAGTGTTTGAGGCTGTATTTGAACTCAGATCCTCCTGACTCCAGGGCTGGTGCTCTATTCACTGCACCACCTAGCTGCCCCTCTCTTAGGAACTTTGGAATTGATTCCATCTTCCTTCCTATAATCTAAAACTAAAAACATCATGCTAAAAAGCATGGGAGCAACACACAGTCTTGTTTCACTCCATGGTGCCTGGGAAAGCATGAGAGCACTGTCCATTATCCAGAATCTGGACAAGTATGCTGTTGTGAAATTGACATATAATAATGATGAACTTCTCCAGGCAACCAAATTTTGACATAATTTTCCATAAGCACTCACGACTCATAGTACTAAAGGACTTGGTCAAATCTACAAACGTATACAGACTTCTCTTCTGCTTCTGGCATTTCTCCTGGAGTTGTCAGGTAACAAACACCATATCGACTATTCCCTGGCCCTTTCTTAAGGCACACTGGCTGTCAAGTAGAAGACTATCTTCCAGGTGAAGGATCAGCCTATTAAGGAGGACGCTTGCCAGCCAAAAATTGCCAAGAATCTTGCCAGCAATGACTAAGAGAGAGACCTTCCCTGTGATTGTCACAGGACAATGTATTCCTTTTGCCTTTTTTTTTTATTTGATTGAACTGCTTTTATTCTCTTACAAGAAATGGTTTTGCTGAGCAGGAGAGGGAATTGCTCAGTAGTAAAGGGGATATAAAAATAAAAGATCCTTCATTTTTTAAGGTGCTTGGGCACATGGCAATTACTTTCAGCTTAATTACCAGCAAGGTGGTTGAGGAGGGGGCTAGCCACAGAGTGGAACTTGCTTTGTGAACCTCTCTTCTTTATCTTAGCACATAGGGCTGCATCTCTGAGGCAAACTCTCTGTGGGGACCGTGCTACCTGACACAGAGGGAGCTTGGTTTGGCTCACTGCATGATCAAAGAAAGGGAGTCATTGTGGATACACAGAGAAAGGTGATAACCAGCATAGACCATGTTTCTACATGTGAAGAAGGGGCTGATGGCAGATAAAGGGAGATTTTTCTTTTCCAATTAGAAGGTTGCATTTACTTAGTCCAGATGAAGGGGACGGGGGTAGGGAGGAACTTCAGAGAAAAATATAAACAAATGTTGAGTGTGTTCAGCACAGAAAAGACATGGCCTCTTTTCAAAAAATATTTGCCCCAAGGAAAACAGAGATGTGAATCTCTTGTGGGCTTGCAAGACTGGTAAACTGGACCTAAACACATGCATCTCAGAAAGATTTGGCAAACAAAGAATTATTCACATTCCAGTTTCAGTGGCTGAAGCAGATAAAGAGCAGGGCAGAGGTCACAGTATGGGCCTAGCAGGGAGCATGGGGAAGGGAGTAGACCTAGCAGAGGCAGCGGTCCAGCGGGCTCTACAGGCCAAACCATCCTTCCACAGGAAATCAATCAAGTTCTGGGGCAAGGCAAAGGGGTGAAATAAGATTTCAAATGTCAGTGTTGGATGGACTGTCCCAAGCTTAGTGACCATCCTCTTTTCCCATTTACCCAGGAAGATTACAGGGCAGAACGGAGAGGAGTTTGCGAAGTGGCTGCTCCAACTAGGGCAAATGGACACAAGGGGTTTTCTGGGACCATGTGTGACAAGTCTACAGTATTTTGGACAAGTCTCTAAACACAATGCTTTCAAAAAGGACATGATTCACTTGTTCAAAGGAGTAGCAATGTTTGGGGGAACTTGGAGTTATGGGATTTCATGGAAGCCTCAGGATTGGGATAGAAAAGGTGGTCATCAGAGAACTCAAGGGCTAAGACTACAAAGAGGAGAGGTGAATCTTTCTGACCTGTACCTTATGCCCAGGTATGAATACAGGTATCTATCCTCCCATTCTGGTGAACTAGGAACACGACATTTACACAACAAATGAACACAAGACACAGGAGCCATCACAAATGGACAGTCTTCCTCCAGTAACCATTCTGCAAACTCTGAGACAGTAGCCTGCTGCTTGGTGAAACTTCTGGCCCCACTGCCCTAGAAGGGCAGCACTGTGGCCTTTATCATTACTGCTGAAGTGCGGCTCCACCCAAGAGTCCCTTAGGAGACCTTGGGAGAGTCCTTCACCTATCTGGTCCTTGTTCTCATCCTTCAGGTTCTCCTTGGGTGAGGGTAAGGATTGCCTGTTCTGCACCATGGCCTAGGTCTGCAGGTTTGGTTGGCAGCCAGCAGGGGGTGGGGGCTGGGCCTGGCCAGGGAGCACCCAGGGACAGCTGCAGACTCCTGGGGCCTCTGGGGGTTCCCACAGTCACCTCTGTTGCTGCCGCTGCCACTGCTACTGCTGCTGCTGCTGCTGCAGTGGCTGCAGCTGGACCATGATGATGTTGAAGGAGATGGGCTACAAATGGTGTAGCCCCCGACACTGATAGTGATTCTGACATCATGGTGGCTGCAGGCAGTCCATCTGTCCTTTGCCTTTATAGAGACAGACAATGGAGGCATCCTTGAACTCCTGGGGGATAACCTCCTCTTGCCATATAACCTGGAAATTTTCAGTCAGCTGTTGCATGAGCAATGGAACCCTCACTTGATTTTGTAAATCTAAGCTAGTTGCTTTGCCACAGGAGAGGAGCCTAATGGTCTTCAAAACCTCTTCTTCAGTTGGAAATTTGTCTAGAGAGGGATTGACATTAATTTGAGGTACATGGTCAATGATTTCAGCATTGATTCCTGACATTCTGTTGAGAACACTATGGAAGTGTTCAGACTGTCTCTCCAGGATTCTGTCCTTTTCACTAATCCATCTGGCCCCATCAGCACTGGGTAGTTACTGTGCACCATAGATCTTTGGCCCATAAATAGCCTTCAGGGCATAATAAAAGTGCTTTGGATTGTTACTATCAGCATAAATCTGAAAATCTGTTTTCTTATTGAGTCAAGAATCGTGCATCTCTCTAAGCTTCACTTGTACTTTACTTTTGATGGAGTTAGATGCTGCCTTCTTAGAAATGAATAAGTTGTCCTGCTGGTAAACCCTGTGGAGTTCTCATTTTTCATTTATCAACTTCTGAATTTTGCCATAATCTTCATCAAATCAGTCTTGATGTTTGTAAGTGTTCTGACCCAGATGAGCAAATGCAGTGCTGTACACCATATCTCTAAAAACTGCACACTCTTCTTCCACTGTTGCCAACCATGTATTGGTCCAACTTTTCTTCCGAGTTAGCAACAAATTGTTCCCACTCAGAGAAGTGTTCTAATTTGGTGACATTAAGTTTTCTAGTAGTCATTTTGCCTTAGGGCCACCATTTTATGTTGGATGCAAATATTTATCTTGGGGAAGATAAGTCTATGATCAGCACACCACTTTGTGCCACACATGGCCTTCATCACTCTCCCATCCTGTATGTCTCTTTATAATCACATAGTCTATTAAATGCCAATGTTTGCTGCAAGTGCATATCCATGAAATTTTATTGTGTTTAAGTAAGTGGAAAATGTGTTGGTGATGAGGTCATGAGATGCACAAGTCTTCAGTAGTAAGTGACCACTGCTATTGCTGTGTCCAACTCCTTTCCTCCCAAGGACTCTCTGCCATGTCTGCTGGACTGAACCTACTCTAGCATTAAAGTAACCCAGAATTATAAGCTTGTCCTCTTTTGGTACATTGATGATAAGGGTCTCCAGCTCTTCATAAAAGTTTTCTTTGACCACATCAGTGTTCATCATAGTGGGAGCATAGGCACTGATGATGATTGCATGACATTTTTCTGCTAGTGGTAATTGCATTGTCATGAGCCTATTGTTCACTCCTTTTGGTAGGCATACAAGCTTTTTGACTAGATTAATTTTGATTGCAAAACTTCCTCCAGCTTCACAATGCTCTTCTTCACTATGGCCACTCTAGAAAAACATGTATCCTGCCCTGACATCAGTAAGCTGGCCTTCATTTCTTGGATGGGATACCTGCTGAGTTCTCTCACAATAAGAGCTGTTCATCATTCAAGTCTATTGGATTTTGTGTTGTCTATAAGTGTGCATCCATTCCATCTGATGGTGATTTTTGCAGAAATTTTTGTACTTTTTTTTTTTTTTGCATTTCAACCTCAGGGTGGAATCCCTGCCTGCCACGGTAATCAAGCCAGAGCTGGGTAAGCAGACAATTTTTAGGGCACCTTTTCTTGCCCCTTCCTCAGACCAGAAGGTAAGCAGTGTGGTCTTTAAAAGACTGCTCAGACACCCAGGAGGCTACTGAATCCCACTGCTGCCTCCAGTGTGCAGATGACCCATGGCCTGGGCTGCCTGTGTGCAGTATTGTGACTACAGCTCCCAATGTATCTGCCCCTGTTGCTTTGTCACTTACCTATTGCAACAAGATGTCAGGATAGGTAAAAATGGTAAAATGGTATGGGTGATGTCTTTTGATTCATGCATAAATTGAATTTTAGTGAGGCAGAGTTGCACAAAGTTGTCAGCCTCACTCTTTCTTCCAGAGTCATCTCAATCCAGTGGCAGGATAGAGTCAAGATGACTAGTGATGGTTCAAGATGCAGTGGATGACCTTGGCATCTTTGATGTCTAACCAGGCTCTAAGCTCACCACAACACCTTCATGGCCATTGGAACAAATTTTTCTCATCTACTCATTCTACTCATTCTACCAGGGGAAATCTTCACATGCTTGGGGTGGCCATTCCCCCAACTCATCAACAGATTTAAGACCCTTCAGTTACCCTCAACCTCGTTTAGCCTGTCTGCTGAAACGGTTTACTGGGATATGGCCACTGTACATGCTACAGCTTCTTGGAGCTGCAGGTAAGAGTTAGGTGGATCAAGTGGACACCAAAGATAGAAAACAGCCCTGAAAAGAGTTGAGCAGCCCTCCTATCAGAGGTACTAGTCTTCCCTGAACATACCCTACACCCCAGAAGGAAGGAAGACAGGAAGGAAGGAAGGGAGGAAGGAAGGAAGGAAGGAAGGAAGGAAGGAAGGAAGGAAGGAAGGAAGGAAGGAAGGAAGGAATTAAGGAAGGAAGAAAGGGAGGAAAAAAGGAAGGAAGGAAGGAATTAAGGAAGGGAGGAAGGAAGGAAGGAAGGAAGAAAGATACACTGGGAGATAGGTGCTATTATTATCCTCATTCTACAGTTGAGGAAACTGAGGTATACTGAAGTGAAGTGACTTGCCCAAAGGCATGCAGCTAGTGAATATCAGAGATTATATTTCAACTTGGGTCTTTCTCACTCCATGTGGAATTCCCTATCCACTTCATCACCTAATTGCCTCATGTATAGGGGAACGTGCACTGGATCTGTAGTCAGAGAGATGTAGGTTCAAATGCTACATCTGACAACACCGGTGTGACCTTGGGTAAATCACCTAACCTCAGTGGGCCTCAGTTTCTTCATCTGCAAAATGAGGGAGTTGAACTCAATGACCTTTGATGTCGCTTCCTGCTCTAAATCTGTGATCCTTTGATGCTAGTAACTGATATGTATCAACTCACATATGAATTTTCTCTTCTAAAACAGGAGTTTATATTTATTAGACACATCCTATTGAAAGTCAACATGAATTATAGTAGGGAAATTTTAGTTCAGAAAACTATGCTAGTCTTCTCAGTGAGTGGGGTCAAGTCCAAATAGAAGCAAGGGCCACTAAAACCATACATAAAGATCCTTGTGGGTTGTATATTGACTTAGAAAGTCGCGTGTTAACATCATCTGTTTTATTGTACTTTTTTGTCGTTGTTAAATATTTCCCAATTACAATCTGGTTTGGGTTGTGCTAGGGAGTATTGTGGGTAATGTTTTTGATGACTGTTATGGCTAATTACTGTTCATGGGGAAATTTTCTTTATTGTAACTTAATAGCATATTCCTACAAAGCCGTGCATATGGAAAGACAATGAATGGAATAATGCCTTTCCAAGACTCTTCTGAAATGTCCCTAAAGCTTGAAGATCATTGAAGTTTTTGGTACCTTGAGGAAGCCAAGAGAAAACAAGAGAAAGGATAAGGGACAGGGAAGAAAATTAGTCTTACATTCTAAAATCATCCACTCCTTAATATGGCTTTTGGATTATTGCCTGAGCAACCTTCTTCCTTTGCTACTGTGACCACATTACTCCTTTACTAAAAAAAACAAAACAACAACAACAAAAGGTAAGTAGCTTCCTCATCTCTACCAAATAAAACTTACTCGTGGTCTGCATATTCAAAGTCTTTCACGTTACTCTTCAAACTAGACCCATTTCCACCCTCTGTTTTCTTCCTTCCCTCTTTTATTTTTGTTTACATCTTTCTACATGTCCAGCACAGACCTTCCTCTAATCTCTCCATCATTGGTTGTAGTCTTTCCCTTCTTTCAAGGTCTAAATGATGTAGGACCTTCTCCCTGATCTCTTCTTTACCACATCCCACTCATTAATGGAAAGCAATCTCTTCCTCTTCAGATTTCTTAGAGTAATTTTCCTGAATCTCTCCCTTGTACTTATTACTCTCTCCTTTACTTCATAATTATTTATATAAATTTCATTTCCCTGCTGGATTATAATTTCCTTGAGAGCAGAATCTATGTTGTATTTATAATAACATTCTCCTCTCCTAGAGTCAGCTAGGTGTACATAATCACTGTCTGCCTCAGTTTCCTCATCTGTAAAATGGAATGGAATAAGCATATAATTTTCTACTGTGTGCCAGGCACTTGTGCTAAGTGTTTTACAAATATTATCTTATTTATTATTTGAAAACCATGGTGAAAAGCTATATAATCTTGGGAAAGTCCCTTGACCCCTGACTACTTCGGTTTCCTCATCTGTAAAATGGAGAGTGAGGCAAATAGAGGTTAAGTGACTTGCTAGCTGTCACACAGAGAAAAAGTCTCTGAGGCTGGATTTGAACTCAGGTCTTCCTGAGTGCAAATTCAATTAACAATCCATTGTATCACCCATGTGCCACGTTGGTACCTAGGGTATGTTGCAAAACCTAAGGGAAGGATTTCAGCATCTTTCTAAATCCTTCGTAGAGGATCTATGGGAGAACATGGAAAAAAATCACAGAAATTGAGGTGAGGTGTGGTTATGCTCTATATCGAGGAGATAGAAATAAATTAGATCAAACACAACCACTGAAGAATTGGAGAGAAGTAGTTTCACATTTGGGGCAAGGTTTTATGTAGATTTGATTTCTCTTATAAACATATAGGCCAGTATTTTGTTTTGATATTTGGAGTGCAAAGTGGGTGAGGAAAGAGTAATTGAACAGTGATGGAAAAAAACAGTTGAACTGGTGTCCTTGCTGTTCTGTGCTTACACCATGCTCATTCTCATTCCATTCCTTTGCTTTTCCTTTTTACATTTCTTAAAATTCTTAGCTGTTCTTAAACTTCTAACTACAGTCCCATTTGCCCCAGGAAGACTTTTATGAACTCTCTAGCATGCACAAATCCTTCCTTTTACTAACTCTTATAGGATTTGCAACCTATACCACTTGCCTCACTCCCTAATGACCTACTGCTGTGTGATGGCATTCTAAGGGCATCAGACTTGTCAGAAGAGAGCAGTTGGAGTCTTGTTGTTGCTACTCATTATTAATGCCGCAAACTATTTGAGCCTCACTCTCTACTTCTGTAAGTTGGGAACAATAATAATTGCACTCAGCACTGCAGTGGATAGTGTTGGTCTTGGAGGCAGAAAACCTATCTTCAAGATCTGCTTCTATTACTTATCAGCTGCATGACTCTAGACAACTCCCTTAGCCATTTTGATCACTTCCCTCATCTGTAAAATACAGACAACTTGTATAGTGCCAATGACGGTGGCTGGGAAATCCAAATGAGATAATACACATATGTAGAGTTGATGATAAGTTGAAAAGCATTCTATAGATGTCATAGGATCACTATGAAGGTTAAATGAGCCTCTAAAGCACATTGCAAACCTTAAAGCTTTTTCATCAATGGCAACTATAATTATTATAGTCTACTACTTATCTTACTGGTGTTTTTCTTGTCTGTCTTCCATGTTGCAAGGTCTTTGAGAATGGAGACCGTGGCTTACACCCACCATTAGAAGTGTACCTCCCTGCCTCCATGCCCAACAAAATATTAGGTATTTAGTTGGTGCTCAACAAATCTTTTTGAATTGATTAATTGGTTGATTGATCGATGGAGGTCAGTATTTTAATGGGTCTATTATCTATGTGACTACTTTTTTTTAGTGATACAGATTGTCAGCCATTCTTGTCTGCTCATTGTGTGCAACTCTTCCCCCTATAAATCCATTGCAGGAGGTCTAGTCAAGCTCCAGGGAACCTCCCTCTTGACATTGCATTGATATCAATGAAGCATGAAGTCTCTTCATCAGTTATCCCTCACCCTTGCCATGTGACCAGCTCAACAAAGGACAGAAATTTAGCTAATGAAATAGCCTGATCTAAATGATCTAAATCAACATTTAGATGTCTGGTAATTCATTGGTTGGGATAACATAGCCCTCTGAGGTATAAAGGAAGCTGATTTTACCATGCCTATATAGCACTCAGGTGGCACGGACAGCCAGACCTCCAATACCAGCATCTTTTTCTAAATAAGGCTTCCCTCTTCTCTCCTGAGAGTTGGAAGATATAAAAGCAGTTTCCTGCTAAGCACATTTAAAAGTCATTCTCATATTCTGTATTTCCAAAGGAAGCGTAGGTTTTTTTTAAGGGTGTGGCTCAGCATACCAGTATCATAATCTACAGCTGGAATTTACTGCCCAGTCTTCCTGGTCTGGCATCAGGAAGAAACTCCATCTTCAGGGATGCAAAGTTCCCTCCTTAGTGAGTGATGGGGAATTAAAGAAAAAAAAAAGATAGAAAGGGGCTGCTAGAGGAAAAGGCGAGGTAGAGGAATCTTGCCACTCCAGTATTGGGTCTGGAGGTCCCACTCTTTGATCAACATAAAGTGCTATTATACCATGATTCCACTAGCAAAGAACTGTTTGAGAATCACTATTATAGAGATAGATGGCAAATTAAAATCCCAAAAAATTTTTTAACTGTGAAATCACTATTTTCAGGATTTCTCCCTAAAATATCCAAATAAAAGGAAGTCCACATGATCAAATGACCTATTTTAAATCTATATGTCTTGTTCTTTTAACAGAGAAGTCATTTAAGAAACAGTTTGTTACAACCTAGCTCAACTATAGAGCCTAAATTAACATCATGTTTTCCTCATCAGTAATTTGAAACATAAAAAAAATTAAGGAAAATAATTTACAAGAAAATTATAAAGAAAAAAAACTCTTGCTAACAAAGTGTGCACAAAATTTATAAGACAGTTGGAAGCAGCTCAACTATGGGTTTGCTTTTTAATTTGAAATAAGAAACATGATTTCAAAATAGTCTCTGACAATTTTTAGGAAGAAAATGATAAGAAACCTTAACTGAACTTTTCTGAGAACTTAAGTTCATAGATCCGAACTGGAAAGGACCTCAGATATCATCTAGTCCATCTACCTGATTTTGCAGATGAGGAAACTGAGGCCCAGAAAATTTAGGTGACTTGCCCAGTGCCCAAGAGGTAGCAAAACTGGAGTTTGAACTCAGGTCCTCTAACATCAATTTGCTTTTCACTTCGCCACACTGTCTCCCAATTATATAATCTCCTTCCAAGAGGCAAAATCAAGATCCTACAAATGAATGCTGTGCCAACTAATATGAATTTAAAAGTAGGATATGTTTCAATTATGTACATCAAAAAGGGTATTTGAGCTAAAACAATTAGTACTACCACTGCATATATGACTACTACAACTACTACTACTACTATGTATACTACTATTACTACAAGTACTACTAACAGTGCTACTACTACTACTACTATTACTATTACTACTACTACTACTACTACTACTACTACTACTACTACTACTACTACTACTACCACCACCACCACTACCACCACCACTACCACCACCACCACCACCATGTAACACTTTGAGGTTTGCAAAGAACTTTATAAATATCACATCATTTTATACTATTTATTTTATACTATATATTTATACTATTAACCTGGGGAGGTAGGTGCTTTTTTCTCCCACTTAATAGTATTTTCTTTCTAATCACATGCAAAGAGAGTTTTCAACATTCACTTTTATAAGATCTGAAGTTCCAAATATTTTTCTCCTTCCCTTTTCCCCCTCCCCTTCCCCAAGATGGCAAGAAATCTGATATAGGCTACACATGTACAATCTTGTTAAATATGTTTCCACATTAGTCGTGTTGTAAAAGAAGAAATTAATTCATTGTTGAACACTTCTAATGGTGGAGAACTTTCTTTTCATTTTTCCTTAATAATATTTTATTTTTTCTAATAATATGTAAAGACAGTTTTCAATATTTACTTTTATAAAATTTTGGGTTCTGATTTTTTTCTCTTTCTTCCCCAAGATGGTATGCAATCTGATATAGGCTATGCATGTACAATCATATTAAACACATTTCCACATTAGTCATGCTGTAAAAGAAGAATTGGAACAAAAGTGAATAGCCAAGAGAAAGAAAAAAAAGAAAATGCTGTGATTCAATCTGCATCCAGACTCCATAGTTCTTTCTCTGAATGTAGATAGCATATTCCATCATGAGTCTTTTGGAACTTAGATCTTTGTATTGCTTTGTATTGCTGAAAAGAGCTAAGTCTATCAGAATCAGTCATAATATGGCTTTTACTGTGTACAATGTTCTTCTGGTTCTGCTCACTTCACTTGGCATCAGTTCACATAAGTCTTTCTAGGACTTTCTGAAATCTACCTGCTCATCATTTCTCATAGAACAATAATATTCCATTGCATTCATATACCACAACTTGTTCAGTCATTCCCAAGTTGATGGGCATTCCCTCAACTTCCAATTCTTTGCCATCACAAAAAGTACTGCTATAAACATTTTTGTACATGTGAGTTCTTTTCCCTTTTTTATGATCTCTTTGGGATACAGACCTAGTAATGGTATTGGATCAAAGGGTATACACAATTTTATAGCCCTTTGGGAATAGTCCCAAATGCTCTCCAGAATGGTTGGATCAGTTCACAACTCCACCAACAATGCATTAATGTTCCAATTTTCCCATATCTTCTCCAACATTTATCACTTTCTTTTTTTGTCATATTAACCAATCTGATAGTTGTGATGTGGTACCCCAAAGATGTGTTGACTTGCATTTCTCTAATCAATGGTGATTTAGATCATTTTTTCATATGACTACAGATAGTTTTAATTTATTCATCTGAAAACTGTCTGTATCCTTCAACCATTTATGAATTGCGGAATGACATATTACAAATATAAATTTGACTCAGTCCTTTACATAGTTTAGAAATGAGGCCTTTATCAGAGACACTGGTTATACAAATTATTTCCAAGTTTTCTACTTCCCTTCTAATCTTGGTTGCAATTGGCTTTGTTTATGCAAAACCTTTTCAATTTAATGTAATCAAAATTATCCATATTGAATTTCATAACATTCTCTATTTCTTGTTTGGTCATAGATTCTTCCCGCCTCTGTAGATCTGACAGGTAAACTATTCCTTACTCTCCTAATTTGCTTATAGTATCACACTTTATGTCTAAATCATGCACCCATTTTGACCTTATCTTGGTATCCAATGTAAGATTCTGGTCTACAGATGAGGAAACTGAGGCTGAGAGAGGGTAAATCATTTACCTAGGGTCAAAGAGCAAGTAAGTGCATAACTGAAATCTTCCTGACTCTACGTCTAATGTTCTGTCCACTAGGCCCCCATTAAAAATGTTTTTTTCATCTGAGAACTTCCCCAGTGAGAACCCTTCCATTGAGATCACCACCCATCCATGACTTAGTAAATCACTCCTAAAGAGTTTCCTGAGAAATGAAGATGAAGTGTGTTGGTCAGGGTCACATAAGTATGGAGGGTCTGGAGCTGAACTCTGGACTTCCTGACTTGAGACCTAGGCATTTATCTACTGCCACACTGCTGGTCTCTAGCTATGGATACATCAAAGTTAAAATGTCTTGTTTTCTTCTCATGCTGAAAAACTTGAGGTCGATCAAGTCACTCGAAGGAAGACTCATTTACAGACAATGCTAATTTCTCCAAGAATCAGACAGATTTTCAGACTTCATTAGCCATTTTAGGAAGTTTTAATGTCTTCAGCAAGCTCGGTTTATTATTATCCTTTCTGACATCTTTCTCATTAAAAAAAAGTCTCGTTATCCTAAAGTGCCTCTTTATTCATGAATGAATACAGATCATCAAGAAAGATAGAACATTTCACCCAGTCATTGGGAGCTGCTAATTATTGTTTTATGATACTGCTAATGTTTGGAGTGATCAACGTATATTTAAGCAGCCTTAGTTTTCAGCAAACTTGAAAGAAACCCAAAGAATTTAGTGGGAAAATGGCAGTCTTTAATGTTGCATGAGAGGCTGTGTTGAACAGGATGACCTGCTGTGCTCTTCAAACCCGAGGGGGAGATAACTCTTAACAGGGTATGTAACCAGACCCTGATCTGTGTTTAATTAACAGTTCAATAACTCTGGGAACATCCCAAAATACAATATCCTTTACAATGTGATTTTTATTTAGCAAAGCTCCCATCCTAGTGAAGAACTTGATGAATATTTTGGAAATGAAAATTAATGATAGTCAAATATTCACTTCAAGACATCATTACTTGGTCCTTGTTGATGAATTCTTCACAATTTCAACACAGAAACTCCTGCAGGTTAAACTTTCTTAACCCAACAATAATTTAAATATAAATTTTGACTTTTTATTTAATTGATCTGGATCTGGAAGGGATCTCAGAGGCCATCTAGTCCAATGCTCTCATTTTACAAGTGAGGAAACTGAGGCACAGTGAGTTTAAGTGATTTGGTCAAGGTCACACAGGTAGCAAGTGTCAGAGGCAGTAATTCAACCCAGGTCATTTGACCTCAGAAATAGTACTCTTTCCAATGTAACAAGTTGGCAACATCAAAAATATGTTTGTGTGAATGTATGTGTATGTGTGCCTGCATGTGTCTGTACATGTTTACATGGATGTTTTGAAAAAGTGACACCAAAAAGGTTTTTTTCTTTTTTATCATTACTTATTTAACAACATCAATAAAGCATTTGTTAAATATCTATTATATGCCAGGTACTTTGCCATGCTCCATATGGCTGTGATACATGTGATTGCCACAAAATAAATGGAAAGATAACTAAAACCAAGTCGAACTCTAGGTAACTGAAGAACCAATAATGGTGCAAGAGAAGAGATGATGGATTATACCTCCTTCCTCATTCATGAGAGGTGGGAAGCTACTAGGGTAGAGAAGGATCCCAAAGTCTGATCCACAGATAGCCTAAATAACTCTAGAAATCTCTGAAGCACCTTCATTAATACTTTCAACTAATCCTCGAGTGACATGAGTCATCTTCTCTTTCTTCACTTGGTAATCTCATTGTAAAGCCAATCTCGAGCAGCTTTCCTGAAAACTTCTGCTATGAATAACATTAAGGATCTAATTGCATAGTCTAATGAACTCTCTACTTATTCAGCAATAAATTAAAGCATAACATTCAAGAAACTAAAACACAACATTCACAACAATATAATATTACTAAGGTGGCCACATAGTCTTAAATAAAACATATCATTCAGTAAGTCACAATCTCATCAATCAATGTAGAGTACCCAAGTAAAGTCTTATTTTATCTTGACTTGAGGTTGACTTCCAATCATCCTTAAGGGGTAGCAGAAAGCAGAAACATGATCTACCCCTATGTTACAGTAAGTCACAATCTTATCAGTAAATACAGAGTACCCAAATAAAATCTTCTTTCATCTTAACTCAAGGCTGACTTCCAAACCCCAATGCTCTTCCCCGGGCTGACCACTCACAGCTTTTGCCTGGATTCACATGCAGGCAACTCTCTGCTCTGGTTCTATATCTCAGCCGACTGCTCCACTACAAGCTCTTCAAAGCTTCTGTTTCTAGGAAGACAAAGCTCAACAGGGCTACAACAATATTTATACGTATTGCTGGCAGTATCATCTCAATTCACTTCCTATCTGACAAAGTAATACAAATCAACAGACAAGTCTTCTGTCTGAGAAATCAAACACAAATCAATAGTAAAGTCCCAAGACTTCTGTAACAGCAGTAAAGTCCTCTTTTGGGGCTTCTGTAATAGCAATAAAGTCCTAGGGCTTCTGTAGTAGCAGTATAGTCCTCTTTCTGGGCTTCTGTAATAGCAGTAAAGTCCTCTTTCAGGACTTCTGTCTAAAAATGACAGATGTGGTGCTTTTATCTGACAGACCAACAGACAGAGTGCCAAAATCACCAGCATTCTCCCTCTTAGTTCTGCTTGATCCCAGTTCATGCTCAAGCTTTTCTCTGCTCTGCGCCTTCCTGTTCCACTCTTCCTGTTCCACAATTTTGGGAAGCTGCTCCCACTGTGGGCTCCATGTGATGATGTTAGGCCTATTAAGGTCAGGAAAGGTCTTCAAATTCCCTTAGGCCTATTAAGGGCAACACAATGTATACTGTTTCCAACAAAGACTTGATACAATCAAAGGTGTGGCTCAGAGGTACTTGAATAGCTGAACAAGCCGCAAAGTACTACTTTGCTTGCCATCCATTACACTCATCTTCTCCAACAGATTCAACTATAATCTCTATTAAAATGACTTTTAATCTACAATATCTAGCCCTAGTCTCTATCCTGAAGTTCAGCCACTCATCACCAATTGCTAGTTTGACAATTTGAACTTTGTTTCTGAGGCATCTCAAACCCAATATGTTCAAAAGAGAACTCATTATCTTTTTTTCCAAAAACTTTCTCCTTTCCCAGAGTTGCCTATTACTGTTGAGGGTTCCACCATCCTCCTAGTCCCTCAAATTCATGACTTCCATATTATTTTTGACACCTTGCTTTCCCTCACTTTGCATAAGCAATCCAATCTTTATTTATCAAACTCTCAGATATTTCACCTTCTCTCAACAATCTAGCCATACTAGTCTATAAACTATTCCTAGCACAGGGCATTCATTCTATTTCCTTACTCCTCATCCTTCAGCTTCTTGTCCCCCAAGCCTAGGGTCTTCTCCCTGTTCACCTATACAACTCAGTTTCCCAGGCTGTCTTCAAAACTCAGCTCAAATTCTACTTTCTGCAGGAGGCTTTTCCAGTTGCTGCATCCGCTAGTGTCTTCCCTCTGAGATTATCTTCTAGTTTCACTTTATATTTACGCATCGTCTCTCCCATTAAAATAAGAGCTCTTTGAGGGCAAGGAGCATCAGTTGATTTTCTTTGTATTTCTACCACTTAGCACAGTGGAGCACTAGGCCAGGGCACATAAATATTTCCTGACTGAAGGACTGAAACTAGATTACTAGCTGTTTCATGAACTTAATGTTCTGTCTCCTGCCTGTGTGATTTGCATAGATACCTCCATGTTTCAGGTGTTATGTAAAGAGAGTGGAAGTGGCAGTCAGAAGACCTGGACTCAAATTCCTTTCTTGCTCTTACTGCCCCAGTACTTTGGGCAAAACACATCAGTCTCCTCATCTGCAAAATGGGAAGTTAGATTTCCCATTCTAAAAAAGTGGTCTTGGGACAGCTAGGTGGCACAGTCAATAGAGCACCGGCCCTCAAGTCAAAAGGACTAAGTTCAAATCCAGCCTCAGACACTGGACAGCTGTGTGATCTTGGGCAAGTCACTTAACACCAAATACCTTGCTTTCTCCTTCCAAAAAAAAGTGATGTGTCCAACCTCTCAAAATCCTCATCTTCACTCCAGGCTTAGTTCAGATACCACCTCCTCCATAAACCTTTCCCACCCAAGTTGCTAAAATGCCCTCCCTTTCCTAATTACCTTGCATTATACTTACGTATATGTTTGTTCTGGACTTCTTATACCCCTAATGGTTAGTAATCTCTTCTTTCTCATATTATTGTGAGGTGTGTGTGTGTGTGTGTGTGTGTGTGTGTGTGCGTGCATGCACACATGCTTGTGCATGTGTGTGTGTAAATTTACTACTTTACATAGTGCTTGGGGTACCTTTCAACTTGCAGGGCAGGTAAAAGAGAATGGCTAGCTCAGATTCAGGTATTCTGTATCTACCTCTCTTATAGTTCAGGGGTGGGGAACCTGTGACCTTGAGGCCACATGTGGCCTTCTAGGTCCTTGGGTGTGGCCTTTTGACTGAGTCCAAGTTTTACAGAACAAATTCTTTTATTAAGGGGATTTGTTCTGTGGAGTTTAGATTCAGTCAAAGGGCTGCACTTGAGGACCTAGAGGGCCACACGTGGTCTTAAGGTCACAAGTCCCCACCCCTGGTATAGTTGATGAGCCTCCACACACGTTTAGCCTTGATAGTCATGTGGAAACCACAATTGTTTCAATTAGTCTATCAACAAACATTTAATAAGAATACAGAGATATAAAGAAATACAAAGAAAAGCAAAAACATGGTGCCTGCCTTCAAGGAGCTCACATTCTAATAGGGGCAACAATACATAAATAACTATATACATCACATACATTTTATACATAGACACAGATATAGAGCTATCTAAAGGGAGAGAGACAGAGAGACAGATAGAGACAGAGAGAGAGAGAGAGACAGAGAGACAGAGAGAGACAGACAGACAGACAGAGAGACAGAGAGAGAGATAGGAGAGAGAGACAGAGAGGGGAGAGAGAGACAGAGAAAGACAGAGACAGAGAGAGACAGACAGACAGACAGAGGGGGAGAGAGAGACACACAGAGAGAGAGACACAGAGAGAGAGAGAGAGACAGAGAAACAGACAGAGATGGGAGAGAAAGAGAGACGGAGAGAGGGAAAAAGAGAAAGACAGAGAGAGAGACAGACAGAGAAGAGAGACAGATAGATACAGACAGACAGAGAGACACAGAGACAGAGACAGAGAGAGAGGGGAGACAGAGACAGAGAGGGGAGAGAGATAGAGATAGAGACAGAGAGAGATAAAGAGAGAGAGGAGAGAGAGATAGAGACAGAGACAAAGAGAGAGGGGAGAGACAGAGACAGAGAGAGACAGAGAGAGACAGGGAGAGAGACAGGAAGAGACAGAGACAGAGAGAGAGAGAGAGAGAGAGAGAGAGAGAGAGAGAGAGAGAGAGAGAGAGAAGTGAAGGTAATCAATCTCTGAGGAAAAATCACTAACAATTAGAGGTCTGGGAAAGACCTCCTGCAAAAAGGAGGATTTAAACTGAGTCATGAAAAGCCAGGAGGTAGAAGTGAGGAGGGAGAGCATTCCAAGTATGGGAGACAGAGGGTAGAAAGGTAGAATAAAGTGATAGGGTATTATTATGTGTGAAAAACTAGCATGAAAGTTAGTGCCCCTAGAATAATGAGTGCATGGAGGAGAGTAAAACATAAGCATGCTGGAAAGGGAGGAAGGGATGAAGTAGTGAAAGTCTTTACATATCAAACAGACAGCTTTATATTTGATTGTGGAGGTAATAGGAAGACAGCAGAGTTTATTGAATAAGGGAGTGACATAGCCAAATCTGTGCTTTAGAGAAATCATTTTGGCTGCTGAGCTGAAGACAGATTTGATGCAGGGGGAGAATGGGGAGACACACAACATGGTGAGACCCATTAAAAGGCAATAGTACCCTATTAGAATTGTAATTGTGTGAGTGGAGTGAAAAGGTTGTTTATGAGAGAGATTGAAGGTAGAAACAAGAAGATTTAATATGTAGGGTGAGTATGAGTGCACAGACTAGGAAGACAAACTTGCATCCCTGGGAAAACTGATGAAGCAAACCCACAAGGAGAAGGAAACATATAGGAAATATATGTCACCAGTGCACACATGTGGAGAGTCATATTAATAGGAAACATGTGGAGCCAGGGCATTTTTCATGGAGGAAAATTCTTGTGGGAAATATATCTGGCCAGAAGGCATGCATTGAGGAGTGACGCATAATTCTCCACCTGTTCCCATCCCCTTCAAACCAACTCTGCCTCCACCTCCCATTGTAAAGCCACCCAATCCTTCCACTGGAATGCTTGCTCCATAGGTAACAAATTGGATTTCACTTTAACCTTTTACTTTCTCCCTCCCTCCATATTCTCGCATTCACTAAGACCTTGCTGTTTTCTTATGACTCAACTTCTTTGGCTACCTTTTGAAACACTGGTTATATTTTTAAAAAATTATTTCTGAACTTAAGAAAGTAAACAATTATTTCCATATCATATTCATGTTTCTCCCTCTCCATGGAACTGTTGGTGGTGAGGAAGTTGGAATACTTTTGCTCCCTGTTGCCACTTCCAGACTCCCCCTTTATGACAATAAAAAAAAAAACTATTCTTTCTCTTTCTTCCATTTTGTTTACTTTGTTCTATCTACTGAGTTTTCTCATATTCCCCCAAAGACTTGTGACACTTAGTCAGATACCTAACCCTAGTTTATGGTGGTCATTCTATATACTTCCCAGTTTTTAATCCCTGAAAGCAAGACTCTAAACCCTAATACTGACCCAATAATATTCAGATATTGCCAGAGGTCTGTGTTTGTCATTTTTCCAACTCTCAGCCTTTTTCAAATGTCCCTGGTGATGAGTAGGTGGAGAAACAAGAGCAGAGCAATAGTTTTTCACTTTTGTCTTTGAATTCTCAGTGTCTAGAACCGCACCTTGTATGTATGAGGCACTTAACAAAGTTTTGTTTAAGTAAATTCTAATAATCCCAAACTTGTTGTCAGGAACATAATTAATCCTTCCAACTTTTTAATGAATTAAAAGCTATCTGTCTATGAGTGAAATTAGTAGGCTAGTAGAAATTTACAAAGTGCTAACGAATACTTAAATGTAATGACATTTTACTTTAAGTTGACAAAAATGAGGTGTTTAGATTGCTTAAATTGTAGAAACTACGACAAGTTTTTGGTAAAGATAACTGTTTTTATTTTACTTTCATTACAATAAGGAAAAATAGTTTCCTTCTAAGTAATTACAAGACTATAAGTAAATATACCATATATTCCCTTACCTCAATCTAGTCTTTAAAAATACATGCACAATACACACAACATACAACACACACACACATACACACACACACACACACACACACACACACACACACTAGCACTTTTAAATGAAAGACCTCAAACCTTCCCTGGGCATTATTCAATATGTGGTGTCAGGAAATCTGACAGTGCAGTTTTCCACCATGCTGGTTGCTACAAAACATGTATCTCCAGGGATGGAGAAATCCCTGTGAGTACAAGAACTAGATACCCTCCCTCACCCCAATTAACAGAAAGAGCAAATTATAAGATTCCTGGTAATAAAAATGAGTACTTTCAGGATTTATTAAATAAACCTTCCCTCTTTGCTATCATTAGCCTCATCAAAATATCACTTAAAGTTTTGAGTTATGTTAATAATAACAGACTGCTAGAAGATGATTATGTGGAGATAAGTAGAGAGGTGGGTGACCAACAGCAACTTGCTTAGGAGGTAGGAAGCTCAAATTCTAATTATAATCTTAACATTAATTAATTGTATGAGCTCAACTACCTTGGGATCCATTTTTTTTTTCATTTATAAAATGAGTAGTTTGGCCAAAATGACCTCTATCATCCTGCCACCTCTAAAATTTGATGAGTCTATAACTCCCTTTGAGTTCATTTCCCACTTTAAAATTCGTAGTTTCTTTCTAATCCTCACAGAGTGCCATTAACAGCTCCCTATAAAGTGAGATGTATTACAGGATTAGTGTCTAATATATGAGTCACAAATACAAGCTACTGAGAATTTGGTGGTTAATATGAATAATAAAAGGATGCAGTAATTCTGAACATCAGAGTATTTGCCTTTCCTCTCCTCTTCCCCTTACTCTGAACACAAAGAAGAGTTAGAGAGTAGAGTAGGTCACTGTGTTTGTAGTTGATAAATTAACTTCAAAATACCCTTTACATTGTTCTCTTTGAGTCCAAGGATGAAATCCTCATCACAGAAAAGTATCATGAATAAAAGATGTCTCATTTACATTCATTGCTTTGTCTACATAGGAATTTGGTTGTTTGCCAATATCTTAATGTCTTGAGAAAGCTGTAGGTCATTTTGCAGCCCAGAATTTCATGGCATTGTGTCACCAAATCTCATTTAATCTTCCCATTTTGTCATCAGTTTGGGGTTCAAAACACGTTCTAAATGATGAAACATTAATAACACGTAGAGGGTTTTGGTTTTTGTTGCTAAATATATGCTTGATATAGAAAAGAAAAATCCCTATGAATTGCATATGCCTTGTATATTTTATGAAGATATTCATCCAAGCTAAAACGAGCAAACAAACAAAAACAACAACAAACCATTGAGCACTTTGATGGTGAATCTTGTCAAAGAATAAAGGATAATTTGGGATAAGGCCTGACTTGTATAAATATGGTAGCTCCTATTAAATGATATAAGAAAACAATAGAGAGAAGTTTTGAGTCAATCAAAATCTGAATTAATAGAAATTTTAAAAATTAATTCTTGAATATAGTTTTATTTACATATACACATGTATATATATGTGTGTATATATGTATATGTATATGTGTGTATATATATATATATATATATACACACACACACACATATGTATACACATTCTCACACACACACACACACAGTCTTTGAAAATGTGATTGGGCCCATGATCTTGCATTGACCATGCCAATATTAACCAGTGTCTCCTTAGATTCATTTAACTGCCAAACAGTGCCAGAACTAGACTCAAGTTATCTAGGAAAGATTATTAATTACTGTCTGGATAATCTTAGGCAAGTCCCTTAACCTCTCTGAGCTTCAATTTCCTTATTTGTAAAATGGAGGTTCTAGAATGGTGCCACTTCTCTTGTAGGGTTGTCGTGAGGCAAGTGCTTTTTAAATCTTACATCTCTATAGTAATGTGAGGTCCTACGGTCATCAAGTCCTTCTCCTCTACAATTAATCCTCCACACAGCTGCCAAAATGGTGGGGTAATGTCTCCCTCTTGCTGAATAAACTCCAGCGGCTCCTTAACCTCTGAGATCAAATACGAACTCCTCAGCTTGGCAGATGAAGTCCTTCACAACTTGGTTCCTTGGCCATCTTCCCAGCTTTATTACACATGACTTCCTCCACACACTCTTCCATAGAGCCACACTGGTTTTCTTACTCTGTTACTTTGTATAAGCATTTCTAGAAAATGTGGAAAGTACTTTCTCCTTACCTTGACCTCTTAGAATTCTTAATCTTCAAAGCTCAGCTCAACTGCTACCTCCTATATGAAGTTGTTTCTGACTCTCCAAGTTGCTAGTGCTTCTCCACTAAATTGCCTTCTCTCTCTCTCTCTCTCTCTCTGTCTCTGTCTCTGTCTCTCTGTTTCTCTGTCTCTGCCTCTCTCTGTCTCTGTCTCTCTGTCTCTCTGTCTCTCTCTCTGTCTCTCTCTGTCTCTCTCTCTTTCTCTGTCTCTGTCTCTCTCTGTCTCTGTCTCTGTCTCTCTCTGTCTCTGTCTCTGTCTCTCTGTCTCTGT
>CM053582.1:290012739-290059308 GCA_028627135.1 Pseudochirops cupreus | reverse complement strand
TTCCTTGAGAATTTCTTGAAGGATGCTTCTTAAGTTCTTTTTTTTGATCATAGCTTTCAGGTAGTCCAATAATTTTTAAATTGTCTCTCCTGGACCTATTTTCCAGGTCAGTGGTTTGTTCAAGGAGATATTTCACATTGCCTTCTATTTTTTTCATTTGTTTGGATCTGTTTAAAAGTATCTTGATTTCTCACAAAGTCATTTGCTTCCATTTGCTCCACTCTAATCCTGAAGGAATTGTTCTCTTCAGAAAGCTTTTGAGAGTCTTTTTCCATCTGGCAAATTCAACTTTTTAAGGCATTCTTCTCCTCATTGGCTTTTTGGGCCTCTTTTGCCATTTGAGTTTATCTATCTTTTAAGGTGTTATTTTCTTTAGTCAGGTTGTTGGCTCTCTTTTCATGATTTTCTTGCATCCTTCTCATTTCTCTTCCCAATTTTTCCTCCATGTCTCTTATTCGATTTTCAAAATCCTTCTTAAGCTGCTCTATGGCTTGTAGGGAGTCTTCATGTTTCTTGGAAGCTTTTGGTGTGGGAGTTCTGACTGTGTTGTCTTCTTCCCGTTCCATGCTTTGATCCTTTTTGTCCCCCAAGAAGGAATCCAACATTCAATTGCTGTTCTTACTTTGCTTCCTTTGCCTGCTCATGTTGTTACCAGTCAGTTACTTGAATGTTTAGCTCTGTGGAACTCTGCTTCCAGAGGGGAAAGCTCTGTCCCAAATTGCTTGGGTTTTTGCAGCAGCCGGAGCTATTAGGAGGCTGCCATTTTTTTGCAGCCCCCACCAGCTTTGGCTCACTGGAAACACACCCCAGGAGCACCACCCAAGACTACAATCTGGATCCAGGCTGCTCAACGCAAGAGCACTTAGCCTCTGATTTCTTGGCCCCCCCTGCAGTCTGCAGGCCAGGAGATCTGAAGCAGCCATGTGGAGGTGGCTCCAGAGCCGCCGCTTCTGCTGCTTCCTTGCCCTGGAGGCAGTTTGGCTAGACTGCTTTTCTCCCCCAAATTTAGCTGAGTTCCACTGACCTTTCACTTTGTCCTTGTTTCTTATGGCTTGACAATTCTAGAAACTGCCACAGCTGCCGCTGATCCACTCTCCTGAAGGCTCCAGCTGCAGCTTGTCCTGGCCACCCCAGGGCCAAGCCACAGTTTCAGGTTGGGCTGGTTTTGGCTCCCAGCATGCTGTGATGAACCTTCCTGCCAAGCTGCTTTCAGTGGGAGATATGTTTTTCTGTATTTTTGTGAGTTTTGGAGCTTTAAAATTTGTTTAGAGTCATATTTTATGGGTATTTGAAGTGGCTATGTGGGAGCTGAGAAACCTTGCTGCTTCTATGCTACCATCTTGGCTCCGCCCCTGACCTCCCCAATTTCTTAACTGCTCCATCAAAGATCATCAGAGGCCTTGAGGTATCTTGAAAAGAATGCTGAAATTGGAATCTGAAGGCCTGGATTCCTATGCTGGTTCTATTTTTCACTCTCTTTATGACTTTGGCCAAATCATTTCACATCCTCCAGACTTAGTTTTCTCATATGTAAAAATGTGAGGGCTGGGCAAAAGGCCCTCTTAGGTCTCTCACAAATAGTAGGCACTCAATAAATGATTGTTGATTGATTGACATTGAGTCAACATAGTACTGGAAGAACTGAATTATGTGTAATCTCATGCATAAGTAAAACAGGGAAGAAAAAAGAAAGTAGAAGTTAAACAGAAAGATGATCCATAAGTGCTCCTTGGAGAGACAAATTAAAGAGTTGCCAAAGTTGGTTTTACCTTTCATCAAAAGGTAGACCATTGTTTCATGGAACCTTTGAATATCTTATATTTCAGGGACCATGATTATTTGGGTTTCACATATAATCTATTCTACTTAAATGTGAAAATGTTCTTTTTTTGGTTACTTTTAGGATTAAAAAAGTTTTTTTTTAAAAAAAAGACTACCATGAAAATCATTGCAGCTTATAAGCAACATCTATTACAGAGGGTAAATGTAGAGAAATTCTATAATGAACACAATAAGATCCTCCAAATTAAATCATTACCTTACTGTGATTCCTTGTGAATTCAATGAAAAAGTGGGAATTAGTAAGGAAGAAAGAAAAATTTTGGAAAATATGAATCAGAACTAAAGAATGAAAGAGGCCAGTCTTTAGACAGAGTTTGCAAACTTGTGGATATTTTGAACGCTTTTGGTAAGAAATGAATTGGGAGGTGCTAGATGTGGCAAGCCCTGGTTAACCTCATAAAGACTGTTTATTTCTTAACAGTCAATCAATAAACATTTATTTAAGCACCTACTATGTGCCAAGCACTGTGATAAACATTTGTGATACAACACTTTGTGGTACAAAAGGAAGTAAACACAGTCCCTGCCTTCAAGGAGCTCACAATCTTATGGGAGAAACAACAAACAAATATGTACAAACAAGCAACAAACAGGATAAATAAGAAATGACTAAGTGAAGGGTTGGAAAGGCTTTTTGTAGAAATAACTCTACTGATATGGATCATTCCTAAATCAGCCACTTGTGTATTTCCACACCACTGACTTGTTAGGGCAAAAATCAAAATTAATATAAAGTTAGAAGAAAGAATAAAAAAATTTTTTAAAAACTAAGTGAAAGGAATATATCCTGACTTAAACAAATAGGAAGATATGGATGGAAGAAAGAACATGAACACTGATTTAAATGATCTTGTATAGAAATTTAACTGGTGTAAATCAATGCTGTAACAAAGAAACCAAAAGAAATTAATAAACACCTTAATCAGAAAGCACTTGATCTTGCCAAGGAAAGCCATTTGGAATCTAAGAATTATAACTGTATAGGACACAAACTCATTTGGAAAATCTTACAAAACAAGCACTCCATAAAATTATGAGGAACATCATGTCATAGAGAAGCAGTGGAGGTAAAATGAGTTTAAAGATAGCTCACTGAGAAATTAATTCAGCAATATTATCATGAAGCCATTTTTAGATAAAAATGGAAAGACAACAAAAAAAGACTAATGGAAAAGATCTGCAACATTTTTCTTAAGTAGCTATTCATTATTAAGGATAATAAAGGTATCACACTTGGACTATAACATAACAGTATCAGATGTGTCTACACAGGAGGTAAAAAATAGCAATGAAGTGAAGAGGATGGACAAAGCACCTAAAACCCATTTTTATTGAGAGGATAAAAAAAAGATATTTTTCCCTAAAATTAATTAACTAATTAGTTAATTTTTTCATTTTCAACATTCACTTCCATAAGATTTTGAGTTCTAAATATTCTCCCCCTTCTTCTCCTTCCCCTTCCCCAAGACAGGATGCAATCTAATATAGGGTCTACATATACATTCATATTAAATATATTTTCACATTGTTTATGTTGTAAAGAAGAATTAGAGCCAACGGGAGACGCCATGAAAAAAGAAGAAAAAAATAACAACAACAAAAAAGAGCGTATGTTTCGGTCTGCATTCAGACTCCATAGCTCTTTTTCTGGATGTGGATTGCATTTTCCACTATGAGTGTTTTGTTGTTGTATACAGCGTAGTATTTGTACATCACTTTGCAAACCTTACAGTGTTACGTAGATGCTATCATTATTATCATTATTATCATTATTATTATTATTATTATCATTCTAGAATGTATGAGGGAAATCCATCCTGATGCTGACATAACTGAGGGGTCATTGCAAGTTCAATACATAAGTTTCCTGAAGGACGAGAAGATATCAAAAGCATAGGGACGAAACCTCTCAGGACTAACTAATAATAAAAAGGTGATTGAAAGGACATATTATGTGTCTATTTTTCAACTACAATTTTTTGTAACAATGACTTATATAAGTATCCATGTTCTCCTTGATGAGAATATTTGTATGGGGTATTCTGGAGGACTAGCACCTCTACTGTGAGGGCTTGCCAAGCCCTTTTTAGGGTTGCTTATCCACCTTTCTTGTCCACATGATTCACCCATCTCTCACCTGTGGCTCCGAGAAGCTATAGCATGCACAACAGTCAGACTCCAATAAGATTAAAACCATTTTAGCAGAGGGGCTAAACCAGGTTGGCTAACCAACAGGCCTCAAACTTGTTGGTGAGTTGGGGGATGTCTAACTCAAGCTTGTGAAAGCTTTGCCCTGCTGAATGGGTGAATGAGAACAGTACATTCCTTCCTGAAGCAGGCACTGTGGAGCACTCAGAGCTTGGTTAAGCATTGAAGACCCACAGGTTGTCTACCACATCCTGAGCCATTGCCAATTAATTGTCTTGAATTTGGTCCTGCCATTGGACTTTGATGATTCTGGAAGAAAGAGGCTGGTGACTGTGCAACTCTGTCTCTTTAATCCAATTCATGCAAAACCTGTGATGTCATTTGTGCTCCTCTTAAATGTAGCACAAACAATAACAACCACTTGTATGGAAGAGGAAAGCTTCTGCAGGCAATATTCTCCTATCCAAGTTATTGTAAAATCATTTTTTTATTTAAAAAATTTAAGATTCAAAAAGATTTCAAAGATTTTTAAAAATTACTGCCTTTTGGCAGATGTCACAAAAGGAATAACTTTTTCAATTCTTTGATCAATAACATCAGGCAAGGCATAAATCAAGAAGTTGTCTGTTTATTAAAGCTGTTCACCAAGATGATGGAAGAAGTCTAGCACTAGCACGAAGTAGATGATGCAGTAATTAAGAGCGATTGGGAGTTTATTGCAAAATATCTGTAATCACTCAAATGAGGTTGGCTTAGTCCAAATTGTAAGTTACATGAAACATCCTACAAAAGTCATTCGTATGTATGTCAGCACATACACATATCACATCCATAGATCCATCCAAATATCTATCTATCTATCTATATATATATCTATATATATATGTGATTATATATATATTTATATGTATATCATGGATAGACAATGCAAATGAACAATGAGTTGAGCCCAGACTAAACATAAGGAATAGAGTTAGCCAGATTGACTTCAAGAAATGGCTACATTGAGAGGATTCTGGGAAGATGGCAGTGTAGGTCAGTAAATTCCAAACTCTCAAGATTTTCCCCCACAAAAGAGTTAAAATAGCACCTTAGGGCAAACAAAGTGTGGGTGGAGATAAATAAGAACAGGGGCATAACCTGGGTCCTCCTGGGACAATTTGAGAAGATGAGAAGAAAAATCCCAGGACAAGGTTTGGTCCCTGTGAAGAGCAAACACCTCCCGGCTAGGTTCCATTTTAACAGGCAAGCAGCAAGCCTCTTAAACAACTAATAGCAAGCCCTGGGGTTAGTTGGTTTGAGAGGCTGCCTGTGCCCTAGCCCCTAGAACTTTAGCCCCTGGATTAGTGAGAGGAGTTGGGTGTCTGAGCCTGGAAAGATCTAAGGCCAAACCCAGCTGCGCCACAAAGAGTTGGAAGGTGAGAAGGAACCAGCACACACCTGCCCAGTGAGTGCAGAAGCAGAGGGGCAGAAAGCCCCTGACTGTGGGCACTTACAGGAGGTTAGAGGTTTGGCTTTGGTTTCAGGTTAGAGGGAAGAACTTCAGAACTCGGGCAAGAGGCACCATTTCCCATATCCCAGGACTAGAGGTGATTACAAATAACTAAGCTATCGCCACCAAAAAAAAAAAAATACACAGGCAAAGGAGAAGGAATCCAACTATAGAAACCTATTATGGGAGTAGAGATAGCTGGGGTTCATCTTTAAAGAGGGATATTGAAGAAAAGAAATTCCCAAAGAATAGTGTCAAATGGTCACCTGCCCAAAAAGAATTCATACAAGATCTTACAAAGGATTTAAAAAATCAAATGACAGAGATAGAGGAAAAACTAAAAAAGAAAATAAGAATAATCCAAGAAAAACAAGAAGGGTATGAAGGGAAAGTCAACCAAATGGAAAAGGAGATTCAGAACCTTGAGGAAGAAAATGACACCTTGAAAATTAGAATTGGGCAAAGTGAAGCCAGGGAAATTATAAGAGATCAAGAAATGGTTAAACAAGGGGCTGCTAGGTGGCACAGTGAATAGAGCACTGGCCCTGGAGTCAGGAGGACCTGGGTTCAAATCCAGCCTTAGACACTTAACACAAAACTAGCCATGTGACCTTGGGCAAGTCACTTAACCCCAATTGCCCGACCTTCCTTCTTCCAAAAAAGAAAAAAAAAGATTAAACAAAATATGAATAATGAAAAATAGAAGAAAAAGTGAAACATCTTATAAGAAAAAAAGGATTTGGAGAATAGATCAAGAAGACAAAATATAAAAATAATTAGACTAACTGAAAGTTATGATAAAAAAAGAATCTTGATACAATAATACAAGAGACAATTAAATACAATTGTCCTGAAGCATTAGAACAAGGGGGGAAAATAGAAATAGAAAAAAAATCAATCTCTCATCACTTAAAAGAGATACTATGAGGAAAACTCATAGAAATATCATAGTCAAATTCTGAGACCCCCAGCTCAAAGAAAAACTATTAAAAGCATCACAATTAAGACAATTTAAATATGATGGTGCCACAGTTAGAATTACACAAGCCCTAGCAGAAACATTAAAGGACCGCAGGTCCTGGAATACAACATATAGAAGAGCAAATGAACTGGGGCTCCAGCCAAAAATATTATGCCCTGCAAAGTTAAGTATTATCCTGAACAAAAAAAATGGACATTTGATAAACTCTCAAACTTTCAAGACTTTGTTAAAAAAAATCCTGAACTTAATAGAAGATTCAGCATACAAGAACCAACAGAAATATAAGGTACATAGCAAAGACTGATTATAAGGGATCCATAAGGACAAATTGTTTACTTTTTATATATGTAAAATGTATGTCAAAGATTCTTATAAATAATTGGGTAGTTCATAAGAAAGATTGGGGTAAACCTGAGCATGATATGAATTTAAAAAGTAAAACCATATAGCGTAAAAGAGTAATTAATTTATACAAATGAAGTGCAAGAGGAAGAATTAAAAACAGAGGAATTAGATGTCAGAGGAAGGCTGGTAGTTCTGGTAACCTACTTTCCTTGGGAATGGGTTTAAGAAGGAACAATACATATATATTTAGAAGAGTATAAAAGTCTTCTAAATTCAGAAGAAATAAAACAGTAGGGGCTTAAGAAGAGGGACAAGGGGAGGATCTTTAGAGGGAAGATTGAAGGAATAGGCAAATAGGGATATAGAAGGGTGTTTAGATTTATGGGAATGAGAGGATAGGGGAGGGATACTTGGAGGGGGGTAGGTGAGTCCTAGGAGGGTAATGTAGTGGGTAAAAGTGAAATAGAGGTGGCAGGAGGGGAAGGAAACAAGAGATACGCACAAACATAAAAACAAAGATCAGGAGTAGAATAGATTTCAGAAAGTATATGTCTATATATGCATATATATATATATATGTATAAGCATATATCTGTAACTATTGAAGAAACAAACTTTATTGTGGGGGGGATACATATATATGTGTATATATATCTTTATCTGTAGAGAAACATATCTAAACTTTATTGTGATTTCCTGTGGAGTTGGGGGAAGGGAAAAAAGAACAAAGTAAAAATGTGCACAGCAGAGAACAAAAGAAAACTCACAAAGAAGCAAAGAAAAGATGGACAACTTTCAATACAATAAGTATTATTTACCATATAGGCTTTCTTAAAATGAAAATTCATTGTTAGATATTTTGAATCATCTCTTATATTCTGCTATGCACATGACATGCTTTTTTCTTTCTAATTTTGTATTTAACTTCCAATATTTAAGTTTATGATATGTTTTTGTTTCTTTTCTCAATTCCGTATTTGTGTTCTAGCATTTGAGTCTAGAATAAAATTTTGAAGAAGAAAAATAAAATAAAATAAAATAGATACTAAAAAAAAATGGCTAGATCTCTTTAAAGACTCAATATTTCTCCCTGAAACAAAGGTCTGTCTTTTCAATACCATTCTACTGGTATTGCGTGACTATAAGTCATACAACTCATTCTCTGAATAATTAAGAATGAGTGTCTCTCAGAGAATAATGAAAAGGTACGTGATTGGTGTGAGCGAGCTGCAACATAGAACAAATAAAAAACAATAAGAAGTGGAGAAAAGGATGTCCTCAAAGAAATACATGATTGAAAAAGAAAATGGTCTGATTGTTTGACAAGGGTGAGCAATAGCTGATGAGGAGCTCATGTGCCCTATTCTTACCTATCCTATATCTGGGGGAACCAAGGAAAGTCCCAAAAACATTGGGTATAAGAACCTCCTTCCCACCTCCCATAGTAAACTTATGTCTGGATGTGCACAACAGTCATTAAGGAGGAATAAAAATGAATGAGTTGCTATCTTCATTGTTGGGGATGGTCCACTGATAAACTCATAGATTCACTTGAGAATGTATGAATTTTGGAGGTTATATTCATTCCATAATGAACATATTTTATCACATTTTAAAAAGCTAATCTGTTTTAAATTGTGTTAGCATTCAAAATAAATATTTGGATCTTTGATCATTATTTCCTCAATTCTTAAATGGCTTTGTTAAGCTTATCTAATCACTTGATGTTTAATATATCTATGTTTTAAAAGTATACAGTGAAATTCACATTTCAGCATCTAATCTGTGGTCTTTTTCTTCACAAAACCATCAGGAAGGATGATTTGACTTCCTTTAGAGTAACTGCTTTCATCCATTTATATAATAATTAAAATGGTAATGATAAATAGGAGTGTGAATAATAGCTTTTTTCCTCCATTAAAAAAAAGTATTATTTTGAGTTTGATAAACATATAAACAGTTCTTTGAGGGAAAAAGTATCTATGTGTAGACTTCCTGACCGTGGGATTAGAAAAAGGAATTCAATTCCAATTTGTCCCAATTAGTTTTGTAATGAGTGTTAAAATGGTTAGACTGTTGTTAGACTGACTCCAGCCTGGCCTTGGAAACATGGCAAACAGTCCTGGGAGGATTTAAATCAGTTTTTAATTCTCAGGTCTCCCATCTAGCTTCATGGCAATAAAGAGGAACAAGTAATAGCTCTCTCCATCCCTCTTCCTCCCTCTTCCTCTCCTTCCTTATTCCCTCCCCATACCTTCCTCTATCTCCTAACACTCTACCCCCTTTCCCTCCTCCAACTCTCTCCCGACTCCCAGAGAGTGGATCCAGGTACACAGAAGATCCTCTGAAATAATCATGGCTCTTTTAGACATAATAGGGTTTGAGGATCAGGAATTAGGGCTATGGACAAGGTGTATGAAACCTTATGAAAGAAGGATGAGGATTTCAGGTATATCAGCACCCAAGATCAATGAGACATTTAAGATGACTGCCACAATGTCATAGGTCCAGTATTCTAAAAGCATTTGTGATACTTCTAAGCCATAAAGTAGAAAAAGGAAGCATTGACTCTGGAATTACAAGACATGGGTTTACATTCCAGTTTTGCCACTTAATTCCTTTGTGACCTTAGGCAATCACATCAGCACTCTGGGCCTCAATGTCCCTATGCGGAAAGTGAGAGGACTGAACTAGACAAACTTTAATGTCCCTTCTCCTTAAATTGATGAGCTAAATTTCTGACTACCTCTTCCCTAGGAGGGTTAGTGAGCTAGCCATGGCTTGATACTACACACTGGACATTTTCAAGCTACCTAAGGCATGAGAGAAAGAAGTCAATAGCTTTGCCAAACATTCCCAAAAATCCATGCTTAGAATAGTAATGATATGGGCGAGAGAGGAGATTGTCAAAAGGAAGATGTTCATACTTCATCTGGGGCCTGATGCTTGTTCCCTTAAATTCAACACGTGTGTGCACGCACACACACACACACACACACACACACACACACAATTATAAATACAAGCAGTAACTGATTATTTCCCAAAGAGAGAAGGTTCCTAAAGACGTGACCAAAGGGTCTGATGTTGGTTAGAAGATGCTTTCTGGAAAACTATTCTCATAAAGCTTTCAGTAAATCTACCTGCAACAACAAGCCCAAATAGCAAAGGCTGATTGTTTTGTTTTAGTGCCCCTACAAAGGCAATGCTTTCTGGTGTCTAGGGGATGGTATTCTCTTGATAACTCCTTGTTCTTCCCAAGAATTACCATACAAACTACTTCCCATACTGTAAATTAGAGAAACATAAACATAAATTAGCACACTGGCACTTGACAATTGAACTGCAACAATTGAGGGCTGCACTTGAAATGTTGTAAGCAGACTTGTAAAATGCATGCAAAACAATTGCTTTCGTGGAGGAGGCCTGCCATCTTCTCCAAAGCAGCCTGAATAATGAAGAGGGGATTGTATGCAAAGGACCTGATAGAGCCTTACCCCAGTCACCCCGCTGGCTGGCCTTGCATTAAAACCACCTCCCTTATCAGTCATAACTTAATTGTTTCTGCCTCTAAGGTAAGTTATGTCTTGGCTGAAGGTAAACATTTTGTCCAGAAATGAGTACAGTAAATCCCTTCAGTGGCTATCTTACATGCCTTTAGTTAAGTAATAATAAAGGGGTCAAGAATAATAATGCTGTTTGCCACTCATAAAGTTTGCAAAAACACTACCTATATTGTCTCTGCCTCTCTGAGCCTCACAGTATTCCTTTGAGGTAGGTATAGATATTATTCTCTCCACTTTATGGATGAGGAAATTGAGTCTCTGACTAGCCCAGAGTCACTTAGCTCTTAAGAATCAGTTAGGATTTGAACTTGGGTCTTCCTGACTCCAAGTCCAGCAGGGAATCCACTACAGCTATCCCTTCCCATAGTGCTTCTTTGCCCATCAGGGTTTCCATACATAGAAGGTCAGCATAAGAAATTAAATGAGAATTTTGGGGGAGTTTTGAAGAAGTCACACTTGATACTTGAAGGCTAGCAGATGACATAGGAAAAAATTCAGAAACTCACAAATACATAAAATATATTATGATATAATATCAAGATATTTTATCTTTTAATACTGTGCACAACACATAAAAGAAAAAGAAAACAAAATCAGGCTTCTTCTCTGTTACAAAGGAAGGGACAACATTTTTATGCGGATTTTCAAGATGGGGGGGGGGAGGTGCAGGGCATCCCCCTAAGCCCCATAATGTGGAAGGGATAACTATACACTATCATATCTGTCTTCTAAAAAACCTACGCTGTAAGCACTAAAGAGAATGAAATGTGTCATTCATCTCTGCCCCTCCTTTCTGTGTCAGTATTTCTATTTTTTGTTCCTGATAGGATAATGTCCTCCCTCCCCACCCCATTACTCTCGACACTTATCCTGGGTCTCAGTTTATTTCTCAGCTGGTTGCCAACTTATTATTCCTTAATAAGAAATTAACTGATAATTAACTGATAACACCTAAAGGTCTCTAGATATACTGGTAAAAACAAAGGCCTGAGAGTCAAAACCGGAAGGTCTAAATCACAAATCTGCCACTTATTAGTTTACTGTGTCTGGTTCTTTGAAATTTATTATTCTCCATCTATGAAAAGGGATTAAACAATAACTTCTGTCTTACCTAACTCACAAAACTGTGAATAAATAAAATATAAGGTATAGGGAAAATACTTTGTAGTCAATCAATAAACAAAACAAAACAAAAAAGTGTGCCAGGCACTATGCAAAGAATATAGAGAAAGGTTAAAAAATACAGTCCTTGCATTAAAGAGCTCACAGTCTAATGGGGGAGAAAACATGCAAATAACTATGTATAAACAAACATTGGTTAGGCCTCGGCAACAGATTGGATTTGGGAGTGAAAGAGATTGAGGAGTAGAGAATGACTTCTTGTGAATAGCAAAGTGCCGGACAAATGTAAGATATTTCTAAGAGCAGCATATTTAAAGAATGATCCTTCCTAAAGGTATTTTTTTTCAAAAGGGAATTTTAAATTCAGCTGGTTTTAGAGCTGACCCAAGGAAAGACAGAGGCTATTTGTGGCGAGCGAAAGGCAAGCTTGCCTTCTGCTGTTTGTTCACACCTACTGCTGGGTCCCTAAGGCTAAGTGAATATAGGTAGTCAGTGTGTCTCCACCCCTCCTGAATCCCTTCAGTGTTGTTTTTTATGAAGACCTGAACCATAGCCCCAAATCACAGAATCAAAAAATCTCAGAGTTAGAAGGAACCTCAGAGGCCTTCTAATCCAGCTGGTACCTAACCAAGAATGCCTTTTAGTTCAACATTTATTAAGTACCTAGAATGTGCAAGGCACTGGGAATTCAAAGGCAAATCACAGTAGGGTTACTGTCCTCAAGAACCTTATATTTTATTCAATGAATAAAATTTGTATGGGAATGAATACAAAGTAATTACAAGAGGGAGAGAATGTTAATAACTGCGGAAAATCAGCAAAGGCTTGGTATAGGAGTTATTGCACTTTAAAGGAAATTCAGGATTCTATGAGGCAGAAATGAGGAGAGAGTGCACTCCGTACATGAAGTACCACTCACATCAAGACTTAGGGGCAGAATATAGAATGTCATGTATCTCTCTGGAGGCATTACTATCAAGTCAATTTGACTAGACCAGAGAGTGTGGAAGGGGCATGGAATGAAATGAGACTCTAAAGATAAGAGGGAGTCTGATAATAAAGGTCTGGTTATAGAGGGTTTAAAAGGCCTGGCTAAGGATTTTTAAATTTTTTTCCTAGAGGTATTAAGGAAACAATGAAGATTTTTGTATAGGAGAATAACATGTTGGAGCTATATTGGGAATATTATTTTGGCAGTAAATAGAAATAGAAATTAAAGAAGACAGAGAATGGAGATATGAAGCCCAATTAGAAAGCTTTTCTTATGATTTTGGCAAGAGTTAATGAAAATCTGAAGTGCGGTGATGGTCGCAGGAGTGGAAGGAAGGGAACAGACATGGAGAAAAGAGACTTGGAGGTATGATCAACAAAACTTGACGATTGACTGGAGGTGGAGGGGGCAGAGAAGAGAGAGGCAAAGTTGTCTCCAAGGTGGCAAACCTATATATGACTGAAAAAATGGCCATGCTGTAAACAGAAATGGGAAAGCTTAGAAGAAAAATGAAATTGGGAGAATTATAATGAGTTACATTTCAGATATGTTGACTTTGAAATGCTTATGGGACATCCAATTAGAAATATGTAAAAGGCAGTTGATAATACTGGACTGGAATTCAAGAGATAAATTAGGGACAGACTTATACATTTGGGTGTCATCTGCATTGAAATGATAAATGAACCCTTGAGAATTGATGTGATCACCAAAAGAGACAATTGTTGTTGTTCATCTTTTGTTTTCAAGGAGGACCAAGGACACCATGGGCTGATGTCTTGACTTGTGCATGACTTGGATCTAAGTGAGGCAGATTTGCACAAAATTGTGAGCTTCTCTTTCTCTTCCAATAAAGAGAGAAAAGAGTGCAGAACAGAGCTTTGGGGGAACCCCAAGTGTATCTGAGGAGAAGAAGTGCGATCCAGAATAGGAGACAGAAGACAGATAACCAGGAGAAGGAACAAGACAGAGCAGAATCAGAGAAGCTAGGGGAGAAGAAAGTCCCAGATGAGGGTGGTGTTGGCAGTTTCAAAAGTTACAAATGGGATGAGAACTGAAAAAAGGACACTGAATTTAGAAGTCAAGAGATTATAGGAGTACTTGAAATGAGCAGTTTCAATAAAAAAGTGATGTCAGAAGTTTCTGATGATGAAATGGAGGCAACGAATGTAGACAATGTCTTCTAGGAGTTTGGTAAGGAAACAAAATGAAGAGACAAAGATGAGAGTTTGAGAGGATTGCAAGATCATGCATTTTTTAAAAATTAATTAATTTATTTTTAGTTTACAACATTCAGTTCCACAAGTTCTTGAGTTCCAAACCTTCTTCCCCTTCCTTTTCTCCCATTCCCCAAAACAGCATGCAATCTGATATAGGCTCTACACATACATTCACACCAAACATACCTTCACACCAGTCATGTTGCAAAGAAGAACTATGACCAATGGAATGAACCATGAGAAAGAAGAAACAAAACAAAAAGAAAGATAGTGCAAATAGTATGCTTTGATCTTCAATCTCTATAATTCTTTCCTAGATGTGGACAGCATTTTCTATCACGAACCCTTTGGAGTTGTCTTAGGACCTTGCATTTTTGAGAAGAGCCAAGTCTATCAAAGTTAGTCATCACACAATGTGGCTGTAACTATCTACAATGTTCTCCTGGTTCTGCTCCCCTCAATCAGCATCAGTTCATATAAGCCTTTCTAGGTTTCTCTGAAGTCTGTCTGCTTATCATTTCTTACAGCACAACTTGTTGAGCCATTGCTCAGTTGATGGGCACCCCCTCAATTTCCAGTTCTTTGCCACCACACAAGAGATGCTATACATATTTTTGTACATGTGGGTTCTTTTCCCATTTGTATGATCTCTTTTGGGATACAACCCCAGAAGTGGTATTGATACAAAGCTTTTTAAAGGTTGGCGAGGCTTAGGCAGGTTTGAAGAGAGTGGTGAAAATTGATGAAAGTGAGGAGATAAGGGAATGATGGAGGGGACAAGCTTCCAAAAGAAACAGAAAGGGGAGAGATTAAGAGCGATTAGTTTTGAAAAGGAGAATCATTTTCTTCCCCCCCTTTACAATTTTATCATTTATTTATTTTTGACATTTTTTTTAAAAATTGAGTTCCAAATTTTTTCTCTTCCTCCACTCTCTCCCTCACCCATTGAGACAGCAAGCAATATATCAATTAGACATGTGAAACCATGCAAAACATATTTCCATATTAACCATGTTGCAAGAAAATCCAAGAAAAGTAAAGAAAATGAAGAAATTATACTTCAATTTGCACTCAGTGTTCATCAGTTTTGCTCTTTGCTGGTAAATAACATTTTTTCATGAGTCCTTCTGAATTGTCTTGGATCAAGTTAAGTCTTTCACAGTTTTTCACTGTGAAACACTGCTGTTACTGGGTCTTCCCAAATTTCATTTCTTATAGCACAACAGTTTCCGTCACAGTCGATTATCACAACTTGTTCAGCCATTCTCCAATTGATGGACAACCCCTCAATTTCTAATTTTTTATCATATAAAAACAAGCTCCTTAAAATATTTTTGTGCAAATTTGACTCTTTTGTTTGATCTCTTTGGGATACAGACCTAGTAGTGGTAGGTCAAAGGGTATGCACAATTTTATAGCCCTTTGGGCATAGTACAAATTATTCTCTAGAATATTTAGACCAGTTCACAAATCCACCAATAGTGCATCAGCATACTTATTTTTCCACTTCCCTGTCAGTATTTGTCATTTTTCTTTTCTGTCTTGTTAGTCAATCTGAAAGACCTGAGGTGGGAATTCAGAATTATTTTAATTTGCATTTCTCTAATCAATAATGATTTAAAACATTTTTATATGACTGTAGGTAGCTTTGATTTCTTCTTCTGAAAACTATCTTTTCTTATTCCTTGACAATTTATCAATTTGGGAATGACTCATTTTTTAAAAATAAATTTTATTCCATTCCCTATGTATTTGAGAAATGAGGCCTTTACTGTAACAATTTTTGATATGACGTCATTGTCTATGATATTTTTTAGTAAAACACAGTTTCTCTGTATATCTCTTTTAATTACATCTATTTTTGGTTTTGCTTTGTTTAAGATCATGGGTTCTACCCCTGCCTTTCTTAAAAACCACAGCTGAAGTACAATAGATTCTTCTTTGTTTCTGTTGGATGAATTCTGTTGGATTCTGGTTTCTAATCCGTTCTGCTATCTGCTTCTGTTCAATGGGTGAAATCATCTCCTTCACAATTATGAATATTAATTATGTATTTCCCTTATCCTATTTTTCTTTTGTTTATACTTCTCTCTCACTCTTTTTACTCTGTTCCTCTTCAAAAGCTGTTTTCCTCTTGAGCACTGTCTCCCATATTCCCGTCCCCCACCACCCTCTTTCTCTTATCCTCTGCCCCTCCCACTTCCCTGTTGGGTAAGATAGA
The DNA here is from genome assembly GCA_028627135.1 of Pseudochirops cupreus. Lineage (NCBI taxonomy): Eukaryota > Metazoa > Chordata > Mammalia > Diprotodontia > Pseudocheiridae > Pseudochirops > Pseudochirops cupreus. Next base: position 290,043,379 of record CM053582.1, on the reverse strand, counting down.
TTTCTATGCCCAGCTGTGTGTTTGTGTGTGTGTGTGTGTGTGTGTGTGTGTATTTTCCTCTCTCTTTGAACCAATTGTGATGAGAGTGAGATTCGAAACACTCCCTCCCCCAACCCTAATTCCTTGTCCACACTTCTTTTTTCTTGTATTCTTCTTACACATTAGATAATTTTCCCCTTTCTAAGGAGAATCTTTTCTATAGCATTCCCCAACAATAGCCATATATTTTTACTTGAAGACCTGTAGCAGGGAGAACTCATTACCTCTCCACTCAGACCATTGCAATTTTGGTTAGATCCCCCTCTTCATCAAACCTAACCCCAAATCTCCATTTACTACTCTTGATTCTGTCCTCTGGGGCCAAGCAAAACAATTTTGTTCTCTTACCCACATAACAACACTTCAAATACTTGAAGACGGTTAAAATTCCCTTTTCCCCAAATCTTTTTCCAGCTAAACATCCATAGTTCCTTTACCCTCGCATAGCATGATTTCTGGTCTTCTTGCCATTGTGGTCACATTCTGCTGAATGCTTATTAATGTCCTTAGTATTATCTTTCTAGAGCTATAATCTGGATTTGGGCTGCTCAGGACCAGAAATACCAGAATAAGCACCACCTCCCCTTCCCTCCAGTCATGGACTCCACACTTCTCTCAATGCATTCTAAGACCATGTTTGCTTTCTTTGCTTGTCATAGCACACTTAACTCATATGGCACATAGTCAACTAAAATGCTCAGATCTCTTTCAGGTGAAATGGTGTCTGCCTAGGCCTCTATTTACCCTCATTAACATTTCATCCCACCAGACATGACCCTATTTTTTTTTTGCCCGCTAAGATTTTCTTATTATTGTTGTTCAGTTTCAGCTGTGTACAACTCTTTGTGACCCTATTTGGGGTTTTCTTGGCAGAGATACTGGATTAGTTTGCCACTTCCTTCTCCAGCTCATTTTACAGATGAGGAAACTGAGGCAGACAGGGTTAAGTAACTTTCCCAGAGTCATACTGCTAGTAAGTGTCTGAGGCTGGATTTGAATTCAGGTCTTTCTGACTCCAGGCCTAGCATTCTATCCATTGTGCCACCTAGCTGCCTCTTGAATTTCCTGGCTGATCCCAGTTTGGGGTCATGAAGACGATTCTCCATTCTGTATTTTTATCATTGTCCTCTCTTTTGAGGTTTGACCCCTCCTTTTCATCTCACTATTAGAATCACTTTAGAATCTCTGTGGCATTCTACATTTCTCAAGTCCAAAAATGAATTCTGTAACAGTGTCTTCTGGAGGGAAAGGTAATATAAACATAAACTTATAAACACCTCTATCTTCTGGAATGCTGGTTGTCAAAATTTTGGGTCTCTGTACTATTTCAGTTAGAACGATCTTATGAACTCCCTATTCTACCCACTCCTTCACTGGGAATAATAGCTCCCTCAAAGATGGTGTCCCGTTTTTCAGTATAATACACATCCCTATTCCTATATCTATCATTTTGTACCATTGGAGAAGGGAGATGGAAGGAGAATGATGAGGATTTCAGGCCAAACTTTTAGATTCTCTTCCAGGAAGACTGGAGAGAAGATAATAGCCCTAATCCAATGACCCTTTCAATTCTGTGTATAGCTAAAAGATGCTAGAATCCAATTAGTGCTTTATTTCAGTTGACAGTATTACTAAACTATAACAGCAACATGATAAATATTCTCAAGAGCTCTCAAACTTCAGTTGGTGAGTTTCCAAACATGAAAAATCATATATTACTATTAATAGTAATGTTAATAAAACACTTACTCTTATTCAAATTTAAGATGAATCATTACTTGTCAATATGGGAGAGTGTATTCTTGGTCAGATATGGGTTGTGCTAGATGACTTCTGAGATCTTTTCCAATTCTTAGCTCCTATGATTTTTTTTTCTTGATTCTTTTATTGGTCTGGAATCTCATTCAGACACCAGCACATCCCGTTTTTTTGGTCTTAGGATCAACCTATGGACCACATGTTCAGCTGTTTTTCGGTCATGCCTGACTCTTCATGAGTGCATTTGGCGTTTTCTTGGCAAAGATACTAGAGTAGTTTGCTATTTTCTTCTCCAGCTCATTTTACAGATGAGGAAACTGAGGCAGACAGGGGTCAGTTTCTTGCCTAGGGTCACATAAGTAGAAAGTGTCTGAGTCAGATTTGAACTCCAGAAGATGAGTCTTCCTGACCCCAGGCACAGCATTCTATGTACTGTGCTATCTAGCTGCCTTATGGAAGACACTTACTTGGACCAACTCATCAAAGAATGGGCATCACTATTAAGAATCTGATCTAAATCCTATAATTATCATTGGTATATTAAAATGAAAATTAATTTCATTTTTTTTGGACTGGACTTGTGACTTTATTGATGCAGGAAGCTCCCAGTAAGGAAATGCCCTCCACCAATCTTGCTTGACAACTGGTCTAAGCCTTCAAAGTCTTAGCAAGTTGCCTGCTTTATTCTTATGGGTGGATTCTTATGCAAAATATATATAAACAGCTTAGAGATAGTTATTGCCACATGAGTGTTTCCCCTATATTGTGGTTGTTTTTAGTTCTATTCTGACTTTTACATTCAACTAAATTAAGGATGTTTATGGATACCAGAATCTTGACTAATAGTTCTTTTTCTTTTCTGCTCCTTCAAACTTCCTGATTTTACCCAATTATTTCATAAGAGGCTTTTGGTTCACAAATAAAGTAAAACAACACCAAGCAGTAAAAACAAGAACTAAAAGTATTAATGGAGTCTGATTATCTTTTAAGATAGACTGATCGCTCTATTCAATTCAAAAAACATTTTAAAAGTACCACCTAGGTAAAATCAGCTTGAGCATCTCAAGACTCCTTGTCCTAGCACAGTGCTGTTTTAGGGATAGCATAGATATGAGGCACTGTGCTAGGACAAGGAGTCTTGAGATGCTTAGGCTGATTTTACATCTTGCCCAGGGCAGGTTCAATCATTGCTTTCAGACCAATAAGCATACAACATTTTGATTAAATGGTCAGTTTTACCTAATCTCCACAGGGCGCGAATACATAAATCGTATGAAACTGACAGTAAAACAGACAGTTTAGGGTGTGTGTGTGTGTGTGTGTGTGTGTGTGTGTGTGTGTGTGTGTTTGTCTACCCAGGACATGAAGGGATAATTGAGGCTTTCAGCATCTCTGGTGGAAAAGTTTTAGCTGACTGGACCCATAAAGGGGCAGCTGGGATGTGCATGCCCCTCTACTTAGTGCTATAAACTGGAAACTAGAGAAGTTTCAAAGAATGGGGAAGGAGCTAGTTATTGTTTTTAAACGAGAATTGAGTCAAGATGAATCTTAACAGTCAGGTCATTCTCAGGAAACCAGGAAGTCAGACTGGGGGTAGGGAGAAGAGTGACAAGAATGACAACATTATGAAGAGGGAAGGGAAAATGAGCAGACATCACACATGAGGATGGAACATGTCATTGCAAGAGGTCAAGAAGTTTTCTGAATAGGAAAATTCTATGAGGTAATCTTGGATTTTCCTTAAAGAGATTCATCTCATGCTCATTCTGAAATAGGTCAGAATTAGGGACAATTAACTGAGGTGGAATGAGTGTTCAGAAATGAGATATACTAGGGAGATACCCCACCCCTGCCTCTCCCTTCACAGTCACCAGATTTAGTCTAGAGATTGTGGTAAGGACAAATAAGAAGGCTTCTTGCTGTAGTCATCATCCTTACACTAATAACATTTCTCCCCCTCCCCCATTGACAAACTGATATTGATCTTATTTCTGATATCCCACCTCGGTGGGTAGAGAGGACTGTTGAAGGGAAAGGTAACAGGTATTAAAAAAAGGCAGCCAGGTGGTTTTGTTGACAATTGGTTACACAGCTCTGTTAAGTTGTTGTTGAAGAAGATCTATAGGAAAAGGTACTGTTGAATTTGCTTCTAAGTCTTCAATCTTGAACAGGACCAAGAAGGCAGGGAGGTGATGACATGGCATGCAAATGAATTGGATTTGAGGAAAGAAGGGCTATGCAAAGACATCAGCCTCACTTTCTCCTCTGGAGCTATCTGGGTCCAAGGGCAAGATACAGATCAGGATGACTGGAGATGGCCCTGTATGCTGTGGGAGACCTTGACTTTTTTAAGCTAATAGGTCTCAGTTTGACTGAGACAATGCCCAATAAGTGATTAAGGCTAGATAACAAATGACACAGAAAAATGATCTCTTTTATCTAGTCCAGAAAAAAAAATGATCAGGAAGGGGAAGACCTTTGGCAGTTTCTGGCCAAAGCAGAAACAATTGCTATTTACTTTCACTCTGAGCCCAAACAATGACCAAGTGGGACTTGGCCTTGAACCTGTTGTTGGTCAATCAAGGAGAGCCAGAGTGATTTGGATTTAAGGCATGGTCCTTAAGAAAGAAATATAGCCTGTGAACCCCAAGATATTCAATAAGGTTTCATCAACCAGAATTTGCATTCCTTTGGGAGGGCACCTGCGGATAAGGGTATGATACCCTGTGTGGACAGAGGGAAGGGAAGGGAAAGAAGAAAGGAAATAAGAAAGAAAAAAGGAGGGAAGGATGGATGGAAGGAAGGAAGAAAGGTCAGTTCCACTTGGGTCTCCAGTGAGGAAGCTCCTGCTACTAATCATAGAAGTTCTTATTTATCTTTTTTTTTTTTTTTTTGCTTTTTGGAGGGGGTAAAGTAGGGTAATTGGGGTCAAATGACTTGCCCAAGATCACACAGCTAGTTTTATGTTAAGTGTTTAAGGCCAGATTTGAACTCAAAGTCCTCCTGACTCCAGGGCCAGTGCTCTACTCACTGCACCATCTAACCCCTAGCCTGCTCCCTATCCTTCTTTCTTAAAGAGGACCATTACATCAGAGAGGTGATGCCATGACTATGCAAAGTTACCAGTCTCACTTTCTTCTTAGGAGCCATCTGGGTCTTGGATGTTCATGGAAAAGGACTTGTACAATGATAGGACTGAGGTATACTATCTTTAAAAAAAAATCTTTTTTTATTAGTTTATTTTCAGTTTTCAACATTCACTTCCACAAGATTTTGAATTCCAAATTTTCTCCCCATCTTCCCCCTTCCCTCATCCTAAGACACTGTGCATTCTGATTACCCTTTCCCCCAATATGCCCTACCTTCTAACACCTCCCACCCTTCTTATCCCCTTCCCTTCTGCTTTCCTGTAGGGCAAGATAGATTTCCATATGCCATTGCCTGTATATTTTATTTCCCAGTTGCATGTAAGAACAATTAACATGTGTTTCAAAAGTTTGAGTTCCACATTCTCTCCCTTCCTCCCTCCCTCCCTCCCCACCAACCCACCCTCATTGAGAAGGCAAGCAATTTGCTATATGCCATACATGTGCAGTCATGAAAAACACCTCCATAATAGTCACGCTGTGAAAGACAATTATATTTCCCTCCATCGTATCCCACCCATTTATTCTAGTCTTGACCCTGTCCCTCCTAAAAAGTGTTTGCTTCTGATTACCTCTGCCCCCATTTGCCCTCCCTTCCATCATCCCCCCCCCCTCTCTTATTCCCTTTCCCCCTACCTTCCTGCAGGGTAAGATACCCAATTGAGTGTGTATGTTATTCCCTCCACAAGTCAAATTTGATGAGAGTAAGGTTCACTCATTCCCTCTCCCATCCCCTCCACTGTAAAAACCTTTATTTGGCCTCTTGTTATGTTAGATAATTTACCCCATTCTACCTCTCCCTTTCTCCTTCTCCCAGTATATTCCTCTCTTGCTCCTTAATTTTATTTTTTAGATATCATCCCTTTATATTCAACTTGCCCTTTGGGGGGGGGGGGGAGGCTCTCTCTCCATATATATCGAACTCCTCTAATACTGAGAAAGTTTCCAGCTTGCCTTTTGCATCTTTGGTATTTTTCTCAACCTGTTCCCTTTGCTGCTTTTGCATTTCATCTAAAGATTTCCATCTCTGGGAGTATTCAAACTCAAAGGTGCGGTGCTGAGCAAAACGTTGTGGGTTCTCCTCTCTCCTTTAGATACCTTGGATTCTTCTGTGCAAGCTTTTCTGGAAGACCTTCTCCATCTTCTAGTTGCTCAAGTGGTTCCACAAGGACTGGATGAGTTGTCAACAAAAACACTCCTTCACTGCATCGTTCAAATGTTTGTCTTGCAGCTGGCTTAGAAGCAAATTCAACAATGCCTTTTCCTGTAGATCTTCCTCGATCATCAACAATTAAGACAGTCCTTTCAGTAGGTCCAAATTGGCTGGATGCTTCTTCCAATAATTCATTGGAAACATAGTGCGAAAGTGACACGTGTGGCAAAGCAGGGTCTCATGGGTATATCATCAGCTTCTGCTTTTGCAATTTCTGCCAGGGCTCTAGATTCCTGTTTCATAAAAGCGAATCCTTTGCCCTTGTTGATAAAGACTTCACCAGGTTCTCCATATTTAGCAAATAATCTTTTAAAGTGTTGTCTGTAACATCAGCTGGCAAATTTCCAACAAATCACCTACTTCGCTGTGTGTAAGTTTTTTCTCCAGGACTCCTCAATAGAGACAAATTTCCTTTAATGCCCTCTGAGGCTGAAATCTTCTCATCACCATGTGATGGGGCGGCAGTGCCACAGATGGTACTGTAGGTGATGCCGCCTGCCCCCTCGGGGCCCTCCGCTGCCCCAGTGTGGCAGCTTCCGGTGTTCTCCCCGAGAAGTGAGTCCCAGGCCCCCGGGCTTCGGCCCTCTGGACATCTTGCCTTTGGGCCCACCCGGGTTTGGGCCCGGTTTAGGCCCGCGGCGCCCACGTGGAAGAGGTTTGCTGAGGCCCCCCAGGAGGGGCCAAAGGTCTGGACGAGGACTGAGAAGCCGCCGAGCCTGGGCCCGCTGGCCCCTAGGAACCCTGAGGGAGGCGCGGGACAGCGTGGAGACAGAGGCTGGCGCGGTGGTGCCCCTCGTGGGTCTGGGGCTGCTGCCCCGAGGGAGTCTTGGCTTTTGTAGGTCTGGCGACGACGCCTGCTGCCGCGTCTCCGCCGCCACTGCCACAGCCGCCTGCCCGGCCTGCGCCTGAGGCGGCGGGATGGAAGGCTTAGGACCGATCTGGACGGGACCCGTGCTCGGCTTGGCTCAGGCCACCGGCTCGCCCGCCGCCACCACCGCGCAGGTGGAAGCCGCCCCCGCGACCCCGGAACCGGTCCCAGGACGTGTCCGTGATCAGCGGGCGGGCGAGGCAAAAACAGAGAAGTCGCTCGGGAACGTGGAGGCCACCTTACTGATTACAAAATGGCGGGGGACGCAAGCCGAGGAACTTTATCTTTGAGGTCTCTGTGAGTGTGTAGAGTCAGGAGAGCATGCACACATAAACTTGGGCTTGTGTTTTAGTTGGGAGCTAAATCCATAGTTCTTACAAGTATCTCCATAGTCCCTTTGAAAACTGGTTTTACCTTTCAAAGCTTTAAAATACATGTAATATGCACCATAGTAGATGGAAAAGAGAAATGGCTCCTGAGCCATAAGACCAGCATTGACCTCCCTCACCACCTGTGCGGCCCTGGTAAGTTTATTTAACTTATCTGACCCTTAGTTTTCTCCTTCTTAAAATGAGGGCGTGGGAGTAGGGAAGGTTATCCCAGACGGGATGATACTTGGGTAGGCATGTGACCCACTCTCGCTCGAGGATGCGGGAAGCGGTGGCCGGCCCTCAGGCCACACCCTGGTAGAAGCGCCCCGGGCCCTGAGGCAGCTGCCAGAGGCCTCGTGGAGCCCTTAGAGCTTAGTGAGACATCCCAGGTCATCTCTGCTCGCCGGGGCGCTGTCGGTCACCTTGACCCTAGTCCTGCCGCTGGACTTCAGTAACCGGGAGAGATGGAGGCTGGCAGCTTTGTGCAGCTCTGCCCCGCCTAACTTCGATTCACGCACGGGCCAAGGCATCACCCCTGATATCCTTGGTCCTCTTTAAAAAATGAAGGACCACCAGCAAGTCCACTTTTTTCAAGCCATTTTTTTTCAAGCACCAAACCTGTCATTTCAGAATTTAACCATTCAGTGCCAAAAGCAAAGAACAAGTGTTGAATAAAAATTAGACATCTAGTCTATAAATTCAGGGAACTTCCTTTCTTTACAACTCATATACTTTACTTCCTTCAGACTCCCAAAGGAACAGCTGCATATTTTCCAAGCAAAAATAGATGGGTTGATACATGAGACTGAGAGCAGCACCAGACTCTTAATTCTGGCTTCATCAATAAAAATCCGAATCGGTGAAGAGAGAATTAGAAAACTGGGCCTCTGCCTGAGTTCCCTATGGTTATTTATTGATTATGCAAGAGGGAGGATTTCGAATTTTCTCTCCATACCTCCCACCCCCAACCTGCCATATCAGTTTTCAGCATTTGACCCAAATGTAAACTAGCATAAGTAATGCATTGATTAAAAAAAAAACTTTTGATTTTATGTTATCTACATTTTGCAACACATTTCTATTTCTTTGAGAGAAATATCCCTTTTAACAAAGAACTTTAAGAGTTTATTCCTTTTGACTTCCCATTGGTGTTTTGTCCCACTTAAGTTCTCATAAGAAATATGAGAACTTGTATGGTTGTATTGAATGGGGTTAGTCCAAAGTAGGTTTGTAGCCAAAAGGGGCTGTTATAATGAAGGTTGACTCATCCTCGTTCTGCTTATGAATACTGACATATCTCCTAAAATTGTAGTTTCACACCTCTTGTATATAAAGAAACCAGAAGTTAAAGAATTTTATAATAATGAAAGAATGTTGGATTTGTTAAAAGAGTTACTATGAGAACATTTTTAAAAATTCTTTCCCAATTTAACACCTTGTGCTTTAACACATATGGGTTTCTTTTATTGTGGTGTCTAGCATTATTTTGCAGAGGATTGTACTTTCAAGAATGTTTTAGCACATGTGGGTGAGTTTAAAGTTACAGTTACAATGGTGCTGAAGGGCAATCGAGCAGTAATTATAAAGAAGCAAAATAACTGGTGGCAGATGAAATATGTGGAACCAGCTGACCCACAGAAGGTCTTTATTGAGACACCTTTCTTTTGAAAGCTGAACTAGAAGTCTTATAAATTAGGGCAGATTCATTAGATGTGGCATGGGCTTTGTACTTGAAAAAAGAAATATTTAGCTTCCTTTATGATTTAGTACCACTATTTTGCCTAAACTGGAACTCTAATTTGAGGAATGAAAGCAGGAGGGAAAATTTAACCAAAAGTATAAATCCTCTCCCCAGATAAAAGCCTATTTAGGGTTAAGGGCTATAATTCTTGCCTTTTGTAATCCAATGAGTCATAGAATGTGACAGTTTGAAGGGTCATCTCATCTGACCCTCTCATTTTACAGATGGGAATGATTTCATCCATCCTTAGGATTATCCTAGTCACTATTGAATTTTATTTCCTACTTAACAGGTGTGTGGTTGTGGGTTTAAAAAATTTTTTATATTTTGAGAATTAAAATAGCAAGATTTAAAAATCTCAGTCTTTAAGAGTTTTTGTTTTGAGGGAGGGGAAAGAATCTTAACTTGTACAAAAGGGAAGGTGAAACATGTGCTGAACAGATGTTCTCCTCAAATGCATGCCAGAACAAATTAAAAATCAGACTCCAGCTTACTTGTAATTTAAATGATAAGCTCATCTCTATAGTTGTATGAAGGCTTGGGGGGTGGGCAGGGGGAATGATACTTCTCCATGGGAAGCTCAGAGTTTTGTAAGTTATGGGAATTGGCTTTCCAAATTCGGCCTAGGCTCAATTACTTAAGCAGAGATGTCTTCCCTGTTTGAGAGTTGTCTAAAATTGGAAAACCCTGATGTGAAATCAGTAGTACCTGGGAACCTGGGAATGAAATAATGGTAAGTTATGGAAACCGAACAGAAAAGCATGAGCAGCAGTTCTGAGAAAAATTCTTGGAAAGTATGATGGATTATCCAGGTGACACTCAGGATGAAGATGTTGAGATTTGCTTAAAAAGTGACATATGTTGCTTGCTCTCTTAGGATAGTGGGAGAAGTGGGAAGGAGGGAGAGAATTTGCAAATCAAAATTTTAATTAACAAATGTTTAAAATTGTTTTTACATGTTAACTGGAAAAAATAAAATATTACCAAAATTAAAAAAAAAAGAAGTGACATACTTTTCTAGAGATATTTGGATGCCATACAAAAATCCATTTTCGTCCCAGTGAGTTTTACAGGCAATATTTTAAGCATCTCTTTTTTTTAGGAAATGTCAATTGCCCTGGTCTCTTTGCATTATCATTTGGGCAATATTTAAAACAAATATTTCCACTGACAGTAGGAAACAGACCCTTTGTCTTATAAATTAAATAAACTGTGAGACCCACTAACACACAACAAATATCCAGAAGAAGAAAACATAAAGTAAGTATAACACTGATATTTTCAAACAAAGGCAACAACTTGAGTGACATAAACTACCCTTTTCCCCTCTGAATTGAAAATAAGGACTATTTCAAAGCCATTAATTAGTTCACTAATATCCTTTTTTCTTTTATATTTGAACAATATAAGGGACCATAGGAAGAGCCCAATAATATTTCGTCTCGTATATGATGGGGTGGGAAGTGGAAATAAAGGGTAACCATTTAGCTCCATGGGACGATTTAGCAGCAATGAAAAAAAGTTCCCCCTGGGATAGGGAGGCTTGAGTTCATGACCATAAGGACTTTGAATCACTGTGAGCAGGGTGGAGGAGAAGAAAACAGAAATCAGAGAAATTGCATAATCACTTTTCACCTCCCTGGATTCTAAGATCTGCTGGTTAAATCAAGGTGTTCCTGATTTTGACTAGTGAGATTAAGAAAAGTGTTGAGAAGTAACAAAAGTCATGGAATTTTAATAAGAGGAGACTTTAGTGGGGTTATTTTGTGAGGCAAAAACAGTATGGATGTTGAGTTTCAAAATCTGTATAGCTAAATTTTTCTATACAACAGTAAAACATTACAAGACTACGTACATGGGTGCTGGTACTTAGTTCAATTTATAGATCATTTAAGCTGGAAATGACTTTATATATAATTTAGTCTAAGCCCCTTGTTTTACTGACAAGAAAACAAAGTCTAAAGGAGGCTATAAGACTGGTTCAGGATCACACAGTAAGTAGGACAGATTGGATTTGAACCTGTCTTAAAATTTATGTGCCAGTGCTCTTTGCACTATGAAAGAGAAAACTCGCTTGTGCCAACTGTGCTTGTCAGTGACTTTGGACATGCATTAATAATGTATACTTTCTACCAAATGACTGTCAAGAGAAAGTGAAGATTATCCAGACTTCTGGAAGAGTAGCTAAAAAGTCATGGCCTGACATGCTTTTATTTCCCAAAGGTGGCCTTTTTTTCAAAGAAATCCTAGCTGCTGAATTATAACTGTCAGCAACATTATTTAAAAGACTAGATATGGATAATTCTCTTATGACTTTATTGCATTCTCTGGTACCATGGCAAAAATTAGTAAGAGTTTTAGATACATACCAGATTAGTTATGTTAAAAGGACATTAAAGAGAATGCTCTGGATTGGGCCAATGTAAGTAATACTAATTAATGAAAAATGAGCTAGTTTAACAGGTACTAAAGAAGTGGTGGTCAAGGAACTGAGTGAATCACAAATTATACAGTTTACGACCCTGTTGTGATATAGGTGGAACACATACTATTCTCATTTTATAGATGAAGAAATGATTACTATAGAGACAAGATTGGACTAGGCCTGGGCCTAAGAATAAAGTCAATAGAAGATATTGAACTAGGGAAAATTAGAATTCTTTTGCTAATATCCCATCATTCCTAGTCCCCCAAATAAAGATCCAAATTTTACTGTAGCAAGGAAACAACTGATTTAACCAGATAATCTCAGGCTGAAGTTGAGAAGTAAATAATTAAGTTTTCATTTTCTAATAGGGTAAAAGAATAATCTCAACTGTTTTGAAACCTGGTTTTTTTTTTGTCCAAAATGCTATGTTTAAATTTTTAACTATTAATCTTAGGACTAGTTTCTTTAAAAATTAAAGAGAATTACCAAGGAGTCCATAAAAAATTTAGAATATTAAAAATTCTAATAATAGCACATCGATAGAGTTGCTATAAGTTTAACAAAAACAATTTACATGTATAATTTTTGATCATGACAATAGTCCTATGACGTAAAACAAATATAATTACTACCCCTAATGTATATATGAAGAAATTGAGACTGAGATAGGTTAAGTGATTTGTCCAAGGCCACTCATAAATTAAGACACTTGAAGTTTTTCAAAAATATGACTGAAAGCCATTGGTTTTGAGGAATGTGTAAAAAGATTTGAAAGAATGCTTTCAATCTATGTTTCCTCACTTTATTGATATTAAAGGTTGGAAACAGGAATCACATTTAAGATCCTACAGAAGCCAGACTTGGAAACCTAAAATATTTTGAGATAGTGAGCAGTTCTAAAATTAAAGCCTTACAGATTTAAAACTTCTGTCAGAGGAAAGCATTGCTTTGAACTTGAAAGGAAAAATATCCCAATATTAGAGAAAGAAAGAGACAGAAGAGACAGACAAGTAAGACGAATAGGTCAATGAACCTGATTTTGATTCTTGGGAAAATTCTAAAATAGATCATTAAAAAGATTGATAAATATCTAGAAAGGACAGCAAGGATTACAGAGAGCCAATATAGGCCAAAATAACCTTATTTCCTTTTTTGGAAGGATTACTAGTCTAATGTATGAAGACAATGCTAGGATATAGTTTTTCTACGTTTTAGCAAAACCTTTGATAAACTATCTCATGCTATTGTTGTGGAGAAGATGGTGATGATAATTAGCTGGATCAAGAACTGGTTGGATGGCCAGACTTAAAATATAATTGTTTGTTTCAATGTCAGTGTGACAAGAGGTCTCCATAGGAGCATCTCAGAGATCTGTGCTTGCCTTTGTTCTAGTTCACATTTTATTAATGACTTGGATGAAGGCAAGATGTGTCTTCATAAAATTTCAGATGACACAAAGCTAGAAGAAAGCTAGTATAATAGATGATGGGCTCCCGAATAATCTTGAGAGGATATTCTGCCTTTATCAGGACTCAAAGGCAAGCTTTTGACCCTATCCCTAGAACTGTGATCAGTTTGGGTACCACAGTTGAAGGATAAACTGGAAATTGTACAGAGAACAACCAGGCTGGTGAAGAGTCTTGAGGCCATGTCATGTAGATTATTTGATAATATTGGGGATAGTTGGCTTGGAGAAGAGAACACTGAGGGGGAAAGGGAAAGAGGATAATGATTGCCTTAAAGTATTTGAAAGGTTGTCGTATGGAAGAGGGATTAAATTTATTCTATTTGGCCCCAGAGAATAGAACCAGACACAGTGGGTAGAAACTGGGAAGAGTCAGATTTAGATTGCTGCCAGGAAAGACTTCTTTTTTAACAATTAGAGAATTCAAAAATCGCTTAACCTCTGTTTGTCTCAGTTGTTTCATCTGTAAAAATGGGGATGATAGCACTTAACTCCCAAGGGTTTTTGTGAAGATCAGATGTGATAACAATTGTAAAGAGCTTAGCATAGTGCTTGGTAAAAAGGATAGTCATTAATACTTATTAAGTGGAACAGATTTCTTTTAGAGGTTGTGGGTTCATCTTCAAGGAAAGGATGGAACATCATTTAATAGGTTTGTAAACAATACTTTGTGTATACGTTGTACTAGATGGCCTCTGAGGTCTCTTCCAACTTTAAGATTCTGTGATTCTGTGAATTAAACAGCATCATTTTACAGCCTGCCTTGGTGAAACTTTTTGTTTTCTTTTAAGCTCCAGATTTAGAGCCATCTTAGTAAAACTCCTTTGCTCAAACAGTTTCTTCAAAATGTTAGTGAGACATGGTAGTGCTTGTTTTAACCCTGGAACATGCAGTTGTCAAAAGATCATTGATCTAAAGGTGTAAAGGGCTTCAGAAAACATCTAGTTCAACATTTCCTTTTTAGAGATGAGGAAATTGAAGTCTCTCCAGCTAAAAGACACATGGGTCAGACAGGTATAAATATTGGAGAAGGGATTTGAACCCAGATCCCCTCATTTCAGAGCAAATGCTCTTTCCACTGTTCCAGTATTGGCTGTTTTTCTCATTGGAAATTTTAAAAATATTCAAGGGAAAGGCTTGTATGTATATTTTTATGTATACTGCTTTCATTTAGTTGATTTTATGATTTATTAAAAATAGTGCCATATCCTGTGAGAGCTTAAATGTATAAATAAAACTAGTTTAAAATGTTTATGGTGCAATTTAGGAAATAGAAAATTGTCAGTGAAACAAAGGATTGTAGTGAGAGATTGAGTGGTGCCCAAACACTGCTCTGAGGACTCACATGAAAGAGTCATCAACCTAAAATATCCCAGCCTGGAAGCAGATTTGACATCACTCTCATGACTAAAGCTGTTCCTAGTCAATAGTCAGCCAAATTTTAGAAAGGAATTTATGGTGACTATGAGGTCAGGCATATTACCACCTTATTCTCCTCCTGTCCTGACTTATGATTTTATTGGTGCCAGGAATTCCCAGTTTGCAAATTCCCTCCATGGATGCAAATTGGAAGCTCATTTAATGTGTTTTTTTTTTCCCTACTGACTTTTGATTTAATCAGGGTAAGGAGCCAGGGTAAGGAACTTTTTCCAATGCACATTTCCTGCAACTTTTAGTTTAAAGAAATATGTGGGTGGGGGCAACTAGGTGGCTCAGTGAACAGAACACCAGCCCTGGACTCAGGAGGACCTGAGTTCAAATCTGGCCTCAGACACTTAATGCTTACTAGCTGTGTGACCTTGGGGAAGTCACTTAATCCCAATTGCCCTGCCTTCCCCCCTCCAAAAAGCAAAAAAAAAAAATACCTGAGCCCTAAAAGATTAAATGACATGTTAGGAGGCATCTTGTTTCAGGGGCAGCACTTGAACCAAAGTCTTCTTAATTTCAAAACCAGCTCTCTATCTACTAGGCCAGGGCTGTTTCTTATGCATTCTTAATCTGATTTAAGGGCAAACCAAAAATAATATTGTTAGGGACAACTAGGTGGCAGAGTGGCTAGAACAGTGACCCTGGAGTCAATTTGAGTTTAAATCTGACCTCAGACACGTACTAGCTGTCTGACCCTGGGCAAGTCACTTGAACCCGATTGCCTCCAACCCCTTTCCCCCCGAAAACCCCAATATTGTTTAATGTATTCACCAACATGTCCTAACATGTAGATATCAGGATGTATAGTCTCCTTTTTCTCTTCAAGAGGATGTGCCAGAGAGGGCAATATCAAAGCATATCTGAACAAAAGGAGTGCAAATGATCAGGCCTGTCTCATGGGCAGAGAAGGAGCAGGAGTCACACTACTAGATAGATGTCAAATCAGTTGTCCATAAAGATCATAGTTAAGCCCCAGAACTGGTGATGTCACCTTATTTTTTTTATCTATTTGAATGGCTTTTCTGACCTTCATAATTATATTGATTTATATCGTGGAGTCTTCAAGAGGAATGTTTTGCCAGACCTTGTAAACCAGCCATTTGTATGAGTCCATGTTATCCTGAGAACTCAGCCATTTGGACCTGGGTTCAAGAGAACCATAGCTCACTTCTGTGTTTCCAGCAAGAAAAGTGATTCTGGGCCAGGGTGTTGTTTTTTTGAGGAGAAGTGTGGGTATCTGAGGAGCTAATTTCATTTGATCCCAGAGTATATTAATTTTACTCTTCTCTGAGAGTACTGAAATTACCGCTCTAATGTAATGCTAATCTCTACTTTATTGATAAAAGAAGAAATCAATATTCTCACATACTCTCCCTATCACTTCCTGTTGATGTCTTGCTCGTCCATTATGACCCAGGTCAAATGCCCTCTTCAGGAAGTCTTCCTTGATCCTCTCCAGACTAAAGAATGCCTCTGAATTGCTCATGGGACTTTGTATTTTTTTGAGCGTCTTTCTATTTTGTGTTATAGCCAGTTATAGCTATGTATCTTCATCTATCTAGAGCAGTGGTACTCAACCTGTGGGTCGCGACCCCTTTGGGGGTCGAATGACCCTTTCACAGGGGTCGCCTAAGACCATTGGCAAGCACATATTTCCGATGGTCTTGGGAACTGAGACACCCCTCCTCTATCTGTCTCCAGGCGGGTCCACCCACATGCAGATATGCCCACATACGAGTATTAAAGGGTCACAGCATTAGGAAGGTTGAGAATCACTGATTTAGAGAGAGTAGATTTTATATTCTCCTAGGAAAGGGACCGGGTCTGATTTTTATTTCTGTTTCTCCAGAACTAGCAGAGTATCTTGTTTGTTAAACAAGTAGATGACTGGATTTTATCCAATGTGTATAATCTGCCATTTGTAAGGAAACATTTTGGTCAAATTTTTTGAATTTTATTTTGAAAATTATTTAAGTCGAACAAACTGCTGCCTATTAAAGTGTTAGGATATGAACTTAGGATAAAGTATGTAAATAGCAGTGAAATCTTATGTCACTATGTTATAGAACTAAGATGCGTGATTATTTCTGTCATATGGATGAATGAGCATGGATAGGGTTTAAATCCAAGTTAAATGATATAAATTGCAACGAAATATTAGGTTACTGTGATTTATAACTAAGATGCATAGTATTTTTATCATACTTGTGAATGAATGTGAACTGGTTATTTTAGAAGCTCTGTTGACAAATGGTGATATTGATTAGAGAATAACAATATCTAAACCATAAATGTAATCCATAGAATGATGTAATATGATGATTTGAAGGAGCTATGATTCTTTTATATAGGTTAGTATGAAACATATTTAACTATAAAAAGCATTTTTTGATGCTAAAAATAATAAAAACCCTAAAATAAAATAATAAAAATTTAAAGTAAGAAATGCTTACTTATGTTGAAAAATTGAAATGGTCTTATTAATCATCTTTTTATCATAATCCTTGGATGGTAGAAATAACTTACTACATCAACTTGCTCTTCTATTATCTAATGGCTCTCATATTTTATATATTGGATCGTGTTATATGGAAAAATAAGCCAAACTGATTTGAATTTCTATTTAAGAACACATAGGAAAGGGAAAAGAAGAAGAAAAGAAAGAAAAATAAGTAATAGTCAAGCATTAGCTCTATCTAGAAGAGAACACAGAATAAAATCATTTTTTAGTTGGTTTATTTTTTGTTAATTGCTAAGAATTTTAGGTAAGTTTTTTTTGTTTCTAGTGATGGTTTTTTAGCTTATACTCTTAAAATGCTGTATGAGAAGCTAAGTGACTTGCTCAGGAGGATAATTTTCAGAGTTTATGCTGAAAAATAGTAGCTGATCTGAATTGGTAAAAGGTGTTTCTTCACCATAAGTTCCCTATAACAGTGATTCTCAAACTTTTTCCTCTCTGAACCCATTTGTTTTCTGAAAAATTATTGAGACGCAAAGAACTTCTGTCTATGTGAGTTACATCTATCGGTATTGATCATATTAATAGTTATAACTGATAAAATTTTAAAATATTTATTAATTTGAAATAACAACATCCGTTACGTCAATATAAATAACATTTTAAAATGAGAAATAACTTTATTTCCAAAACAAAAATATTAGTGAGGAGAACTCCATTTGTTTTGTATAGTTTTGCAAATCTCTTCACTGTTGTCTGTCTTAATAAAAAGCATCTGGCTTCTCATCTCTGCTTCTGCATTTAATCGCTTGTGATATGTTGTTTTGGTTGATGTGTATAAAGATGATTGGGCCCCTCACAGATATGTTGTAGGAAAAGGAAAGAGAGTTTTAATAGGCATAATCACAAAAGTAGATTTGCCCTTGCTGACCCTTTGAAAGTTTCTCTGGTTAGGCCACACTTTTTGAGAGTTATTGCACTACACCAATGAAATTGTGGGTCTGTCTGGACAAAAAAAAAGTTAAAAGTGTTTTGTATATGAAGAGGAAAGAGGGCCTTAAGGAGAAAGTTCCTTGTGATAGTTTCACTGGAGCTGGGCCTTGAGAGATGGGTAGAATTCCGATAGCTGGAGATCAGAAGGGGAAGGAGCACAAGGAACTGTCTGGGCAACAGTAAAGCACTTGATATATTAAGAGCTAATTAATCAATTAATAAGCATTTCTTAAGCACCTAATAAATGCCTGGCACTAAGGAAACAAAACAAAATAGACTCTGCCCTTCAGGAACTTATTTTCTACTAGGAAAATCAAGTAAATAAACAGAATTGACAAGACTTAATTATTGTTTGGATACTAGCAGTGTGAGACAGTCAAGATCCCAAAAAGTCTCTTCCAGCCTTTTAATTCTGTAATACTGTTGGTCTAGAAAGTGAAAAATCAAGGGCGATTCCTAGTTACAAACTTTGATTATTGCAAGGGTTGTGGTGCTCTTGATGGAGATAGGGAAATCTTATAAAGGAATAGATTTTGATGGGGGAAGTGGTAATGAATTCTATTTTGGGGACATTCTGAGTTTGATAATGCCTGCAGGATATCCAGTTGGAAATGTTCAATAAGCAGCTGGTGATTCAAGACTCATGAGAGAGACTAGGTATGTTTATAATTGAACCAAGGAGAACTGAAGAGATCATGGAGAGAAATAGTATATGGAGAGAACAGGGCCCAGGATAGGACCTTCACAAAGAAGGTGAAACATAGTCTGTCAAAGAAGACTAAACAGAGGCCAGGCATATTGGAAGAAAAGTAAGAGAAAACAATGTCATGAAAACTCAAGAAGAAAGAGTCTCCAGGAGAGATTAGTTAATAGTGTCAGATGTTGCAGAGACAAAGAAAGATGAGAAATGAGAAAAGACCATTGGATAGTCCAAATTGGTTATGGTGTTGGATGTGTGGAGAATACTCATCAGGTGGCAAAGTCAAGTTGGAAGCATACCATGAAGAAAACCTGGATACTGGGCTAAGGAGTTTAAACTTTATTATCTAGTCAAGTAGAGTTATTGGAGAAAGAGAGAAAGAGAGAGAGAGAGAGAGAGAGAGAGAGAGAGAGAGAGAGAGAGGGTATGTGTGTGTGTTTGTGTGTGTGTGTGTGTCTGTGTGTCTGTGTGTCTGTGTAAGAGTCAGATGAACAAAACTATTCTTTAAGAATTTAATCTGTATATAAGATTCATTAGGGGAGAGACAAGAGACTTGTCTATTGAAGCTTATTTGTCACTTATCCATATGATGTTCTTAAATACATATAGTAAGTTTAATAGGATTATAAAGGAAACCAATTATATTAAAATAAAAACGTTAACATAAAACATTGAAATAAAGTAAAATTATGTACATATATGTATATGTCTGTTCATGGACACTAGGCAAAGAAATTTTGTCTTATATATCCTTCCTACAGGCATAAAAGTTATTTGATTTATATTTTTATCAAATATATCCTTTAAAACTCTAAACCTCATTCAAAATTCTACCTTCAAACAGGTCCTTCAAATCAGTGCATTCATCTGAAGAGGAGTTCCCTATCTGGCCCTCAAAACAATCTCTATATCTCTACTCAACATTTTACATCAGAGGTTGTTTTTTTCTTGTTTTTTTTTTTTAAATCAATTGCCCTTATAAGATTGTTATTTTTCTTTTTCTTTCAGCTGATGGAATGTCTGTATCCAAAAGGGAAAGTACCTTGCAATAGGCAAAGGGAAGGAACTAATGTAGAGGAAGAGATCAAAGATGCAATAAAGATCTAATTAATAGAGCAAGATATGGAAGAGGTGGGAGAGGGGTAGGATCAAGGTTATTGGATGACAGTTCATCTTAGAAAAGGGGAGAAACAGGTCTCCTTCTGAAATAGGAGAAAAAGAGACAAGGATGGTAGATATCTTTTGAGGTGAGGACAGTAGTTAAGGGATTTCTTCTTTAACATTCACATTAAATTATTTTGTCAGTTTGTCATAATTTATTTATACAGTTTGATGGTAGGCTTCCTGATTCCTCCCCTGAAAATTTCTTAATTTCACCTAGTCATGCTTCAGCATGACCAATTTTGACCCAAAAATATGGGATAGGAAGATCAGATTTAAAGGTTCAGTACATTGGACAAGAAATGATAGTATTTCCTCAGATGAGTGATGTGTTCAGCATGAGTCAGGAATATACACTGAGTGATCTACATGGAAAATGTAGCAAAAATGATTTTGTCAATTGACTAATATTCTTAGAATTCTGATGTTCTAATCTTGGCTCTGACGTTGAATAAAATCCATAATCTTTATGCTTTTTCAGTGATCTTTCCAAAATCATCAGAGTATAAATAAAAACAGTTGTAAAGCGAATTGAGAATACTAAGTAATAATAAGCAAGAAATAAACAAGAAGTATATTCTCAGACTAGGTTCGCATAAGCAAAACAAAGTAAAAAAAAAAGCCTGATGATTATCTTTCTATTTTACCTATTAAAAATGAGCATACTAAGTGTAAATTAGCATCAGCAATGGTATGGTATTATTGTTTATAGGATTATTCTTACATTATACTTTAAAAACTATTTCATTGATGCCTTTTGTTTTTAACAACAGTGATTTCTAGATATTCCTCTACTCTCATGCCTAAGATTGAACCTTCCCTTGTGAGAAAGAAAAAGAGGCAAATGCGACTTCTACAGTGACATTGTCTGAAGCAGTGTGAAGCATTAGGCTCTGCTCCCTGTTTGTTGAGAGGAGGCAACCGTATTTTATTATTTAGTCCTTAAGACCCAGCGTTCATTATTTTAATTACTCAGAGTTTGGGCTCCCTTTTGTTCTTTTCACTGGCACAGTGGAAATAGTACTTGATTTGGAACCAGAAAGTTCAAATTATGGTTTTGCCATTTACTACCTGTATGACCTTGGGTAAGTCACTGTGCCTTGATGTCCTCATATGTAAAATGGGAGTATTAATAATAGTACTGACCTTACAGGGTAGTTGTGAGGATAAAATGAGATAATATATTTAAAGCACTTAGAAAACCTGAAAGATATATGTATCCAGCATACCCTTTGACCCAGCAATAGCATTTCTAAATGCTATTGCATCCCTCTCCTAAAGAGATCATAGAAGTGGGATGAGGACTCGTATGTACAAAAATATTTATGGTAGCTCTTTTTGTGGTGGCAAAGAATTAGAAATCAAGAGGATGCCCATCAATTGCAGAATGGCTAAACAAGTTGTGGTGTATGAATGTAATGGAATACTGTTGTGCTGTAAGAAATGAGGAACAGACAGACCTCGTAATAACCTGAAGAAACTTATATAAACTGATGCCAAGTGAGGGAAACAGAACCAGGAGAACATTGTACACAATTACAGACACATTGTATCTGTGATGACTGACTTTGATAGACTGGGCTCCTCTCAACAATGCAACATTATAAGACAAATCCAAAGAACTTATGATGGAAAAGGCTATCCACATCCAGAGAAATAATTATGGAGTCTGAATGCAGGTTGAAGCAAACTACTTGCTCTCTCTCTCTTTTGCTTTATTTTGTTTCTTCTTCCTCATTATTCATTCCATTGGTTATAATTCTTCTTTACAACTTGACCAGTGTTTAATGTGAAGATATATGTAGAACCTATATAAGATTGCATGCTGCCATGGGAAGGGCGGGGCAGAAGATTTGGAACTCAAAAACTTGTGGAACTGAATGTTGTAAACTAATAGGAAATAAAGAAAAAATGTATAAATGTATCCAGTTTTATGAAAGTCTTAGTGTGGTTTTAAGATATGTGCATATGTACTATATATGATATGTATATATAGCTATGCATATATATGTATTATATATGGTATATATATTTAAGATGGATATATACACAATGGACATGTGTATATAGATATGTACATGTGTGTATGTGTGATTATATATGTATGTGTGTATGTACACACACATAAAATTTGTAATGTTACCATTTATAAAAAAGTGAAGAAGACAAGATGATCTCAAAGGTATCTTCCAATTTCAAATCTGTGATCCGATGATAATTGTAGTCATTTTGTGTATTCTCATTGTTTTTTGCTTTAATCACTCTGTATCTGTTTATACAAAGCTTTCTGATTTCGTAATGTATTGGGGTTGAAAGATTTGATTGGAACATCCTTAAACAACTGATTTCTCTCCCAACCAAGTGGATGAAATCACAAAAAAGTGACTTGTAATAAGAGACAACAAGGTGATGTGTTAAATTAAGTGCAAAAAAAAGCTTTCACATTGTCACTCCTTTAAAAAATAGGAATAAGTTTTTCTTGATGGAACTAAATGGTCCTGTAGTCATTGTCTCTCATAGTAGTATTCTTTACAAATTTTCTAGGTAGTTATTCCATTCAGACAGCTTTGAGGAGTGCCAACCCCTCCTTTTTCTGTCATGTGAGCTTTTCTGATAGCAGGAAACAAAAGAAAAGAAAGAAAAGGAAACCAAAAAAATCTGCTCTGGGTTCAAGAGAGAGCCCTGGCATTTGGGAGTTGAGCTATAAGGAGTCCAACAGAGCAACCTTCCCAGAAGAAACCCTGGGCACAGAAGGAAAGTATTATGAGTAGAGAGAGATATCAAGACCCGTCAGGACTGGAGCCTTGAGTTGCCTAGCCTTGTATCTGAGCCTCTCTTCAGCTATACTCCACATATTTGTCTTCTCCACTAATGTTCTGTGTTGTTGTGGGAGACTACCCCAGGTTTATGGGAGGAATGTTTTGTGACTGTGGTTTCTACATGGGCATCACAGCAAAAATGCCTTCCCTTTGAGCTAATTGTCTACTTAGCTTACCGTCAAAGGTGGGCACACTGGTAGGGGCTTATGAATTATTGTTTTAGAAAGCAGACCTAAAGTATACCATGAACCTAGTAGTTGTTGTCTCATTTAGCACCCACTTTGAATCCAGATCTTGCTCACCACAACAGTATTATTTTGACTATTGGGACATATATTTTACCTTTGTGCTTTTGACCTTCTTAAGATGGATGCCTGCATTCCATTTTGATCACATAAACTTGGTCTCATAGAAAAATAGAAAAAAAAATAAACCAGACTCTAGACTATACTCTAAACTCTAGTTGACAGACTTTTAAAAAGTAGAAACCCAAAATTTGACTCCATAAACCAAACTTTTCAAAGGGTACAGCTTGATCGAGGTTTAATATGTGTCAATCACAGCACTCATCAGAGCCAGTGTTGTTTTGTCCACTGAGCAGAACTTTTTTTTTTTTGGTCTTCTTGTCTTACTGTTTTATCTCTTCATGTTGGCATTGGCCATTTCTACCTGAAGCTTGAGTAAGTTAAATTAAGGAATTATCTGAATAGGTTAGATAAACAAGCAGGACAAATTCCTCCAAACCTTAAAGCTATGAATGCTAAAAAGCAAATCCCTTAACTTCCTTCCCCCCCCCCCTTTTCCAAACATATGGATACTTAAATTAGGCTAATATCTGGAGTCTCTAGTCATGCATTTTATGTCATCTATCACTGAAACTTCTCAGCCCTTAGAAATGTAGAACTTGAATATAAATGAGCAGGCTGTTCCAAGTGGTAGGGGACCACCTGTCTAAAAATGGCAGCAGTCCAGAAACCCAGAGTCTAATTTATGCTTTGCCACCAGTGTGAAAACTGTGGGAGCCTACCCTTGAATGGTCATTCCTAGAAGTATTTGTCAAAAAAAAAGAGCATTGTGGGGGAAAAATGAAAAACAACTTGCCTTCATGATAAGTCTAAAATGGCAAAACCCACTTCCTGCACTTGGCAAAGCAGATGTAGGTGTTAGGATCTCAGGAAGCAGTTGGGAAAGCAGTTATGTTTGCCTCATAATCTACTCATTTTGACATCCCCTTCAGCCTTTTGACATTAGTTTCTAACCCAGAATCTGCTTGTTTCACTAAAAGATAATCCAATAATTTAATTCTTTATTTACATGGCATTACACCTTTCCCAGTTCCTTTTCACGCCTGTGATTTCCCTCAAAACTTGTCTGTAATGTAATCGGTTTATATCTTTTCTGTATATAATTGCATGTTGTATTCTCTGTTAAACTGGGCACTCCTTGAAAGCAGGAAGTGCCTTTCCTTTGTATTTCCAGCATGCAACACAATGCTGTCGCACAGAAAGGGCTAAATAAATGCTAGTCGACCACCTGTTGACTGCTTGTCTGTGCTAGGTACTGGGGATGCAGAAATGAAAACCAGCAGTCCCAGACAATTAGGAGATTACATCTAGTAAGGAGGTGAGACATGTAAACAAATAGGTATAAGACAAGTTAAAAAATTACTAAGTAATTGGAGAGGCTAATGGGAATGACCTAAGTGCCTGGAGTGAGGTGGAGATTGCTTCCAATTAGGGAGATCAGAGAAGCCATCATGGAGGAAGTCACCCTTAAGTTGAATCTCAAAGGAGGAGAAATGTCAATAAAGAAAGATGCAACATAATCCATTCCAGGTATGGAGGAACAGTATGCCAAAGACTCAGAAAGGAAGGGGGCACGCCGAGAGCAGAAAGCAATAAATAAGTTTGACCAGAGTGCAGAATGTTTGAGGAAGTACTCTGAAATAAGATGGGATTGGTAAATTGGCACCTTGAATTCCAAGTTATGAAGATTTTTATTCTATGGGCAATAGGAAGCCAGTGAAGCTTTTAATTTATCTCTCTGTCCACCTGTCTATCCATCTATCTTGCAGGGGAACAGTGTGGTCAGGCCCATATATTAAGAACATTCTACAATAATGCAGTAGACGTGGAACTCTAGACTTTATTCTAAAAATATATCACTGCTAATAGTAATAATTGACATTTATATAGTGCTTTAAGGTTTGCAAAGTGCCTTAACTTCATTATTCATTTGATTCTTGCATCCATATGAGTTAAGTACTGTTTACAGGTCTTGTTATCCCCATTTTACACATGAAAAAAACTGAGGTTCAGTGATTTGGCCAGGGCCACATAATTAGAAAGTATCAAAGGCAGGACTCAAATTCATTTCTCGACTGGTTCCAAATCTAGTGTTCTTCCTACCATGACATGAAGCTGCCAAGGTTTTATTAGCAAAATGATTTGGAGTAGTATTCTTCATCTTTCAAATACTACCCTCACCCCCATTTTTCTTACAAGCTAGGATTTTGGGCATAAAACTATTTCTGTGTTTATTTCTCTAATTTTTGTCTTTTTAGACATATGTATATATTTGTATATACATATACACATATGTATAGACATGTATCAATTGGGACCTGCTTCTTTAATAAAAATAATGACAGTAGCAAACTTCATATAGCACCTACTATGTGCTAGGCACTGTGCTAAGCACTTTATAAATATTATCAACTTGATTCTCATAACTCTGGGTGGTAGGTGCTATTATAAATACTCCCATTTTACATTTGGGAAAATTGAGGCAAAAAGCAGTTAAGTGATTTATCCAGGGATACATCTATTTAAATATCTGAGGATAAATTAAAACCCAGGTTTTCTTGTGTCTAGGGTCGAAGTACTATCCACTTCACCACCTGGCTGCCTTTTTATGTAAATAATTGAGCTTAGCTTAGTGGTCCCCCAATAATAATTTCTATGTCTCCTTTAGCTTTCACCCAGGATTCCCCTGGAACATCAAAATTTGAGTTGTGCCCATCTCTAAATGTCTATCTCTAAGAGAACTCTCAACTCTTAGGAATACTCAGGTTAATAAGACATTAAATTTAGGACAGATTTTATTTAATCCAAGAAAATGCAAGCCACTGCCCAAAGGATTCAAATAACTCATCCCTGGGAGTCTCACCTTCCACTGGACCAATACTGTTTATGTGATTATACACTGAAAAAGAGATTATTACAGTTTGTTCCTCTGCACATATGTTCTTTGCTGGGCAGATTGTTCTTGGCACAACTTGTCCAAATCATTTTGGTGTATTATTCCAAAGCATTAAGTCAGCAGCCCTATCACAAGATCTAAAAATTCAAGAGTGGGGGTGACCTCAGGGTTTATTTAGACCAACCTATTCCTGACCAAGGATCCCTTCTACATTATCCCCAATAGTTTTTAGTTGGGCAGCCTTTGCTTAAAGACCTCCAATGAAAGGGAACCCACATCTTCAGAAACAGCTAATTCTATCTTATTTCTCCTATTTTTGCTTTTTGGGGTCAAACATATCAACCCTAATCTTCTTTTGTAGAAGCCTTTCAAACATTTTAAAGAGAGCCGTCATGTTCCCAATGAGTCTTCTCTTTCATATTTTTCCAGTTCCTTCAATCATATGGTATATTCTTCAATGGTCTCATCCTAGGTACCCTCTTCTGGAAAGGTCATTCCTAACCTGTGACATCTAAACCTGAACACAGTATTCCATATGTAGCCCAACCAAAAGAGAATAAGATGAATGAATGAATGAATGAAAGAATGAAAAAAAAATTATTAAACACTATGTGCAGGGAATACTATTTCTTTCAATGTAGTCTAGGATAAACAATAAGCCTTTTTTGGCTGGCATATCACACTATTGACTTACATTGTGAATTCAGTCCATTAAAGTCACCAAATTCTTTTTCATAGGTATTGTAGTTTAGCTATATCTTCCCCCTAGTGAAATAACTTATTTTTAATCCAAATATAGATTAGATTTAGTAGATTTAATCAGTACAATTCTAGCCATTATTCCAGATTGTTGAGATCTTTTTCCATCCAGACTCTATCATTCAATGTTAGCTGTTTCTCAAAATTTCAGCTGATCTTCAGATTTGATAAGCATTACATTTAGACTTTAATCCAAATCTTTAATAAAAATGTTGAATAGCACAAGGCTAATGAGAGATGATGCCCAGGTCACTCCATCATTGATACTGAGTACTTTTCGGGTCTGATTATTCAACCAATTCCAAATCCACTTACCTCTACTATTACCTATCCCATCTTATTTCATAAGCATTACATGAAAGACTTTGTCAAATACTTTGCTTAAGTCTAAATATACTATGTTTACAGAAATCCCCTGGTTAACTAGTTTAGGTGCCCTATGAAAAAAAGGAAATGAAATTAGTCTAGCAATGACCTATTCTTCATACCCTCATTCAGTGACCATTGCTTCCCTTTCTAAGTGCTCATAAACCATCTCCTTAATAGTGTCTTCTAAAATTCTACCAGCAATAAAAGTCAAGCTCACCAATCTGTGGTTTGAAGACTCATCACTCTTGCCTTAAGAAAAAAAAAAGGTATTTGTCCTTTTCCAGTCCTATGGCACGTTTCCTGCTTTCCCATATCTTTCAAAAATCATTGACACTAATACAATAATACAATAATCATATCTCCTTTTTTATTTCAGTACTCTGGGATTTAAGTTGTCTGGGATTGGTAATTTGAACTCATTGAGGGCAAATAGATGCAGTCTGTCATTGTCCCTATATCATGAATTTCTACTCCCTGCTAAGTGCTTTCATTCTATCCTCCTTAGTCCAAACATTATGCGCTTTGGCTAAGAAAAACAGAAATAAAATAATAGTCAAGCAACTTAGCCTTCTTGCCATCATTTATGATGATCATTCTACATACCCCACATAAAGATTCTAACTCTTCCCTGACCCTTCTTTTGTCCCTAATTTAATTAAAATTACACATTGAGTATTCACTCACTTCATTCTGGGTCTTGGCCCATTTCTTATAAAACTATACTACTCTTTCATAATCATAATGCTTTTATGAATTTGAACTGGGAAATTAATTTCTCATTGGTTTACTTTTTTCCTCATCAGAACAATTTCTGCCTTAATCTGTAAATTCTTTGTTATATTGTATTCATCTAACAAAACATTTGTTTTCTCCTTCCCAGTCACCCTTAAAAAACCTTATATAACTGTATGCAGAGTTAAGCAAAACAAAATTCCCATATCGTCCGAGTCTAAAAATGTGTGTCTCTTTCTGCATCTTCAAAATTTCATTCTTTCGCATTTCCTATTCCTCTTAATGCTGACTTCTCTGTCATTTACTGCTTTCTTCCCTAGGGTGCTTGTCAAGCTGTGTAAAGCTGTCCTGTCCCCTATAATATATATGATATTGGAGTCATCTCTAGCAACCAAAATTTCTGCCATTTCTATTTCAGTAACCAGTTCTTATTCTTGTCAGCACTGGGCTCAGAATAGCAACTCTCCTTGTAATTAAGGTACATCACAAACTGTAGACTCCTTTGCTTTTAGCAGAGAGATAAGGCACCAGAAGTCCTAATCCCTTCTTACTATATCATCCTCCTTCCTGTACCTCTTCATGATTTCTACTCTCTTTGACACTGTGTTTGGTGCTGGAAGGCAGTATGGTATAATGGGGAACGTACAGGTCTGTCTGGGAGTCAAAGAAACCTAGGCTCTTTTACTAAGTAGCTGTGTGAGTTTAAGCAAGTTACTTGAACTATCTGGGCTTCAGTTCTTCATACTTAAAATAAAGGGGTTGAGCTAGATGACCTCTCTGGGCCTTTTTTTCACTTTTATCAGTCTATAAGACTATGTATTTCCAGGATTGTGAGATGTAAAATCATAAAATGGTAGCACTTCAAGGGACCTTAGACCAACCACCTTATTTAGATGTATAAACTGAGGCCTATAGATTTTTTTCAAGTGATGTCCTTAGGGATAGTTTGAACCAGCAATTTCATTAATTTAGGGAACTTCCCTTTGAGGAACCTCCCTATAATAATGTAAGTTGAGAACTTCCCTGTAACTTACAGTCTTAGAGTGTTGTTTAGAGTGCTGAGAGGCTAAATTACTTTCTCTGGGTCACGTAGTCATATATATGTCAGAGGCTGAACTTAAACACAATTATTCCTGACTCCAATGTCAGTTTTCTAGCCACCACACCAGTATTAGAAAACCTTCCTTTCATAAACTTACCAAATAAAGTCCAGAGATTTGCTTAAGTGACTTGCCAAGAAGACACATGGTTAAGTGGAAGAGTTGTGTAGAAAACCCAAGTTTTCTGACTCCCAACTGTCTAGATTCTGTGGGTTGCATGGCATTATTTGGTCGACTTGTTATTGTCAGTAGTTACCCTGAATGGAATGCTTAGGTTTAATACTTGACATTACACTATTTGATACTCACCGTTAACATTTCACTACTTGTATTTTTGTTCATTTACTCATTAAGCTGCTTTTCAGAGCTCGTAGCCCCATTGACTGTAAGGGCTATAACATATCACTCTGTAGTACTGAGACATGTCTGTAGAACTCTATTTAAGTTTCTTTGTTTTCCCAGGACTTACAATGCCTGGCACATGGTAAGCATTTAATAAATGCTTTTTGATTGATTGATAAAATTGTTACTGTGGTATTTCCCTTTGCAGTCTACTCTCCCAATCAGGTTAGGCAGCTGACACACTACCTTGACTGCTTAACACATTTTTAGAAGCTCAGAGATAAAGCATTTAATACTCACACAGTATTAATATTTCAAAATATTAGTGCCAGAAGAGAAACAGATTTATTTCAGTCTTACATTTCCATCCCACAGCAATCTCTTCTTATACCTTAAGGTATACTAAGCAATTGAAGGTTTTCCTTCCTGGGCATTATAAACAAAAATCAGTCTTTCTTTTAAGGATTCTGTAGCAATTTAGCATTGCCCCAGGCATGTAAACAGCCACCATAACCACTAAGACAAGAAACTTTTCTTCCCACTCCTCTTCCTCCTCCCTCCATAGCATGAAGTAAGTTTTTTATCATGGTAAACCACCAGTATTCAATAATAGAGGCTTCTTCCATTTCATGTGATTTATTTGAACGTAACTCAGTCCATGAACACACTGATGCTGAACTCAGACAACATTTTCAGGCATTCTTAGTGGCTCCATTTAGGACTTAAGACTTTGTTATCTGTAAACTTAAAACCTTCATAGAAAAGAATGTGAATGGTCTTTGCAAGCTGATGTCTCCAAAAGTGGGATTCCACCCAAAGATATTATTTCATTCTCAGCCTATCTTTAGATTGTGACTTTGCAATGGAAACGCCATGATGACTTGATGACAAGTATACAGTTTTTACTATGCCATGATGATTATCTTTGCCATCAGTGACTCTCTGTTGCCTCCAGGATGTCATGGGAAATCCTCATACTAACATTTCTCCCCTCCGGGTATTTTTGTAGGTCAGAGCTATAACTATTGATCTTTGCTCCTGGAATCAAAACAAGTGAGCAGGGCTAGAGAGTGAGGACACAGTCTGTCATGTCAGGAGAGGGACTGGTTTGTCCATTTACCTCAAGAGGGATTGGCAGGGGGGCAAAGTGGACCCTGTGACAGGACACTATAGCAACAAGGTTCTTGAAGTGTGTGTGTGTGGCCTGAGGAGAATTGCATTGTATCATGTGATGGTCCAGTGGAGGACTATAAGTTATGGTATGGGGACAGCAGGCATGAGGAGGAGCGGCACACTACATGTCAGCATGCTGGGGAAAATCCTTGTTTGCCCCATGCTAAAGTTACACTTTAGGTAAAGGCTCTCTCTCATCACTGTAATACACTCATCATCTTCTATCTTCTAGATCATTCTCTTCCTTTAAGACCCAGCTCAGATGCTACTTTTTTTTTTAGTAGCCTTCCCTGATCCAGGAAGCTTAATTTGTTTTTTTTTTTCTTCTCAAATATTCTTTTACTTTTTTTTTAAGTTTAGTTTATTTCTTTTTAGT
>CM053582.1:289995170-290012639 GCA_028627135.1 Pseudochirops cupreus | reverse complement strand
GAGAAAGAAAAAAAAAACAAAACAAAAAAGAAATTAGTCTGCTTCTCTGCATTCAGACTCCACAGTTCTTTCTCTGGAAGTGGATGACATTTTCCATCATGAGTCCTTTGGAATTGTTTTAAGTGATTGCATTGCTGAGATGGGTTAAGTCTATCAAAGTCAGTCATCACACACACTGGGTTCTCTTGGTTCTGCTCACTTCACTTAGCATCAGTTCATATAAGTCTTTCCAGTTTTTCTGAAGTCCACCTGTTCATCATTTCTTATAGCACAATAGTATTCCATTACATTCACATACCACAACTTGTTCAGCCATTCCCCAGTTGATGGGCATCCCCTCAATTTCCAGTTTTTGGCCATACCATATAAAGAGAGCTATATGTATATATTTGTACATGTGGGTACTTTTCTCATTTTTATGATCTCTTTGGGATACAGCTCTAGAAGTGGTATTACTGGATCAAAGGATATTCACACTTTTATAGTCCTTTAGGCATGGTTCCAAATTGCTCTCCAGAATGGTTGGATCAGCTCAAAAACTCCACCAACAATGAATTAGTGTTCCAACTTTCCAACAGCTTATCGAACATTGATCATTTTGCTGTTTTGTCATGTTAGCCAATCTGATAGGTGTGATGTGGTATCTTGGATCTTTCTAATCAATAGTGATTTAGAACATTTTTTCATGACTGTAGATGTCTTTAATTTCTTCACCTGAAAACTGCCTGTTTATATCCTTTGACTGTTTATCAGTTGGAGAATGACTTGTATTCTTGTAAATTTGACTCAGTTCTCTAAATATTTTAGAAATGAGGCCTTTGTCAGAGACACTAGTTGTAAAAATTCTCTCTCAGTTTTCTGCTTCCCTCCTAATCTTGGTTGCATTGACTTTGTGCAAAAACGTTTCAATTTAATGTAATCAAAACGATCCATTTTGCATTTCATAATGTTCTCTGTCTTTTGTTTGATCATAAATTCCTCCATTCTCCATAAATCTGACAGATCAACTATTCCCTTGCTCCCCTAATTTGTTTATAGTATTAGCCTTTGTATCTAAATCATGTACCTGTTTGGACTTTATTTTGGTATATGGTATCAGACGCTGGTCTGTGCCCAATTTCTGCCTTACTATTTTCCCAGCAGTTTTTGTCAAATAATGAGTTCTTATCTCAGAAGCTGGGGTCTTTGAGTTTATCAAACAGTAGATTGCTATAATCATTGACTACTGTGTAGCTAATGTATTCCACTGATCTAACCCTCTATTTCTTATCCAGTACCAAGTACTTTTGATGATTGCTGCTTTATAATACAATTCAAGATCTGGCATAGCTAGGCCACCTTCCCTAGCATTTCTTTTCATTAATTCACTTGATATTTTGTACCTTTTGTTCTTCCAGATGAATTTTGATATTATTTTTTCTACCTCTATAAAATAATTTTTTAGTAGTTTGGTATGGCACTGAATAAGTAAGTTAATTTAGGTAGACTTATCATTTTTAATGTATTAGTTCGGCCTATTCACAAGCAATTGATTTTTTTCCAATTATTTAGATCTGATTTTATTTGTGTGAAAAGTGTTTTGTAATTGTGTTCATATAGTTCCTGGGTTGGTTTTGGCAGGTAGATTCCCATATATTTTATAATGTCTACAGTAACTTTAAATGGAATTTCTCTATCTCTTGCTGTTGGGCTTTGTTAGTAATATATAGAAATGCCAATGATTTATGTAGGTTTATTTTATATCCTGCAACTTTGCTAAAGTTGTTTATTATTTCAAGTAGTTTTTTACTTGATTCTCTTGAATTCTCTAAGTATCATCATATCACGTACAAAGAGTGATAACATAGTTTCTTCTTTGTGTATTCGCATTCCTTCAATTTCTTTTTTTTTTCTTTTTCTCCTCTTACTGGTAACGCTACTGTTTCTAATGACATATTAAATAACAGTGGTGATAATGGACATCCTTGTCTCATCCTTGATCTTATTGGTAATGCATCTAGCTTATCCCCATTACATATAGTGCTTGCTTATGGTTTTAGGTAGATGCTACTATTCCTTCCTATTCCTGTCTATTCCTTAACTTCTTGAGAATTTGGATGCTATACCACTTGGTGTGTATATGTTGAGTAATGATATTATTCATTGTCTATGGTGCCTTTTAGCAGAATGTAGTTTCCTTCCAAATCTTTTTTGATTAGATTTGTTTTTTGCTTTTGCTTTGTCTGAGATTAGGATTTTTTTTTCCACTTCAGCTGAAGCATAATATATTCTGCTCCAGCCTTTTGCCTTTAGCTTGTGTGTATCCCCCTGTTTCAGATGTGTTTCTTTTAAACAACATATTGTAGAATTGTGGTTTTTTAATCTATTCTGCTATCAGTTTCCTTTTTATGGGAGAGTTCATCCCATTCACATTTACAGTTATGATTATTATCTGTTTCTTTTTCTCCATCCTGTTTTGCCTCCTATGCCCACTCTCCCCATTTATGCTTTTATTTCTCCTCTTTTGTCTTCAAAAGAGTTTTGCTTTTGGCCACCACATCTCTCAATCTTCCCTCTCTTCTATCTGCCCCCTTCCCTTTTCTTTCCCTTTTCCCTTACTACTTCTAACCACCCTCATCTCTTTTCTTTTCTTTTTCACCTTCTACTGCCTGTAGGGCAAGTTAGATTTCTATACTTAATTGAGTATGTTATTCTTTCCTTGAACCAAATCTGATGAGAGCGAAGTTTGGACAATGTTCATGTCCCTCCCTTCTTTCCCTCTACTATAATATGTTTTTGTGCCTTTTCCTGTGATGTAATTTACCCTTTGCTGACTCCTCTTCTCCCATTACAATCCCTTTGTACCCCTTAATTTGTTTTTTTTTACCATCATATCAGTTAATTTATACCCACACTGTCAACGTATATCCCTTTTAAATGGTGTAATAAAGATACAATTCTCAAGATTTGTAAGTGTCATCTTCCCGTGTAGGGATGTAAACAGTTTGCCCTTATTGAATAATATGGGTTGGATTGTTTTTATTTTTCCCTGTTTACCTTTTTATACCTCTCTTGAGTCTTGTATTTGGAGAGCAAATTTTTCGTTGAGCTCTAGCTTTTTCAACATGAAGGTCTGGAAGTCCCTTATTTCATTGAATGTCTATTTCCTTGCCTGAAAGATTATGCTTAATTTTGCTGGGTAGTTGGTCCTTGGTTGTAATCCAAGCTCCTTTGCCTTATGGAGTATCATATTCCAAGCCCCCTGATCCTTTAATGTAGAAGCTGCAAGGTCCTGTGTGATCCTGTCTATAGTTCCATGATATTTAAACTCTTTCTTTCTGTCTGCCCATTCTCTTCATCTGGTTTAATTCTAGACTCAGTTTCTTATACATTTGTACCACATCTCCTAGATATACATATTCATGAACAGGCTTCGTAGGTCATCTAGCAAACTGCTTGTGATGCAAAAACAATAGACGTTCTTTATCTACTTGGTCTTGTGTGTGTAGAAGGTCAGGGAAAACTCTTTTGAGTGGTTACCACTTACCCAGGAGGCTCTGCAGTATTGCTAGGCATGATGAAAGCAGCAGAAGAAATGAAGCCTCGGGAAGACTTTGACAATACATGCGGAACCCCTCTTAAGCTTAGTTTTCCCTAGGGAGTACGTTTGGTAAACATTAATGTACCAGAACATAAGAGATAGTTGATAAATATTTGGTGAACTGACTTGAATCAAAGTAGATAGCTGTCAATTATTGTTATTTAAAGAATTACAAAACCTTTGAAATCATCTAATCCAATCCCTTTATTTTATGATAAAGAAAATGGGACCCCCTCCCCCCCCGATTCAGAGGATCATAGCTCTAAAGCATGAAGAGACTTCAGAAACCATTTTGTCCAAACCACTCATTTTATAAGTGAGGAAAGAGAGACTCAGGGAGGTTAAATGATTTTAATGAAATGCTCTCCTGTACCAAGGTGGCACAGGTGAAGTGAATGGCTCAAACAGCTAGTTAATAATTAATAGTATTTGTGACTTGCAATCTCATAGCTTTTTTTTTCCCTGAATGACTAGAGGGAAATAAACCTCATAATGCCACTTTTCAGCATTCAAGGACTTTGAGAGTAAGAAGACTAGAAATCAAACAGATGCTGGTAGATATTAGAAATACTGCCACCTGACAGCTGGAGGATGGTTCTCTGCTCAGCAAAGGGGAAAACATTTTTTGTTATTTGGTTTTGGCGGATTCCATTCCCTGTTCTATCCCTTTACTTGTGATTCTGTCTGTTTGATAACATAACCTGCTGCACACAAAGCAGCCCAGTTGTAGGGAGGATCAGGTCTTTGTTTTCAATGTTTTCTTGAGGTAGTGACCTTTTGTGAATGCTGTAAATGGATTTTCATTCCCTTGATTTCAGTCTCAGTAAATAGAGAAGGCCTGGGGTCAAGCCATTTAAAAAAAATCTATGGAGCAATTTTAACTATGCACATGTGAATGCTAGTAATTTTATAACTGGACAGTAGATGTGGTCACTGTAGTGCTGATGCTATATGCAGAATAAGCTTTTTTTTTCCTCTTTTCTTATCTATCTATAAAACTTTTTTAGAATGGATATATACATCTCTCCAT
The DNA here is from genome assembly GCA_028627135.1 of Pseudochirops cupreus. Classification (NCBI taxonomy): domain Eukaryota; kingdom Metazoa; phylum Chordata; class Mammalia; order Diprotodontia; family Pseudocheiridae; genus Pseudochirops; species Pseudochirops cupreus. The sequence continues at coordinate 290,008,029 of CM053582.1, read as the reverse complement.
ATACAAAAACAAATGCTCCCACACATATGTAATATATACACACAAATATATATATATATATATATATATATACATACATGTATATACATGATGTATACCCATATGTTTCATTTTGGAGGTGATAGGGAGTAGGAAGGACACATGATTGAACTTGTGCTTTAGGAAAATCACTTTGGCATCTGAATGGAGGATGGTTTGGATTGGGAAGAGACCCGAGGCAGGCTGACCCAACAACAGGCTATTGTAATAGCCTAAGAATGTACCATTTTGGTGGTAGTATCAGATCAAGGAGGCTTATTTGAGAGACATTGAAAAGGTGAGATCCACCGGCTTTGGCAACAGATTGTATGTTAGGGTTGAGGCATAGGCATCAAGGATAATACATAGGTTGCATCCTTAGATACTGGGAGGATGGTGGTGCCCTAGGCAGTAATAGGGATGTTAGGACAGGAAGAGAATTTAGAGGGAAAGATAATGAGATCAGTTTTGGACACATTGAGTTTAAAATATCCACTGGGCATCCCAGTTTGAGATATCTAAAGAGGCAGTTAGAGATGTGGCACGGGGTTAAGGCTAGAGAAGAAGATTTGAGAATCATTAGTATAGAAATGTCATTTGAATCCATAGGATAAGATCACCAAGAGAGGTAAAGAGGTCAAAGAGAAGAGTATCCAGGACAGTTAGTGGTTATAACCTGGATGAGGATTCAGCAAAGGAGACTGAGGAATGGTCGTGTATATGAGAGGAGAATGAAAAAAGTATGGTGTCCCAAAAACCTAGAGAAAAGGAGTGCATCAAGAAGAGGTTGATTGACAGTATCAGTGACTGCAGAAAGGTCAAGAAGGGTGAGGGTTGAGAAAAGGCCACTAGATTTAGCAAATAAGAGATCATTGATAAGTTTAGACAAAGGAGGTTCTGTTGAATGTTGAAGAGAGTTAAGAAAAGAGTAGGAAGAGAGGTTATAGAGGTGCATATACACACACATACCTGATCTATATATAACATATAAGCTAGCACAATTGGAATCACCTGTTTCTATAAATATGTCTATAGCTTTCAAGTATTAATAATAATCTTTAAAGTCCCTCCCAACTCTAAAATTCTAAGAAGTTATGGGGTCCTTTAAAATGTGGTCATGATATTGTTTATCAATTAAAATTCTAAATATGTATTAGTGTCATGTAAAATGAACATAACCATAATAGCATAATTTTTCTTTAAAATACCAAATGAATTACAGATCCACTGATGATTACCTTCTTTTTAAAAATGGGCCTCAATATAGACACAAAAAATAAAAAGTTTTGGAATAGTCTGGAAACCCTATTAATTTCCTTTCTTTTAGGTAAATTAATTATAGAGCAAAAATAAATATTAATATAAGACTGTTTAAAGTTTTGGTAATTAGCTAGTCTCCAGATAACGTACACTCCATTCCTCCAACCCGTTAAAGTTTTTCTGCATGGTAAAACCTGCTAGAGTTTGTGCCCCGTTAGCATAGTCTTGGAGAACCCAAGGTCATGTTCACATCGGTATTAGGCATCAAAGTAGAAATGTTATGGAGGACTCTGTAACCATCACTCACTGTATACATGTAAATTAGTATTATTGCCATTAGTATAATACCGGTGTTAAATATTTTGGAAAACTATTTATTGTATCAGGAATTTAGTAAATATTTAGCAGCATGAATGTGTTTTAAAATATTATTTTACAAGTTATCTTTCTTCAGTATTTAAAAAATATACAACACCTACCAGAATCTATTTCTGTAATGCATCTGATGATTGGCTTAGAGACAGTGAAAAAGTTTAATTTTCAATGTTGATTTTCTGCAAAATGCCCTTATTCCAGAAGTCAGTGGAATTTGCCAGTGTCTTCATTTTTTAAAATGTCAGTTGTGCAATAAAACAAAATCAGTCACTATCTCCTGAGAAATGGAAACAGTACATGAATTAGGAACTCTATGCTTCTCTTTTCCTTGTTCCCTCCACAGGGGAATCAGCATAAAAATCTGATGTTGCCACATGCTGAGGAGAAAAAATAGCATTAGGTCATTCACTTCTTTTCATAATAGCACTGATTTCTAAGTACATTCACTCATGTGTTGATTTGGTTGTATTCCCTAGAAGGCAGTATAAAATTCTGTATTATTTCTATCACATTACAAGTGCTTCTGTGGTTAAAACTGATTCATATAACGCAATATGATTTTGAAAATAAGAACTGCCAAAAAGAGGAATTGAGTCAATATTAAATGGCTTGGGAGAATTATGGGAAATTTTTGTAAACTACTGAAAACTGAATTATTTCCAAAACGTTTTTTCCTTGTTGTGTGAGACACACACACACACACACACACAAGTATGTAGTCCCAAAAATTATTTCAGTTTCTTTTAAAATGAAATTACATATTGGGATTTTCATTTGTGAAAGTGAAATTTGGACAGTGTTAGACATATACAGTACTTGAATGGAATCATTACTTGCTGGATCCCAGAAATGATTCCTTTGAAAAACTAAAAATTCAGAGACAAGAGAACTTCTTGCAGAGTATACCAGAACTCTGCTCTCCATACACTCTGTGCTGCTCCCTCCTAGTCCCTGCTCTTTTTATCAGCTTTTCCTCAAACAGGCAGATCAGGCTACATTCTAGGATATGTGGAATTCCTTTTTTAAATAAAATTTAACGTTGCCTTCTATGTCCACTGGCAGATGTTACCAGTCCTTTAGTTGGTGTTTAGGGAATGTTTACAATGGCAATTAATCTCAACACCTTACATTTCTCTAGTGCTCTTATGTCTATAATCTCCTTAGTCTGACAATAATCATATCCTCTCTATCCCCATTTAAATAGGAAAACATTGTGTCATTGAGAGGTAAGTGATTTGTCTCATCTGCATAGTTAGGCAGCAGTGCTAAGACTAGATCCTGTATCTCAGCCCCAGGGCCTTGCAGTTAGACCATTGCACCTTTTGATTTTTGAATGGCTTATCAAGTGACATGCTTTACACTAGAATATGATTATAGAAAAAACATTCTAGATAAATGGGTTAGGAAAATAATTTTTATCTAACATGAAGAACTGAGATGACATGAGATGAGACCTGGGAAAATAGAGAAGAACACACATAAATTAAATACGAAAATGTAAGGGATTAAGACAAATGAAATATAAGGCGAAAAGCCAAATGATAAAAATAGGGATGTTAATATAATATACACAGAGATAAAAGTCAAGGGAAATATTAGAAGGAATCACTTAGATAAGAGGAAATATGGTTGATCTTAAAGTCAGGAAGACCTGGGTGAAATCCTGTCTCTTCTACCGACTAGTTCTGTGGATGTGTCCTAATTCCTTGGGGAGATGGTGGTCAAGGTGCTCGTGATGGTGGTGTTGGTAGTTTGACTTGCTTGTTATAGATTATATCTTGACTCTCCCTTGCTTTTCTATCTAGGTACACTTCCCTGCCTTATGTGTGGCATTTGGTGGAGATGGCTAGATCCCTTTCTGCAGGAGTTGCTTCCCTGGATAATGGCTATGATGGCTGGGCTAGAAGTAGGAATGATGCCTAGGGTGGGTGGGGTGGAGGGGCATACTGCCACTCCTTGGATTGCTATGCCTATTTGCCTGTTGGTGGCAGTTGTTCAGAAGTTGTGATGAGAAAGATAGACTTCCTCTCTATAATTATAGGGACTGGCATAGAAGTGGGTGTAGTTAGTGGTTAGTGGGGCACTATTCTTCCTAAGGCTCTTGGGTTCACATCCTTGGACTGTCTCTGGGTCTGAGGGGAGATAGTTGGTCAGTTGGCAGTGTTGGCTTGACTTGTATCATATGCTTCCTCCTTTCTCTCCCTCAGGGTACCTTGCTGCTTTGTCTATCCATCCATCCATCCATCCATCCATCCATCCATCCATCCATCCATCTACCTACCTGTTTGCCCACTAACTTTCTTACATATCTGCCTACACATCTTAGCCTTGTATTTCCACTATGGTCACTATCATTTCCACCTTTCATACATCTTATAAAAAAATTGGTGTGGGAATGTGGGTGGAGTCAAGATAGCAGATAGAAGCCAGGAAGTTACCTAAACTCTCCCCAGTTTCCCTCGGAAACAACATTAAATCAAGCCCCTAAAAGAATTCTGGAATGACAGAATACACAAAAAGACAGTGAAAGCCCAAGATAACCTAGAAGGACTTCAGGGAGGGTGTGTCTCACCTGGCTAAAAGGCAAGCACAACCTAGCACATGTGGTGTCCGCAGAAGGCTCTTTACCACAGCACAGATGAGCAACCAAGGCCCTACAGTTCTGGCTCAGCAGGCCACTAACATAGCAGGCAGCTATGAGGCCTCCAGCCCCAGCACAGTAGGTAAACTGCCAGCCCTGGATCCCAAACTATGACTGGGCCAGGCCACCCTAGAGCAGTGGGCTAGCCACAAGCCCCAGAGGCACAGAAAGCCAGTGACCAGGCCCTTGGATCCCAATGCAAGAAATTTGGAACAGTGCCCCATTATTGGTGAAGCAGAGCTCAACTCTTAAAAATGAGCAAAAAATAAAAAAGAGTCCTGACCATAGAAAGCTACTCTGGTGACAGGGGAAGATCAAAACACAAACTAAGAAGAGGACAACAATGTCAAAATGCCCATGTGCAAAGCCTCAAAGGGGAATTTGAATTGGTCTCAAGCCCCAAAAGTCCTCTTGGAAGAGCTCAAAAAGGATTTAAAAAATCAGTAAGAGAGGTAGAAGGAAAATTGGGGAAAGAAATGAGAGTCATGCAAGAGAATTATGGGGGGAAAAGAGTCAAAAGCTTGAAAAAGGAAGCACAAACATGACTAAAAGAGAACAACTCTTTAAAAAGTAGAGTTGACCAAATGGAAAAGTAGGTATAAAAGCTAACTGAAGAAAATAATTCCTTAAAAATTAGAATTGAACAAGTGGAAACTAATGACTGTATGAAACATCAAGAATCAGTCAAACAAAATCAGAATAATGAAAAAATGGAAGAAAATGTCAGATACCTCATTGACTTGGAAAATAGATCCAGTAGAGCTAATTTAAAAATCATTGGACTACCTGAAAGCCATGATAAAAAAAAGAGCCTGGACAACATCTTTCAAGAAATTATCAAAGAAAACTGCCCTGATATCCTAGAACCAGAGGGTAAAATAGTCATTGAAAGAATTCAGTAATCACCTCCTCAAAGAGATACCAAAATGAAAACTCCAAGGAAATAGCCAAATTCCAGAATTATCAGGTCGAGGAGAAAATACTGCAAGCAGCCAGAAAGAAACAATTCACATATCAAGGAACCATAGTCAGGATTAAAGAGGATTTAGCAGCTTCTACATTAAAGGATCAGAGGGCTTTGGAATATTCCAAAAGGCAAAAGAGCTTGGACTACAACCAAGAATCGCTTAGCAAAATTGAGCATAATCTTTCAGGAAAAAAAAAAGACAGACATTCAGTGAAATAGAGGACTTTCAAATTTTCCTGATGCAAAGACCAGAGCTCAACAGAAAATTTAATCTTTAATACAGGATTCAAAAGAAGCATAAAAAGGTAAACGTGAAACAAAACTTTAAAATATGGTATTCAATAAGGTTAAACTATTAACATCTCTACATAGAGAAATAATACTTGTAACTCTTAAGAACTGTTATCTCTTTTAGGGCAGTAAGAAGGAGTGTACTTAGAGTGTGTTGATATAAATTGACTTTGATGTGATGATTAAAAAAAAGAACTGAAAGAATGTGATACAACATAGGTACTGAGGCATGTGTCTGGGGAATGAGATGGAAAACCAAGAGGAAAGAAAAGAACACTAATAAGGGCTGTGAGTGAACACACACACAAAGAAAACAGATTTGATCTACTGGATGGTTTTACTTAGAATTGGTACTGCTCTGAATAAATGAAACTTCTTATAACTATTTTCAACACAATCCAAGTTTTCTGTGTTCACTGTCATTGAATTGTGTTGTATTTCTGTCAGACAGTCAGTCTATTTAATCTGAGTTTAAATTCCAACACAATGAGGGGCAGAGCCAAGATGGCAGAGTAAAAGCAGGGACTTGCTTGAGCTTTCCCCCAAACCCCTCCAAATACCTGTAAAAAATGTCTCTAATTCTAGAGCATCAGAACCCATAAAATGACAGAGTGAAACAAATTTCCAGCCCAAGACAACCTGGAAGGTTGACAGGAAAGGTCTGTTGCAACAGTCTAGGAGAAGAGTACAGCCCAGCATGGGCCACCAGCAGAGACAGGGCTGCAGCATGCCTCAAGAGACTGAATCACTGGCAACTGTGGTGGTTTCCAGACTTCTCAACCCACAAACGCCAAAGAGAACTTGGAAGGTCAGTAGGAAAGGACTCTGGGACCTGAGTGAGAGAAGAGGGAAATCTAGCCCCCACCCCTGGTTGGAGAGAGGAGCTTGGTCAGGCCCTAGCCCAGGGCAGTGGAGTCTGGGATGGCTGCTTCTGGAACTCTCAGTCCACAGATGGTGTGGGGATTGAGTGGCTGATCAGAGGGAGATTGCAGGGATCTCTTTACTGGCACTGAGGTAGGATTCTCTTGCTTTGCCTGTGCTTTGATCTGAGTTGCAGTCCTGGGTGGCAGATGTGGGGTGAGGAGGAGCACTGGCCTGGCAGAGCTTATGGTAGTGGTGGAGAGGTAACCCTCCTCACAGTTCAAAGGCAGTAAAGAGTACTTGTTGTCACTCACAGACCAGAGCACAGACCAGGAGAGGAATAAACACCTCTTCTTTGATTATACCACCTTAGAAGAATTGAAAATTTACAGGTCCCTAGAAGTATCTCTGAAAACAGCTGCACAAAACCCCTGAAGCTTGGGATGGTATACCCTGCCCCCCAACACACACAGACTCCCTAAATAAAAAGTTAAAAAGTGAAGGAATTGGGAAAATGAGTAAATAGTATTTTAAAAAAAAACAAAAACAAAACCTCAGACTATAGAATTTTACTTTGGTGACAAAGAAGATCAAAACATACAACCAGAAGACAACAAAGTCAAAGCCCCTACATCCAAAGCTTCCAAGAAAAATATGAATTGGTCACAGGCCATGGAAGAGCTCAAAAAGGAATTTGAAAATCAGGTTAAGAGAAGTAGAGGAAAAACTGGGAAGAGAAATGAAAGTGATGCAAGAAGATCATGAAAAAGAATCAACAGCTTGCTAAAGGAGACCCCAAAAAATATTGAAGAAAATAACATCTTAAAAAACAGAGTAACCCAAATGACAAAAGAGGTCCAAAAAGCGAGTGAGGAGAAGAATGCCTTAAATCCCAACACAGTGGCTGTTGAAGTATGTTGTGGAGAAGAACTTCTGCCACTTACAAAAAAATTAGTGCTGTAAGTTGGATCTAACAATAATACCCAACATTTATCTATGCTTTGTTTCATCTTTATAGTTCTTTTATATAAATCTCTAGTAATGTATAGGAAACAATATACATAGTGTTATGTTTTTAATTGGATGTGTTGCCAAGGTTTGCCAACTAGCCTCACATTTTACCCAGAGCCACTTTTAGAAGTAACAGTAAAAATTAATCTTCTTTCCTTAGCCACTTGTCTTATTCTCACAAATACCTTTTTATCTGCTGCCTACTGTGACTATTTCTGAAGTTAAGCAGCGTTAAGAAAGCATCAAGCTTTCTTGATGAGGTCAGAGGAGTGTGGAGATGTTTTGCAGACATTTATTGGTATACTAAACAGGTATGTGGAGTATAAGAGGTATTAAGGAGTTTCCTACAACCACACAACATAAATTATTTAATAAATTAAAAAAAAAAACCATGGTCATTGGATAAAGGCAAATCATACCACGCAGGAAATAATAACTGAAAGAAGCTATCATACCCCTGGGGTCAATAAAACAAACAAACATTAAGTAGTTTGAGAATTTGGCAGTCGGAGCACAAGATAGAAGCTGCATATGGAGGAGATGCCTTTGGGGGAGAGAGTCCCTTTTTTTCCACATTGACCATGTCAATTTGAAGGAAAATCACTTGACCAGTATGAGACATTACATGCAGCAGGAAGCAGAGACTCACACTCCAGATGGACCTGGGTATAGAAAGGCAGTCACTCAGAGGAATTACCTACTTCCAAGAATGTAAACTCTGGCAGCAGCAAAGGGACCCAGTGTAGACTTAGAAGAGACCTAGTCTTGCATATTGAGAATTATACTTTGAAGAGGAACCAACCCTACAATCCCAGATAAGCACTACACATGGGAAGAAAGGATATTGTGACCCTGTAGTAGTTAAGGTATGAGTTGCCTTGGCCATATGTATTATCAACATGTGTACCTTAGTATCACTGTTCTCCAAGTTAGGGTCCACATTCCACATGGATATCATGTGTTTTAGTGGAAGAGTGTGTCTTGGGTTTATAGGGATGGATGTTATATAACTACTATACTTACTGTCACATATTTCTAAAATGCTTTTGGTAAGAGTTAATTGGTTCATTTTTAATGGGAAGTTCACTGGTAGGGACTTAGGACTCATAGCACACAGTCCAGAGTATGGGAATAGTAACTACTCTCTGAATATTCAGACTGTGGGTATGAGGGCAATTTGGGGAAGTAACCCACTTGGGTTAATGAGATATTTAGATTACTATCATACATAATTGGGTGCTCTTTTAGAGAAAGGAAACTTTTATATTCCTGCATTTTCCTTTTTTCTCCCTATATTGAACAGAGTTTTAATGCAGTCAAAGAGGGATGATTCTAGGATTTCCTGGTTGGATTCTTGAGAGGAAGTTCCTGGAGATTTCCATTCATGTCAAAATTAGTTTCGGTCTCAGTCAAATAAGCTATCTCATCTTGCTATAGTGCATTTGTGGCCTCAGCTGGTTCTGATGGTATTGAAATCCTGCCTAACTTGATGCTTTATGCTCTCACAGTGAATCAGTTGTGCATATTTGCTGTTAGGTAAGAAAACACTCCTTTTTTTTTTTTGGCATAAAGGAGTGAGAAAATACAGGATGTTATTTCCATTCAGAAATGTCTTTATAAGTCACAAAAGTTTTGTGATACACTCACTGGAAAACATTTTAAGATTTTAATTAATTATTTAATAATAATTTTTATTACTTAATAACTTGATAATTTAATAATTAGACAAAATTATATTAAACCCTGTATGTTCCAATCAGGTTATTTTGGAGAATGCATCATTTCTTGGATGAACTTTTCCTCCTTGGGGTTGAGTTTTTTAGAATTAGAGAAGGAGGAGGTTCCTCTCCTCTCCTTCCTCTTCCCACCAAGGGAAAGTCCTTTCTTCTAAAGCTATTTCATTTTCTTTAACTTACCAAACTTTGGATGGCATAAGATCTACCACTTTTGCCCTATCACTTGCTCCATAAATGTCAGTGCTCTGGAAATTTTTCAGGCAGTCATTTTAGCTACAAGATTAATTTCAGTATTATTTGAAGGAGCTTGACCATGTGCTCAGGACCTTGGAGTAATTGGAGAAAAGAAATTAGTAATCATTTCCATTTGGATCATATGTTGCAATAAAAAATGTAAATGGTCAGTCTACTACAACCCAGCATTGATCATCAATTGTTAATAGCTTCTTTGTGGAGATAAAAATGAAAAATATGGCAGGTTCTCAGTTGATTTTATAGATCAGAGGTGATATTGATGTATAAAAATCACTTTTTATGCACTCTAATTGTTGCTTATTATTAAAGGCAAGAGATTTGATTTCCATCATTCATCTACAGTGGGTTAACAGCATATGCTTGGTAAATATTTTTAAAATACAGATTTCATTTCTTTTCACTACCTCTATCACTACTATTGGGGTGAAGGCAAAGCAACAACATCAGCAACCTAGTGCTCAGTACATTTTGGAAAAACTGCTATATGGTATCTAAACTATAAGAGAATATATACCTTAGTTTTCTCTGCCCTGGAAATGTGCTGCTTTGAATAAACACAAAAGGGACTTCAAAAGGCATCTTTGTCCTAAGAGCAAAAGAGGGCATCACAGTGGACTTAGAAATCAATGAGCAAATTCCCTTAGCAACCAATTATTATAGAACCTGCAGAACTTGGAGCTGAGATCTTGAATAACACCTTATGGCAAAAGGTTGACTCTTAATCAAAGCTAAAACAGCATATGATTATACCATTATATAGATTACTTAGGTTTTTGTGGCAGAAAATGGTCTAGTTGAAATAGCAAGGGCTATGGCTTTTAATTAAATACAAAGAAAAGTTGGTTTGTTCTTGGGAAACTATTAAATGACTGACAGTAGGAGCCCACTGACTTCAGGGCACATTGGAGGTCCAATATAGAGAGTTAAAGAAGGCATACTGGACAAAGAAAATGCAGATGCTTTAGAGTTCTACCTAGGAGTTGGGTAACAGACACTAAGGCAATCTTCTGAAGCTTAAGGTTCTCATGGTTTTATTTCAAGAGAAATATTCTCAGATATAATTCTTGGTGCATAGTTTGAACTTAATAGAGAATATAAGGACTTAATTATGCATTATAATCAATACTATTTAGGAAATAACAGTTGCCAGACTTTAAATGTTGTAGTTAAGAGAATTAGGCAGAAACATATTGCTGCTGTAGAGAGATACAGAGCTTTTTGGGAGAAGCACATAATATACAAAAACTCCCCATAAAAAACAACCTGTCTATGTACTCATTTGTTAAAGATGGATCATAGTAATTAATGTGGATGTAAAAGAATAAATATTCCTTTTGAAGTTATAATGAATATAAAGAAGAATTATTTAAAAATTATTGGCAGTAATTAAAAAGGAAGGCAAAGCCCAGGTCAGACATGCATGATAGGGAATTCCAGAGTATTATGAAGGACTGGCTATAATGTTATTGGATTTCTTACAGGAAAGAAGCATATCAGTTTATGTGATTTAACTAAAATGTACACATGACTAAACACTGAAAATAATTTTGCCATTTGCTTCTGTAATAAATCAAGTTTTCCCTGTAATCAGTAGAATGACAAGCAGAGAAAAAAAAAGCTGGGTAAACAGACATTACTAGTGTCATAATTATCCATTTACTTATATAACCTAAGTAAAAAAGAAAGGAAAACATGTCTTTATATTTCATATAATAAAAAAAGATGATGCTGCACTAGAATTGGAATTGCAATTGGATTTGGAGTTAATGGGCCTGGGTTTGAATCCAAGCTCTGCCACTCGTTACCTGTGTGGCCTTGGGCGAAGTTCCTTCCCCTCTCTTGGCCTCATTTTCCTCATCTATAAAAATGAAGGGATTGGACTTGCCCTATTACATTTCTATTGAATCAAAAAACCGTAACTAAAGAAAATCAGAAATCCATCATCTTATCTTTAGCATTTAATGAGGCAATATTTATGCCATTAATATCAAAGCAAAATGTTAAATTCATCTACCGTTTTGTTATAAATATGAAGGATTGGTGTACTGAAAAGGAATCCAAATTCCTGACTAGCTCTCGTGTGTCCTCTTAATGCTACTGGAAATGTGATCATGCAAATACACTGAAGATGTCAGACTTTGGATAGTCATCTTGCTGATTTTGCTTAAATCCTCAACTGCCTAAAAACTTCCCAGTGAGCATCTGCCAGCCATCCTGAGATTTCATGTCACATTGGTTTCCACCCCAGTCCCAGTGGAAATCTTGAGTATCTTGTTTTTTCTATCAAAAACATGAACATAATTCCACTCATCCTATTACCATGTGCATTCTGCCCTCTCTAGCATGTGCCTTTAAAGGCAGTCATCTTAACTGTTCCAAAAAGGTTTCAGTCTAAGGAAATTAATGATACTGTAGTTGACTATAGACATTAAGTTAGGGTTCATCTGTTTTATAAAAGAGACATTTACTATGTAATGTACAGTAAATGAAAATGAGTTGTTTCTCCTGTGGTAGTGCCTTTTAACATGACTATTGGTATAGTTGATGTTTGTTCACGGTTCTTAAGTTTCCAAAATGTTTTACATATATTGTAGTCTGGAGGGGAAAAAAAAGTCAAAATGTCTTAACTAGAATTCAGATTTGGGCAGATTGGAATGAAAATTCCATATGATATTGAAATGGGTAAAAAATTAGACCATAAGATCATGGATAAAGAAGAAAAGACTTTAGAAGACAACTAGTTCCATCCCTTCATTTTGTAGGTAAAAATCTGAAGCACAGAGATATTAAATAATTTGCTCACTGTCATCCATGTGCAGAGAAACAGATCTGAACCACATTGCCTCTCATAAAAGATGTGATGGCATGACTAGGATGTCTTGTGTTTGTTTCTTTCACAAAAAAAAGAAAAATGCAAATTTCCCATGGTATATACGAATAATTAGGTATGTTTATCCAACTGTGTATTGTTAGGGGTTATGATAGTCACTGGATTAGATGTAACCTTGCTGAGGTTGGCATTATTTGCATTCAAGGCTCAAGTTTGAGTTGGTTTGAGTTTCCCATTTCACTGCTGATGAATTTAATTTAGTTCAATTAATTCATTTTTCATTTATTAACTAAATGAAAGTCAGAGAGGCAGTACAGTATAGTGGATAGAGGGCTGACTTTATTTTTTTTTAATAATAAATTTATTTTATTAAATTTTTTTTCAGTTACATATTTTTTCCCCGTCTTTCCCCCGCCCACCACCCCAAGACAGCCATCCCACTGTTTCCCCCCTCCCCCAGTCTATTCTCTCCTATGTCACTTTTTGGTAGGGCAGGATGGATCTCCCAACCGCAGTGTCTGTGTATCTCAAGTTCCAGTTGGATGTAGTCAATAATAATAATAATAATTGTGTATATACATATATATATATATATATATATATATATATATATC
>CM053582.1:289957443-289994670 GCA_028627135.1 Pseudochirops cupreus | reverse complement strand
GTGGGGGTGCTCTGGCTGCGCTCTCCTCCTCCCTCTCTCTCCCATGATCTTTCTTTTCCCCAAAGAAGGGATCAAGGGTTTGGGAGCTATTCTTACTTTGCTTCTTATGCTTATTCTTACTCATGGTTCTTCAGACTGTGATTTTTTTTTTAAATCTCTGTGGGGCTCTGCTTCCAGAAGGGAAAGCTCTGTCCCAAATCGCTGGGGTCCTCCTGGCTGCCATAGCTCTCAGGAAGATGCTGGGACTCTTCCTACTTACTTCTGGCTGACTAGATAATGAAGACTCCAAGATGGAGGCCCAAGACGGCGATCCCAACCAGGCTGCTCAACGCGAGAGCACTGGCCTGAGAACAATCGCTAAGTCCCCCTGCTGTCTGCAGGCCGTGGGCGGGAATCTACAACGCGGGAGGTGGGTGCAAAACCTCTGCCTTTTCGCTTTTCCGCCTTTTGCTGGACTGCTTATCTCCCCCTTTTGCAATCCCCACTCGCAGCTGCTGCTAATCTGCTCACCTGAGAGGCTCCTCCACTCCTCCCGTACAGCTGCCCCCGGGGTACAACCGCGGCTTCAGGGCAGGCTGGTTTTGGTTCGCAGTGCTGATATGGTTCCTCGTAGGCGAGCTGACTTTAGTGGGAAGTATCTTTGTGTGCCCACAGGATTCATTATTAATGCTAATTGAGACCTAGCTATACTTCTCTTCCCAACTAAACTGTAAACTCCTTAAGGAAAGATACCATGCCTAATTTTAACTTTTCCCACAGCAATTTGTGCATAGGATATGCTCAGTAATACCGCTAACTACATATTGTCTCAATCTGTACAAAGGCTATCATAAGTAGTTTCACCAAAAGACAAAAGTTGAACCTTTAGAAAACTGACCCGCCACTGTGCAGCCAAACCCCTTTTTTTTTCTGGGCTTTTCTGGGCTTCTATAGTAGTTGACAATATCTCTAGATTTCTATAAAATATAAAACAAATACAATTTTCACCTTTACAAGGCTTTGTTTTACCTGGATTTTTAGTAGGCTTCTTGAAGCATTATTATTATATTTAAGCATTCTTTATAGAGTTCCCTTTACAATACTGTTGGGTTTTTTTTAAGTATATCTAAGGATTCTTTACAGAGCTCCCTTCACAAAGGGAATAACTAATAGTTCAGTCAACAAGTACCTATTTAATTATCAGTATTTACTAAGAGGATGAGTCTTACTGAAGTGGGTACTTAATGGCTGGCATAAACAATAATAATAAAAGAAACTCATAACTTCATAATTTAGTAGGGAAGAAGAAGATAAACACGTTAACATAAACATGTATCTAACTACAACCAATTTAAGAGCCATTTCAAAAAAAGCAATGAAGAAAAAATATCAGAAATTGTCCAAACGGATTTTTAAAAATGGGTCAGAGCACTGAAGAAAGTCTCCGAAAGGAGGAGGTTTGGGTTAATCATTCAACAAGTATTTTTTGAGCTCCTGCTATGTCCTTAGCACTTCAGAGATACAAAGTGAATTTAATAACACAGTCTCCAGACCCTTAAGGGTTCATAATCTTATTATGAAAATAGAATATGCAAGCATAAAACAACTATCAAGTAGTGTGAAATTGAATATAAACAAATGCCCCAAATGTAAAGTCTACTCCATAATCTCTATCTCAATCTCTCCACATTTTATTATGATGTTTATCTCCCTCCCTCTCAATTTCCATTTTGCAATGTATCAACCAATGAAGAATATCCTCTTCCCAAAAGTAGCTTTGGAATGTGCTTTCTCTCACCCTTGGGAGCTGGAATGTCATGGTTGAAGAAAGAATACAGAACAGAATAATGACAACGTATATACTCAGAATCAGCTGTAAGACCTTGAATATGATGGGGGTTAGGTAGTACAGAACAACTGGTTAGCTAAATAAAGCTTTCAGCTGTCCCTGAGACCCACCCAGATTTGATTGTACAGAACATAAATAATAAAAATTGTTGAGAGCCAACAGTAACTTAATAATTGCATTCGACCTGATTAAGCACCTAGCATATGCAAATTTCTGGAGAAGCACATTAGGTGTAATAACTTAATGTATCTCTAGACTTTAGCCAGGTTTGACTCTGGCTGTGTCCATGTGATGCCAGAAAGCTAGCTGAAAAATGATGAACTCAGTCACAACCACCTGGATATTTCCAAACATCTGGATGCTTTGGCATTGTGTTGATGAAATATCCAAGGGACTACTAAATTTGAAGGGGGAGAAAATGTTGAGTATAAAAAAAAAATCAAGCATTATGGCAAAAGCTATCTCCATATGGTTTACGTTGCATACTTCTGTGATAAGGGAAAGAAAACAAATACAGACTTATCTAGTTAGTTTATCATGCCATTCAAGCTCTAGTCAATGGTTTTAAAATTCTTTCTGTACTATTTCTGGTCTCTAAATCCTACCTAGTGACATTCCCCAAATACTCAGGATGCTGTCAGTGCCATTCTTGGTAAAGGCCAATAGACAATGGGACACTGACCTCCCTCCTGAAAAACAGTCCCATCGTGTCAGCTGTAATCCATTTACACTTCAAAGATTTAAATGATTCTGATGGGTTTCCTCCTTCCCTGCCCCCAGGAATCCAGTTGCCAGAAATGGTTAGTCCACTGGAGTTGAATCAGCCAGCTGTCTGCAGGCAATTTAGACTGATGTCTGACAGCTTCTTAAGATCTGTGCCCTTCCTATGGTCCCACCTCACTGTTGTCCTTGGTCAAATGATCTTTGAAGAATGTTTCAGATATCAGAATGTCATCCATTTTCAACATGGAACCCAATAATATCATATAAAATGAGGGGGAAAAATAACAGAGGGTTTACTACTTCTCTGATATTTTAGGGTTTGAGGATTATACCAAATACTTTTGACAATTTTGGATAATAATGCTTACATAAAGTCAGGAAGTAATCTCTCCCCAGAATCCTAGATCATTTATTGCTTCCATGAATTATTTGGCACTCAATATTTACTATATTTATTCATATGTACATAAAAACTTAAGAGCTTTAAAAATATAGTGATCTAGTACAGAGGGTCAAAATCACGTGGGAACAGGATGATGTTAATATCATCCTTGATGTTCTCTCTGATAGTAGCAATGCTGAGGACACTCTCAGTAAGCTACCAGACAGTGAGTTTACCCCTCTACATATCCTCACTCCTCCAGTCATATAAATACACTCGCGCGCGCGCGCGCACACACACACTCACATGTACCACCACCACATCATTAGATTGTAAGCTTCTTGAGTGCAGGACCTCCTAGTGCTTGGATTGGTATCTTGCACATAATAGTAATGATAATTGTGGTGATGATAATAACACAAGGAAACTCCAAGCTATAAAAACTTAACACCTATTAAAGTATCCAGTAAAACATGACCTGGTGCTGCTAGGAATATCTATCAGAGGTTCAAAGAATATCTATTTTTCATTAACTGACAGATAAGAAAATCTTACACTCTCAATACTGACCTCAAAGTGCCCTGAAGAACCCAATCAATAAACTGTACTTGAATTTACTATTATTGCAGACTAAACTGTTGCTTGCAATCACCAAGATATAACACTGATCCATGTTATGGGAATCTGAAGATCTTCCTTGCCCCTTGGCCCTTTGATAGGCTTAAGTGACTCTGAGAACCTTCCCTGATTTGAAAATATACTCTGCCCCCTAATAGGCTGAATGTGATCACATGGACCAGTGGTAAGAAGCTTGTTTTTCAGGAATGCCCACACCTTATGACTTTGTGATTGGGCAGTGAATCTAGAGGGTTGTGATATTCTCTGATCCAGGAGAAGGCTATATAAACCCTGATACGACTTTGTGCTTTTGGGCTCACTCTGGAAAGAGTTGTGTAATTTGGCCACACGAGACTCTGGGCAGCTGTTGAGCCCCACGGCTTTGAAAATCAAGATGTTGGTGCTTCCCTCTCTGGTAACTAACTAGGTAGATATGGATATAATGGTCAGGTGGCTGGAAGCCCATCTACTGATCTGTTTCTTTGTCTGCTTGTAACTTCTGTTTATATATTCTGAAGTTCAGAGTGTTGACTTTCCCCCCTAAACCAAGTAAATGATATGTGTTTGATTGATTAACGTAGGATTGTTAACCTATTTTGAGTTGCTTTCCTTTAGAAAAGCAGCTCTAAGAACCTGTGCTAGCAGCCACCCTGGGTATGCTAGGGTGCTTGCTGATACAATCCATAAAATCTTTAGAAGAATGTTTTTGAGTAGATGGCATTATACCAAATATTCATCATCCCTATCTGCACAGAATGAAAAGCTTTAGAGACAGAGCAGAGGAGATCAAAGTCATGTAGGAACACAGAAACATACACATCTGTCATCTCTATCATCCTATCTATTTCTTGGTTTGCACGGAGAATGTTTTCAGTAAACCTACAAATGATGAGCTTACAGCCTAATACTTTTATTCAACTACAAAAAGTAATTATTTTATTAACCTGTGTAGCAGTCAGTAGAACATGAAATATAGAATAATAAGATAGACACTTGAGACTATTTTTACCTGAACCCTATCAAAAAGATGAGAAGAATGAGAAGATGATTTTGATGATGATTAAATCATGTTCAAATCTCACTCTCATACAACACTTAAAACTTTACAAAGCACTAGTAAGTGATCACTAACCATTTATTGAGTGAATTTATTCCAATATAACATAATCTTTGGATGCTCATCCTTCTTCATTCTTTAATACATCTATGTATTGGTTTCTTCAGTGATGTATCAATCTTTAAGAAATGTTCAATTTAACAATCTTCTGTTAAATGCCTTCTATGTATGAGGCTGAAAGATACTAGGGATACAATCTGTGAAGGCTCTTACATTCTACTTCAATTCTTTACCTTTGTCCTTAGGTGAGTACACATTAGTAACGTGTCAATAATAGCATAATAGCATATACCTTTCAGGGTTGATGAGCCCACAGGCATATATCCTCCTATGGCACCAGCTAAGGTTTCTGTCCTGGCATTCTCTTGGATGCTGCTACATATCAGAAGTGTGATGTGGGCAATGCCCCAAGGAAATTCCAGATTATGGGAGAGCATTGAAGAAAGTAGAGAAACATTGTCCTTTCATACTGAGACAATGATCCCTGGAATAAAGCTACTTCTATTAATGGCATAAGCGTGACTACTGGAATGAAAAGCATTGCTCTTTCATATTTATCCTAGCATTAATGCTAATGTCATAATGGAGAGGATTTTGTGAAACTTGTGATCATAAAATAAGTAATTCTGCATTAATGGACTCTAAGAAGGTCTAAGGAATGACTGGAATTTTGCTTCCATGATCTTATGACAACACATGAGCCATATTGGAAAGAGATATCTCATGGGAGAACTCATGCACCTGTGTGGTTAGTCAATTATCCACAAATCATCATGGGCCTTATATATATTTCTCCTACCTAATTCTGTCAGACAGTCAATTTGTAATGCTAAATGAAATATGCATTTGAACTTTAAGCACATTGATGCAGAAAATATGCGTGCTTCCATCTCTGTACTCACATGGGCACGTAAGCCATCAGAGGTGGCACAGATTATTCTTTAGCACCATTTTAATTGTACTCTAGAAGTGCCAAGATCCTACTTCAAATAGGAACAGTACATCCTGGAGGCCCAAATAATGAAGGGATAAAGGATCAAGTCATGTAAACCATCACAGCCACACAAGAGTGGCAGGCGCCTGAGAATTATTCGTCTGTTGGCCAGAACCAATCCTTGCTTCCTTCTGCCTGTGTGCTTCATTTCTAAAGGCACTTGGGGGTAATTTCTGCTGCTTAAATTCCTTCCAGGTAAATGATAAAGGGGAAGCTGCTGAATGCTGTACCGTTGGACATAATTAAACAGCAGAAAAGATGTGTCGGCATTAATAACCTCGTCCTTCTCCCTCCCCCATTCCCCAAAGAACTAACATTCAGATTTATTTTTATTTTTTACATCTTAGTCAAGGTTCTTCAGTTACAGGGTACTGTTGTGGGCTTTTTGTGTTTTTTTATATTGTTTTGCTTAAACAGCTTAAACGTCAGCCAGACACACTGTGAGAACTACAAGTCTTATACTCTGGAGCGTGGCAGAGCTCAGTAGTGTCAGCTTCAAGCTTCACTTAGCTCAAAAGAATTGAAGCCAGGGAATATCGTCATCACCTAGAATCTTCTGCTTTTAGGAAGGCTTTCCTAAATTTCAGGCACCTCAGCAAGTATCCTAATCTTCAGCTTGGGAGCCCTGAAAGTTATTAGCAGCATTCATGGAGGAAGAATCTTTTTTGCATGGCAAGCCTACTGTCCACACTGGGTTACTGAAAAGATAGAGATGGTGGGATCCAGGATAGCAGTAGTTTGTACGGAGCTCCAGCTGTCATAGTACTTATCACTTTTCCAGCGGATGAGGAAGCTGTGTTATGAGATAGAAAATGGAGGAGTGTCATCTTAGAAAATGGTCCTAGGCCCTCCCTATGACTTTTGGATGGGAATAAGTATACTAATTGTATACTTATAAGCATACAATAAAGTGAAATAAGTATATAACTGGGTCAAGGAAAAGTAATTGGCCTCCAGGCTGAAGAAGAGGAACTAAACAATAGACCTGGATACCAAAGGACCAAAGATTGCAGCCCTTAGAACAATGATTGTAAGCTTGGCTTGTGTATTTTTTTTTTTGAGGAGGAGTAATATATCCATCCATATTATCAGTCATGTCCTGGGTTTTGTGCAGTTCATCAAGGAAGAGTCAAGCTGCTAAGGAAGTCATACTCAAAATTTTATATAATTCATGTGGTCTTAACCTGGGGTGTGTGAACTTTAAAAAACTGATAACTGTATTTTAATGTAATTCACTTTTCTTTGTATTTTATTTTACGCACTTAAAAAACCCTGCTATGAAAAAGAGTCCAGACTGCCAAAGGGGTCTATGCCTCAAAAAGGGGTTATGAATCCCTGAATCCAATTAAAGCAAGAAGACTTTGGTTTGATTCCAAAGGCTTCTCCCTTCAGCCTTCTCCAACTACATTATAGCATATACATTTAATTTTTTAAAAGAATTAAATTGAATTAAACTTTTGAGGTAATTAGAGAACCCTGGGGTGCCCCAAAACTGGAGTTGTATGAGGATTTGTATTAGCTAACAGAGCCTAATAGCTACTCTCTGACACATATCCTCCACACAGACATAGTCTGAGCTGTATTTAAGTATAAACTATGTATTTTGGTAGTAAGTTATTATAATAAGTGCCAAAGAAGAGATATTTTAAGATACCAGAGAAAGTTTCTGAGGAGAAAGTGCCTTCCTTCTATCTCAAAACTACTAAGCATAGAATACCACAAGGAGGAAGCTCTGAATCTTTTTTTTTCCTTCTTTATTAAGATGCTTTGTGTAATTAGTAGTGTTCCTATCAGAATAAATGGTAATTTGGAATCCATCCAAATTAAAAACCTAAATGAAAGAGGAACATTAGTAATGAGTTGCATGTTAAAAGGGGTAAACTTCTCTAGGGTAGATGTATTTGTGAAAGTTGGTCCTGCTTAAATAAAACCCATAGAATCTATGTGGAATTAAAGGAACAGAATGCATAGAGGGGATAGGGAAGAAGGAGGCAAGGGAAGAGGAATAGAAAACAGCTTTGCAGCCAGAAGGGCAATTCACTTTTAGTTTAGTGAAAACCCTAAAACCAGACTAAAATACGCATGCAATAATGAAATTTTCTCTGGCATTATGAATGAAGCCTGAAAATAAATGCAGCCCCCCAAAAAACAAAATTATTTTCCATCACTGATACTGTCACAGAGCTCTCATAAAGGTGGATACTATCAAGAGTGTTAACACTGGAAAAAATGCAAAAAGTGACCTCTTCAAGTAACATTATTTTAATAAGGATGTTGATACAGCTATGGGGAAGGCTGTGGCAGCATTTACATTATAAATTCCTATTCAGGGTCTCTTTGGCTTTTCCTTATGTCAGAGCTCAGAATAAAATAAAAAGTTAGTGCACTCAGGCATGCAGAGGATAGGAATAAAAATAGTCCAATTTAAAAACGGAATTTTTGCAAGACATTAATCTATGATGTGCACTTGTGCTCTGGGGTACAAGAAGGGAAATGATAAGAGCCTAAACCTTTCTGGCTTAGAAACCCCAACTGCAACTGATGCATATTCTTGGATAAATATTTTATAGTATTTCTCAAGTTTCTGTGGTTTGGCTTGACTATACATACACAGTACCCATCCTTACTGGATGCTCAGAAGAGATTCTGAAGGAAAACATCATAAACCAGTCCACCACTATCCCTCAAACTGCAATGTGTCAGAAATTACTGGCACAATCTCTGAATACAGATCCAAAACACAACCTGAAACTAATCAACCTATACTATTTTCTTATACTGTTTTTTCACTCTCTACCTTGGGACAGGTCCAGGAATGGGATCTGCTTTAGCCTAGAGATGAAGACTGCCGAAGGTCCAGACTGATGTTTGCTAGACTGGTACACTACCAGTGGAGTCTTAAGTATCTGTAACTTGAAGGAGAACAAATTATCTTGGAGACAATGGTGGAATACCGAATTACCTTTGGAGCCTTAGGAGGTGAATAAAGGGTGTCGATCCCACTAGGTGTTATTTGATAGGGATACATAAGGGACAGGAGTCAGAAACATTAACCCTGAATGTCTCCAATATAGTCACATAAAGCTTGTCTTCTCCACCTGCCAATGTCCTTCCACCCATTTATTTAACTATTTTGAATATATCTGTATTTATTCACTTTATGTTTGTGGTATATATAAAGTCTTACAAGGAGTTGAATCTTGCTTTCATGTGAAACCAATCTAAACAGAATTACAAGTAAGTAACTTTAAAACATTCCTTACTTTTTAAGGTATGGAGCACAGTGAAAATCCTAGCTTTCTAGCTCATGAACTCCTAGGAGACAAACTTATTTAAAATCATGCTCTTTGTTCTGAATTCTTTCAAGTTTATCTCTATATTTAACACAGTGATCAATCACTATTCTAGAGGACACATCATTGGATATACTAACCACCTCCTGACAGAGACGTGATGAATTCAGGGTGCAGATTGAGATAATTTTTTTTTCGTTATGGCTAATACTAGAATAATTTGTGTTGTCTATGCATACCTGTTGCAAAGTGTTTTTTAATTAGGGGGAGGAAAGCTAAAGGTAGAAAGAAGGAAAAATAGATCTTGCTTAATTTTAAAAATCTAGAAAAACTACGTCATTTGTTATATTATACTTGTATGTCAGTAGTGAAAACTGACTAAGCACTTTATAAGTATCTCATTTTACACTTACAACAATCCTGGGAAGTAGGTGTTATTATTATCAATATTTTACAGTTGATGAAACTGAGAAAGGCAACAGTGAAGGGACTTGCTCAAGGGTACAGAGGTCTTCCTTACTTTAGTCCTAACATTTTGTCCACTGTACCACCTTGCTACCTCAGATTAAATTCAACTGTGAGCGGAAAATTGCACATGGGAATTAATTTTTTTTTCTTTAAACAAAATGCCATACAATCGTCCGGTAGTTTTTTGTTTGTTTACTCTTCTACAATTTTTCTTGAGACACTGAGATGAATGTCATTCAACAATTGTATAGTCCCATGAGGTTTCAAAAGAGGTGATCTCAGAGCTGTGCAGTAGGTCTAACAATATGATACAAAACATGAATCGAATACAAAAAAGAGTAGCACAGAAAGAGTAAAAAGAAGCCTTAGAGGCTCTCAGAACTCAGTCATTTATTCTTAGCATGGTTTGAGGAAAAACATTAACAATACTAGACTCAGGCTCCCTACCCATAAAAGGGATATCAAGAGACATGACATGTTGTCCAACTGCAATGCAATAGTAGTGGGTTCATGTAAAATGAACACAATAATCATAATTGATATATGTATAGCATTTTAACATTTTCAAAGCATTTTATGAACCTCAGTTGGCTGTAATTCCAAAGATAATGGGACATGGAATAGCATGAATCCAGGGACTGAAGAACCAATGATTATATATATTAAAACATTTAGGAATATAGTAACAATTTCCTTGGATGAATATGGTTAGATCCTCCTTCTCTGGGTTACATTTTAATGTTATGTGACCCAAAAACACATGCAATATAATAGGCATGTCAAAATGTTGTATGTCAAAAGTTGACTCTAGACAATTTTTTCAAAAGGAAGTGTTCTTGTATGACTGACATACAGAATATTTTTTATTGTCCCCCTTCCCCTGGGATGAAAAAAAAATTCCACTTTGATTGTCTATGATGTGTAGAAAGGGTGTTTGAAGTGAAAATGAAGCTATCAGATTTCTTTTCACAATATGACAGTTAAAGGCTTATTTCATAGTTTACCTAGCCAATACTTAGGCAAGAAAATGTCAACATATTTGGACCCTTGCTCCATTTAATCTTCGCTATTTTCAAAAGTTCAAACAAAATGCTTTTTATCCAGTACTACATAATACACCAGCCACACACATCTCTGCAGCTATTGTTAATCATTTCTGCATAATTGTTTTATTATCTTCCATTGTCTATTACTGCCATGCCCACAAAGTATTTCTTCAATCCTTCACCATGTCAGCTAGGTGACCATCAGTTCTCAAAGGCTGTGCCTAAAGCATATACAGTCTGGTAGGTTCTGCCATGCTGGAAAAGGTTTGAGTATGGTTCCAACAATAGACCATCTGCTTTCCAAAGATAATTATGAAAATAAGTATACTGAGATTCATCACCAATACGCTGGCCATTTGATCATGAACTCTTTGACTACAGCAAAGTAAAAAGAAGAAAAATACAAAATGGCCTCCAATCCTGTGCAGCTAGCTCACATTTGTTTCTGCAATGATGATCACAGAGTAGTAAAAAAAGAGGCAAGAAGGTACTAATAAATATCCAGTTTTTATGCTGCTTAAAAGCATTTAGTTCTTGGTACTCTAAGATACATAGTATAAGTTGAACTGAACTGGATAAATTTTAACATGTGAACTATAAACAAAACTATAACATAGAAAAAGGATATTGTTAAATGGAGGGATATTTCCCAGGTTCCTCTTGTAATGGGGAAAAAAAAGTAGACGGAATTAGTTTTTATCGTGTGTCCAAAGAAACAACAAGAAACATTATTTTACAGGACACTGGATCATCTTGTAATCCTGTGTTCATGTTAAGTTCTTGCAGAAAGACCACTGAAAATAACAGCAGCTTATGTGCCAACATCTCTTACAAGCTAAGAAGAGGTAGAGAAATTCTTTGAAAAATTGAATTTGACCTTCCAAATTATATCATTCATGTACATTGATACTTAAGGACTTGAAGGAAAAGATAGCAGATAAAGAAGGATAAACTATACAGAAGCCTCATACACATCATCAAACTATTCTTTAAAAATAACTCAATAATGCTAGGCAGAATAAACCCAAATAATTCAACAAAAAAAATGAGATTGATTATATTTTCTCAAAAAGGAAATGTTTTGTTACTAATATGGAATTCATTCCTGAATCTGCTATCTACATACACTCAGTCCACCAACTTGCTGGAGCAGAGGTCAAAATTAATGCAAAGCAAGAATAAAAAGGGGGAAAGGTATATTGTACTTTTAAAAGAACTTTACCTTTCCTACTTAAATAACAGATTGATAATATAAAAAGGGAGAGAGGGATGAAAGAATACATTTTTACCATTTGTAGCTATTTTATACAAAAGTTTAACTAATGAAAATTATATGCTATGAGACCAAAAAAGCCTAAAAAAGCCTTAGACAGCCAATGCTTGACTTACTTGCCAAGTGGAGAGGCATGGCAGTAGAGGCTAACACTAATTCAAGTACAAACTCATTTGTAAAATTTTACAAAGAAGGACGGTGGATCATTAGAATGGCATGACCTCATAAGAGAGCAAGAAATCAGGAGTCAATGCAAATTAAAGAAAGCACGTTGAAAGCAAAGTAATTTCAAGGACATATAAGAACAAAACCAGAAAAACAACAGAGAAAAAAAAAGGAAAAGATCTGTGAAAAATCTTTATAACTAACTGTTTTTCTCATCAAGGACAGCAGAGTCATTATATTTGAATTCTAACATCATAGTCCTCAACATACTTGTAGAAAATGCGGAAATGATCTGAAGAAAACAAAACTGAGAAAAGCAACAGACTAGGAAGTCTGTATTTGCAAAAAAATGTGAGAGCATTCTTGAGGTATCTAAAGGAAGACAGGTTATAAAAGGACTGGGGCAGGGTAGAAACCTATTTTATTCTTACCAGGGAACATCAACAACGAACTATGTATCCCTACGTTCCCATCTATAGAAAATATTTGTGACAATAAATGCCACATCAGGAGCATCATCAACAGGATGATGGGGAGATGGCTCTAACACAAGAACTCTCGTAGTTTGAATTCCATGTTGGGTCTTTATGGGACTGGCTCTGTCATGTCACTACATGTTAACAAAATGTGGATTTAGTTTTTCCTAACACAGCAAAGATATACCATAAGGATCTAGAGTCACTTAGTTTCACTGGGTATGGCCCTTCTTATATATTTAGTTATCCAAGCAGGATATGATGAAGGGCATGGTAATTCTTCAGAAATCCATCAAGTATGATTCCACATGGCTGGGACTTTTTATATCCTTGTATGACCAGGAAGCTATATCAGTGAAACCAGAGTCAATCTGGCCCCAGGGCAGTTTTGTCTTCTTTTAAGAAAAGCCTTCCCATTTATGGGTTGGAGAAAAGATGTATCAGAGAAATAGTGGTCCTACCACATGGGCTATGTTAGAAGGGAACACAAAGAATTTCACAAGTGATATGCTACAACTGATCACATCTTTACCATCACACAAATAACCACAGAAAATGCAAATTTCTACTGACCTTACTGTTTATAAATTCTTTTAAAAATTTTAATTTAGGAGAGTAAAATGCTACCTTAAAGGCTCCCTTCCCATAAAGTGTCTACCATATATGTGTCAAAATTATGCAACATTTCTTGAAAAATATAACAACAGGTACAATCCTTTTTAATGGCTATCTAATCATTGATATCAGGCATCACATAAAAAAATACAAGAAGATTGTTTTCACCAAAGGTATTCACCATTATCATAGGGGAAAACCAGCACAGCATCTAACTTGAAAAGGAATTCCTCGTAGAGAGTGAGATTCCCCACATTGTTTTATCTGAAGAATTCACTCAGTTAATTAGATCATGCTCTGGATACAAGAGTGAGGAACCTGCAGCCTCAACGCCACGTGCAGCCCTCCTAGGTCCTCAAGGTCCTTTTAATAAAAAAATTTGTTCTATAAAACTTGAACTGAATCAAAAGGCTGCGCCTGAGGACCCATAAGGCCACATATGGCTATGAGATCACAAGTTCCCCATCCCTGGAGTCTGGAATATTGAAGTGCTACTTAAAATACATCCATAATTACTCAAAAGAATTTAGCTTAACTATCTATATAGGAAAAAAAAACAAGTGGATATAGAACACCTATTGTCAAGACTATGATATACAATGGAACTGACAACCTACTAAGAGACTTGGAACAATGCCATAGTTGCATTCAGCAACAGTTAGACAGATAGGGAAAGAACTGTAGGCAATCAGCTTTAGAGCGATGAGCTCTAGCAAATGGGAGGAAACTTGAGCTAGACTGGAAATTGTGAAATTCAGAAGGGCCTTGTGTCTTGGCAGGAAGGTGAAGGACTGGAATGAGACATTCATTTTCATACATAACCAATAGTGCTAATTTGTTTTGCATAACTAGCCTTGTTATGGATAAGAAAAGAACATTAATAAAACATTTAAAAATACACAATAGAAAACTAAAAGTTCAGAACGGAACACATGCAGGGCAATTTTGTTACTCTAATGATAAAAAGAATGTATTAACAAAATCTCATGGGTTCATACACTGACTTGTTTTTGTTCTTCATATATTGAAATGTTTCTGTTTGTTGATTATTCTCAAAAAAGAAAATACCTGAAGAGGCTATGCACTGGAGCCTGGCCATTGAGTGATTATTCCAGGGTCTCATGGAGGATGAAGTCAACCTTGAATCACTAGGATGTCTCTTTGAATAAAAGAGAAAGAAACTCAAGAAGCGCATGTGAATGACTACCAACTTTATTCCTGGTTCATAACTTTGAACGAATTGTCTTTTTGTTTAGATGGGGGGAAGGCAGGGCAATTGGGATTAAGTGACTTGCCCAAGGTCACATGGCTAGTCAAGTATTAAGTGAACATTTGAACTCAGGTCCTCCTGACTCCAGGGTCAGTGCTCTATTCACTGCACCACTTAGCCACCCCTAACTGTGTCTTTCTTTTGCTAGATTAAAAAAGGAGAGGGATTAAAAAGAAATTCTATTATTACTGCCCTTGCATCATTGGAGATAGCATGCATTTTGTGTAAGCATGTGGAGAATGTTTACTATCCATCTAAATTCAGTTATTTACTTTTCTATTCTGCCTTCATTAAATGCCTTTCTTGAACCTCAAATTTATGCTACTTTTGTATGGTTTGATACAGAGATTGCTTTGGTAGTAGCTTGAGTTGTGGTTTGAATAAGCATCAAATCAAAATAGCACAGTGAATATGGGAAGTAGTCATGGGTCCCAGAGTCATGTCGGGGCATGAATCTATGGGAATCAGAGCTTGTATCTGCATTTATTGTTTAAAAAAAAAAAAGTCAAGCTATCTCTGTGCTTTGGTGAAACTGCAATTTGAAGCCACTGCTGCTGAAATTCTGTTTTTGTCTTGACTACAGAGGACAAAAACTGTGCACTTTCTTTTCCAGTCAGATTCAGTTTACTCGTTTAATCCTTGAGTGATCCATACTACTGCTCTCTGAGCAACGCTCTGTGATTTTAAATTCAGTGAGCGATGATGAATAAGATTAGCTCTTTTCTTGGAAAAGCTTAGAAATATAACAAAATTGATAGGAGAGAGAAGGAACCAAATACAAGAACAGAGCAAAGAAAATGAAAGAAATCAGTAGTGATCAGCATCTTTAGTGAAGTAGCAGGAGTGGTGGCAACTGGATATAGTGATGGGAAGGGTAAGAGGTAAAAGATAATTTGACAGTAGAAAGTATAAAATGTTCCATCCACTTGTTTCCTACATATGTGCCTTTTTTACTATTATAATTTAAATTTTGCCTATTCTTTCAACTGACATGATATATCTGGAACACAGTATACCCTGGGTTTCTAAGGGGGTTAGTAAGGGGAAAAGGTGATTTATAGCTTTTGTTCTTAATATGCTGTCCTAATAAATGTATTTATGTTAAGCTAATTATATCTACCGGCTGCCTATTATGGGTAATCTCATTGATAGGGGCTATTGAGCTCTTGTTTTAGGAGTATAGACTTTTCTGGAGACTTCTTGATCCAACCTGTAAACCTGTGAGTGCCACATTGAAGAGACAGCCAGGAGGGTCTGCCACACAAGAACATTTTAAGGAAGAGGTACTAGCAGCTGAGAAGACTATGAAAGGCTTCATATAATAGATGGTACCTGATCTTAGTTTAAAGGCAGCCAGGGACTCTATGAGAAGAAGGAGAGGACAACTTATACAAAAGCTGAAACAGAAGATGGAATAGAATAGTAAAGTATTCAGCTATATCACAATGTGTGTGAAGGGGAATAATGCATATACAATAGATATTTGAATTTTGTTTTCTTCTCTATTCTACTACTTTCATTTTATTCTATTATCTAGTCCATTTAGAGTTAAATTCATGGGTTTTCTTTTTAGGCTGTATTCTCCTCCATTATTTTGCTTAATTAGAAAAAAAAGACTTCTTATTTTAGGTCATTACTTTGTCCTTGCAATTAATTTTGTTCACACTACTTTGATGTCAGTCTGGTTTCACAGATCCTAACCTTCCTCGCTCATCCCCAATTTCCCTGTCTTATCCCAATTTCCTTAAATGGTTAATTTTTCTTTTTTAGTTTTATTTTTCTCCTCTTTTGTCATTTTTCTTTCTCTACCCCCTTAAGTGAATAATTCAATGCTACCCCTTCTCTGCAATGTTAATAACTGTCTTTTACTAAGCTTTTTCCCAAAATATTTTCCTTTACTTTGTCATAAGATCCCTAATTCTACATTCTTCAAAAGATAATTGGTTAAAGAGGTTTACAAAGGAGGAAATCCAAGCTATCAACAATCAAATGAAAAATGTTCTGAATCACTAATAATCAGTGAAATGCATATTAAAGTAATTCTGAGTTTCCACCACTAGACCAGTAAAGATGACAAAAAAAGAAAATGGCAAATGTTGGATGACCTGCAAGAAACTGCACTACTGATGAAGCCATGCAAGGTTTTCCAATCATTCTAGAAAGAGAAAAGATCACAGACAGAGGAAATGAACCTCTATGTACAAAAATATTTTAGCAGCTTTTTTTCATTATAGCCTAAAATTGGAAACTTAAGGGATATTATTCTAGGCTGGAATGAATAAACAAAATTTAGGATATGAATGTAATGGAATGTTATTGTGCCCTAAGAAATTATGAAATGGACAGTTTCAGAAGGAATTGGAAACATCTTTATGATCTGAGGCAGAGTAAAGTGAACATAACTAGGAGAATAATTCATACAATGACAACATTATAGAGAAAAAATATTTTTTAAAGACTTGAGAACTCTGATTAATGCAATCATAAGCCACAAATCCAGATCACAGAAGAAACATGCCTAACAGAGAGATGAGGAATTAGATGAAAAGACAAACATTTTGGGGTGTGGTCAATGTGAAGATTTGGCTTGATGGACTATATATATTTATGATATAGTTTTATTTCCCAGTTTTTGTTTTTGTTGTTGTTTGGTGAAGATGGTGAAAGAGATAAATGTATGTAAAATATATCTTTCAAAAGATTAAGATTATAGTTAGGAAGTTATTAAGTTTTTAAGATTAGTATTAAGTTACATAGTTATTAAGAATACAGTTAGGAAGACCCTCAGGGCTTAGCTAATACAACTCCTCCATTTCACAGATGAGAAAGCTGAGGCTCAGAGAGGTTGTGACAGAGTCACAGAGGTAGCAGACAGCAGAGGTAGGATTTAAACTCAGTTACTTCAACTCCATATCCAGTACTCTTTCTATGGTACCTTACTGCTTTCCATATTTTTCTCATTGCTATCCTCATTGATTATCTTCCTTTTTGGTCTATTCTGAATTTTATTTTCTGGATCATAAACAATCTTCTTCTTATTTTTTTAAAAAACCATCTCTGAGTCCCTCATGAGGTTAAAAATACTGAAATATTAGTTTCAAGGATTCTTCCCCCAATTTCTATATTATTGCTTTCAGAGATGTTACTCCATCCTTCCTTTTTTTTCTGATGTGCTTCACTCTTTGGAATATCAGTTCCTTTAGCAAGCAATGTCAGATGGCCTTGTATACCAAATTCTGAGGACAGACCCCACTGCTCCCTTTATCATGGTCAGTCTCTAGAGGTTACTGCAATAGTCAACTTGTAGAAGTGATAAAGGACTGAACCAGGGGCTTGGCCATGTCAAAGGAGAGTAGGGCACAGATGTAGAAAATCTTGTGGAGGTATAATGCATAAGACTTGGCAGCTAATTAGATATGTTGGGTGAGGGAGTGAGATGTTGAGGATGACTCCAAAGTTTCAAACCTGGGTGACTGGAAAGGTGGTGTTACCCTGTGAAATTGCACACATCAACCTCATCTTCCATGTGTATATCCTTGGAAAGTGTACTACCACAATCAAATCAAAGGATATCTGTTTGAAAAAAATGAAGTTGAAGGGATGCTTCCAAGAGCCATTCATCATTGCTAAAAATGTTGTAGCTGAAAAAACCCCAATGGTGACACTGAAGGACATGTCATGCAACATGAGCAGTCTCCTAATATTCCCCCAAGCTATTGACCAGAATTGTCATTTAAATACATGTACAAGAATTAGGTGCTTCCTCCCACTGATGTCCTTCCAGATATTTTTCTTTTCCCATTTCTTTGTTTCCCTCCACTGATAGTGTCCTTTGTTCAATTCCTGACTCTTGATCTACAATAAATAATGATCTACATTCACAAGGGGAAAAAAAGAAAGAAATTTTACTGTCAAGGTAAGGAATTTATTCATAGCATTCAAAATATCTACATTTGCTGAAACCGATGGTTCCATGTATGAATGGTGTGATGCTGACTGGTGGAAACCTTCTTTTTTCTTGGTTGTTAGGCCAAAATTAGCACAAATGACAGAGAATCAATCCATACTCTGCTGCATCTCAGAAGAGCTATCCTTCACATAAACAAAGAAGTTAGAAAAATGAATTGGTTGGAGAGTGGTGATGAGGAAAGTAGAATAAAGAGTTCTGTATTGGACCTGTTTAATTTGATAAGTCTATGGAATATACATTTGGAAACACAGGCATACCTCATTTTACTGCACTGTGTTTTGTTGCACGTTGCAGATATTGGGTTTTTTCCCCCATAAATTGAAAGTTTGTGGCAATGCTGCATTGAATAAGTCTATTGGTGTCATTTTTCCAATAGTATGTGCTCACCTCAAGTCTTTATGTCACATTTTGGCAATTCTCTCAATATTTCAACCTTTTTCAACATTATTATATCTGTTATGGTGACCTGTGATCAGTGATCTTTAATGTTACCATTGTAATTAGTAAGAGTGCCAGGAACCACGCCCACGTAAGACTGTGAACTTAACTGATAAATGTGTATGTTCTGACTGCTCCACATATGGCTGTTCTCCATCTCTCTCCCTCTTCTCAGATCTCTATTCCGAGATCGGATAATATTGAAATTAGGCCAATAAATAACGTGTAAGTATTCAAATGAAAGGAAGAGTCAATTGGTTCATCAAACTCCATCGTTACCAGATTTTAAGAAATTGCCACAGCCGCTCCAACCATCAGCAGCCCGATCAGTCAAGAGCCTCAACCAGCACAAAGATTATGACTCACTGAAGGCTCAGATGATGGTTAACAGTTTTTAGAAATAAAGTACTTTTAAATTAATGTATGTATATTGCTTTTTAAGACATAATACTATTGAACACTTAATAGTCTACAGCATAGTATAAACATAACTTTTATATGCACTGGGAAAATTTTAAAAAATTATGTGACTTGTTTTATTGAGATATTCACTTTACTGAGGCAGTCTGGAACTGAACCCGAAATATCTCTGAGGTATGCCTATATCCAACAGGCTTTTAGTGATATGAGACTAGGATTGAGGAGAAAGCCTAAATTAGATATATAGATCTGAGCATAATCTCTATAAGGATATTCATCAAACCCAGGGGAGTTGATAAGGTCACCAAGAGACAGTAAAGAGAAACAATGAAATAGAATTTTGGAAGACAACCATGGTTAGGAAAAAGGATCTGAATGGTGATCTAGAGAAAGAAATGAGAGGATGATCAGCAGTCTCAAATGCTGCAGAGTTCAAGAGAATAAGGATTGAGTAAAGTCCATCAGATTTTTAAATTAAAAGACTTTGCTAACTTTGGAGAGAGAAGTTTCCATCGGCTGATGAGAATAGAATCCATGTTTCAGAAGGTTGGGAATGAATGAAAGAAAAAGAAATTAAGGCAAGAAAGTCAGACAGCTTTGTCACTTGTCCCTGAACTTTAGTGTCCTTATCTGTACAATGGGGATAATAATACCTAGAGTAACACCCTCAGAGGGTTCTTGGGAAGATCAGATGAAATGATGTCTATAAGGTGGCTTGCAAACTTTAAAGTATATTGGAATTAGGATACAAAGTTCAAATGATACTTGCTTCGCACCCTCATGGAGCCTACAGTATAGTACCTCCCTTTGCTTTTGTCTTTTGAAGTTTTCTTTTTAGTCTTCTGTTTTGGACTGGATAACACTTTCTTGTGTCTTCATTCATTTATCCTTACGTCTAATATCTCAGAGTGTTTAGTGGCCCACCTCTTCTGCTCTCAAACCCATCTCCTTGGATCTTTCCTGGCACCTCATGCCTTCAATCACATCTTCTTTCTCTTCCATTTTCACTCTCTCCCTCTCTACTGAATCCTTTTCCTGAACCTATAAACATGCTCAGGTCTCCCCTAGCTAAAACCAAACAGAAACAAAAACCAACAGACAGATAAAAATTTGCCTGTCCATTTGTGCTGTGTCCTCTTCAGTCTGTTGTTCCAATTCTCTATTTTCTTTCACTGCCATATCCCCTGGAAAAAATAGTCACTTTTTCTACATCTTTACCACCAGTCATTCTTCTAACCTTACAACTCTACCAAAATCACTTCATCCAGAGTTACTAATGACTTCTTTATCACTCAGTCCCAATGGGTCTATTTTTGCCTTCTTCTTCCTTGACCTTTCTGCAACCTTTCATAAAATTACCTTTCCTTCTTTGTCTTCTCAGTTCCCCGAGATTTCATAACATTGCATGATTCTTCTATTTCTTCTCTATTTTTTCTGTTTCTTTCATTGGTTCTTCCTCTTCTCATCCTCTACATATTAGCATCCCCCAAGACATCTAGGTGGCACAATGGATAAAGTGCTGAACTTAGAGTTGGGAATTCTCTTTTCAAACTCTGCCTTAGATGCTTACCAGTGTATCCAACTTGCTCAGTCTCCCTCAGTGTCAGTTGCTTCATCTGTGAAATGGGATAATAATAGCCCTTAGTTTCCAGTGTTGTTGTAAGGATCAAATGAGATAATAGTTGTAAAGTACTTTGTAAACTTTAAAGTAGTACATATAAGTGTTAGCTACTAGTATTATAAACCTTAGCTACTATTATTATTTGTCCTTACTGCTTTTCCCTTCTATCTTTCCTGTAAAACAAAACAAAACTTTCATATATAATCTACTGAGAATGAATACAGAATTGATGGTAGAGCCTTCTTCCTCATGGTTCTTCTCTTCCATTGAATGTGGACGGGATCCTTGCCTTCATTTTGATATTTGTTGTCTAATTGAATGGATTGCCTTGAATATATTAGTTCATCTTAGACAGACAACATAAAAAATGGCAGCATCTTTCTTCTTACATGGCACAAGCGGAAGCTTTTAACCAGCTTTTACTGCTTCAACCCTTTAGAGTCAAGAAAGGTTGCTTATTTTCTGGCAAAAACGTCTGCAAAAATTTCCAGCTAAAATGCTTTCTGCATTAAACAGGTTGAAGTCATGAATCACTTGGTAACACATTAGAGGGACTAACATCAAAGGATCCCTTAGGGACTTTGGGAAAATGTAGTTAAGCAATTAATGAAGATATTTAAAATCGTAATATGGCAGAGCCTGCTTTGACGGCAGCTAGGGATTAATATTTATTTAATAGATTGTCAGATTCCATGCCAAAAAGAAGCACAAAGAAGGAAGGAAAGGTGATGAAAGTCATCTTACTCTAAATGTAAAACATACAGGGTTTGAAGTATATTTCAATGTACTGGTTGACGCCCATTATAACATATACATTCATTTCACAGGACAAAAAGCAGCATCCAAAACTAGAAATTAATGTGCTAGTGTTTTCAGTGAAAAGAACTGGCTCTACCTCTGGCAATTGTCTATAATGATTTATATTTTACTAGCTGCCATCTTGCACCAGGAGGGAACATGTTATAGAATCACTCCTCTCTGATGAGACATAAACTATTGAAATTGATATCACATGACAAAATGGGAGCATTAGCATCGCTTGGAGGATTGTCTTTCACTTGCTTTGGGGGGTTCTGTTGATGACAGAGTTGCTGGGAAGCACTGCCTCATGTTCCACTTGATTCACAGCCCGATTCTTCCCATGGAGAGGAATAGGATGTGAACTCAGCAGTGTGTAATTAGCTCATATCTCCTGCATACAGTACAGAAAATTTATTAAGTGTTAATAAGATCCCATTTGTAAGAGCAAGTTGTGCATAGTGGCTGGAGGTGACTGTCAGAATTAATGCTCCCAAAGTCTGGGCTGCAGACAGAAACAGCTCTACAGCAGTTTCTTTAATTGTGCCAAGATTTATTCACCTTTCTCCTAATTGTAAACTACTCTGACCTACAATATGTTTTAAAAAGCCATGAAATGAATGACTTTCATCTTCGAGTTAAGAGCTATAAACTCATGAAGAGTTACATATTTCTCAAAGCAGTAATATTTATATGTTTAACATACAGTTATTTCTAGACCAGCACCAAGTGTTTCCCTTTAAGGAATCTTTTTGTTCCTCACTGACATATCATCCCACAGGGAATATGACCAGGGCTGAAAGTAGTTAGGACAAGTTGAAACTCTGCTTGGGGCAAAATCAGTTTGGGTAGGGGTTGAGGGGTGGGAAGCGTTATATTGGCCCTCCACAGATACAGTCACACTGGGAAGGGATCTCCCTTCATCCAGAGAATCCTAGGGCTGAGTGGGTTAGGGGATCACAAGGTGAGACTCAGGGACTAGAGAAAAGATTCTGTGCTGTCTTTTCCCTCATCCCCCCAAAAATCCCAATTGCCCCATTGCTATTAGTGGCTCTGAATTATTGTTGTGATGGCTAAATGTACATGAAAATACCTTGAAAAATTAAACATGTCACATAAATATGAGGCATCATTATCATTATTGTTATACTTGACCAATTGAAGACATTTATTAAAAAATGATAAGGTAAAAAAAATAAGGCGCCCTCTTCCTTCAGTTCCAGGGAACAGGACGTGGGGGAGAAACGTATTTTCTTCTTGTCCTTTCACACTGGCTTATATCAAGCAAATGTGGCTACCCAAGAGAGCTACCCCATCTTTGGCTTTTAGAGAGTTAACATCAAGAATACAGCCATCTTTCTTTTTATATTGCACAAGTGGAAACTTTTAATCAGCCTTTATAGTTTCATCTTCTTCAGAACTAAGAAAGGTTAATTATTTTCTATCAAAATGTCATCCTTGACATCTGATCACCTTTGGTTAGAGTCAATAGCAAAGTCCTACTGATTGTTTCTATGTTATCTCTCCAGCCCTGACTTCCTTTCGATGAGTGCACTTGAGTAATAAAAGGTAGGGCAGGGGGTATTTGCACTATTTTTGAGATGAAGAAATCAAAGTCCAGGCATTTGATTTTAATAAGATGGTACAGTATGTAGCACAGTCAGAATCTAAACCCAAATCTTCTGAGCCCAAAGTCAATCCTGTTTCAACCTCTCTACTAGGAAGGAGGTTCTTTCTTTCTTTTCTTTAAATACATGTTGGCAACAAAGGGGAGTTAGGAAAAGGGACAGAAAAAAAGGCATGATTTATTTGGAATTGCTCATGAAAGTGTTTACATAGACGTACAACCTAGTATAATCCAGCCCTTAGAATCAGGTGTTGGAATCCCAGTTCTGACTATTAAATTTGTCACCATAGGCAAGTCACTTTGACCACTTTCCTCTTAGTGTTCACTTCTGTCAAATGAGGATAATGATATTTATACCATCTGCTTCACAAAATTTTGGTAGAGAAGTGTTTTGCAAATCTTAACCAACCAAAGGAAAGTTGCTACTGCTGATATTATAAGAATTGGGTCATAATTCTAGCACTCCATAAAGCGCCATGCAACAGATTCAGATGAAATGCCACATAATAGACATATTTTGTGGTCAGTGATGTTGTTGGAGCCAATGAAAGTAGCATAATTCACCCTAGATATGTGAACTTGAAGACTCCAAAGTCTTATCCTCTATCATATGCTCTCCTTTATGGGAGTTTCCTTGTGTTTACAAACAGCCAAAGGCACAGCATACTACCCAATTCATTGTGTATATGGTTAACATTATATAATGAAAACATTTAGGTTAAAAAGTTCTCACATAACATAAAGGAAGGATCTGATGGCAGGGGGAGGGGTTAACAGTGTTTCTTTTCTGGTATACCACACCAACCACTGTACTATCATCAACTCCCATTGCAATCACACAGGTCACTGAACTCAAGGAGCAAAAGTTTTATCTCTAGGTCAAAGAGAATGAATAAAACTCATAGTGAGGCTCATGGAAAATAATTGATAGCTTTTCTAAGACATGTATATAGCTTCAGTAGGGTTCCCAGCATTACTTCTTATAGGCCCACACTTGTATCACTCTGTATATTCCTTATCACTCCCTATTGTTGACATCGATCTTGGTTCCATTAACTATTGGGTTCACTGTAATTCCTGAAGTCCAACAAGGCCTTCCTTGGGGGAAAAACAAAACAAAACAACCTTCTTTTTTGGTTGCCCCATCCAAGTACAGAGTGAAGGACTTCAGAATTTTTCTGCCTTGGCAATGCTCAAATGGAGTGCAAAATGGGGGCGAGGTAGAGAGGAGTATCAATCTCAGTTCTAGAGGCTATCTATCCTTCATGCTAAAGCTCCCACAGCTGCACCTCTAGTCTCAAAGCAATCATAAAGGAGTCAGGAACACAGACTTCTTCCTTTCATTTCCATGCGGATCTCTGTCACTATTACCAGATTGAGATATTATGACTCTTAAAGTCATCATTATGATGACTCTTTCTCTCATTCAGGTTGTGAGTTACTCACCTGAATGAGCAGTCTCTTTACTTCTGGATGTTTGGCAAATGCCCTATTTTCTCATCACTTGTCCCTCAATTTTCTGCAGGTTCCTCTGAGGTTAAAAGGTGGAGTTGGTTAAGTTATCTGAGGCAATTTCCTATCAAATATAAGGTAAGAGGAGGGTACAGAAGAGAAAATCATATACTTCTAACTGAAGGAAGAAAAATATTAGTTCCTACTATCATACTGCCCAGATTGAACAGGTCTAGAGACCAGAGTTAATTAATGTCATGACAATGTCTGCCCTAACATTACAATACTTAGATGTTAAATATATATGTGTGTGTGTATACACATATATATATGTATATATGTGTGTGTGTGTGTATGTGTATGTATATATGATTTAACATTAAGGTAGGGCTTATTGTTTGTGATCCCAGTTTTCCACTTTGCCATAATCACCACAGAATTAGAAGAGGGCTACTCAGGACCACAGGTCATTTTGTATTTTTCCGTGTTTCATGGGTTGTCATAGGTTGTTGGCCAGTCAACAAACAGGTGATAAGAGTTTCTATATTTAACTAGATTGGTCATTGGAAAGCAGATATAATCTGTTTCAGGGATTCAAAACTTTTTCAAACTTGTAGAATTTGTCAGACCTTACACTTCTTTGGCATAGCTTTTGATAACTTTGCATCACTTTTTTTAAAGTATTTTATTGGTATTTTCTATTTTGACATTACCTAAATCTCCCCCACTCAGAGAGCCATCTCATACAATTAAGATTTCTGTTAAAGAAAAAGAAGAGAAAAATAAAAACAAAGTCAGTTTATTTGTTAAAAAATCAAAAAACAAACGCATTGTTCTATACCTACAGACTTCTACCTCTGCAAAGGAGTGGAAGGAAGTGTCTTCTCTTATCTCTTCTTTAGGACTATATTTATTCTTTGTAATTTTAAACATTCATTTTCAATTGTTTTGTGGTGGTTCTTGCCATTTACATCATTGTTGCCATGGTGCCTGTGGCTTCTTGGCTCTGCTTACTTCATTTTGCATTAGTTCATGTAAATCTTTGTATGCTTCTCTGTATTCATCATATTTTTTGCTTCATGGAATATTTTATTACAACCACGTGCCATAATTTGCTTAACCATTTTCTAGTCAATAGGCTTTGTTTCTGCTTCTTTGCTACCTATGCTACAATGAGTCATTAAGGTAAGAGGGGCACATGTGGCATCAGCAAGCTGCAACCCATTATAAATAAGAAATCACAAGGAGTAGTGTGGACATCATCAATGAAGTGCAAGACTAAAGGAAGAAACCTGGACACACTGAGAGTAGAGGAAAACTGATGCAAAGTCCCTGTTCTCCAATGGTATCTTTATAATGTAAGAAGAACTTGAAAATGGTTCCTAGATTGTTCAGTGTATTCCCTGTGGGGAATTTTTTATAGGACATAAACAAGAATAGGACACAATGTGTAGGCATAGATGAGTTTCAATCCGCATTAATGGATAAAATGCCCACATCATTGAGACCATGAATCCATTAAGTATTAGAGCATTATACTTATAGGCCCAAACATTCTTCTCTATATTGTTTGCCTAAAGAGTCCTCACATGTCTCTAGGTAGTAACACTTTAGAAATCTCTGTGTAAATGGTCCTCCTTTTCATGATAGTGGTACAATTTGCAATGGAAAGTCTTCTTCTCACCCTGGAAACTGTCTTCACTGCCATGCTCCAATAGGCTTCACATTCTCATAGACCAACAGTTCTCAACCTGTGGGTTATGTTAAATTTGTAAGAATGAAAATACATCCTGCATATCAGATAGATTCATAACAGTAGCAAAATTACAGTTATGAAGTAGCAACGAAAATAATTTTATAGTTGGGGCTCACTACAGCATGACGAACTGTATTAAAGGGTCGCAGCATTAGGAAGGTTGAGAACCACTGTCATAGACCCTTCTCCTGTGGCCTTCTCACACTTTAAAATCTCTCTATCCTTATAGTCCCTTCCTCCAATTGCTTATTTCTTCCCCAAACCTTCATTTTAAGGAAGGGCCCCCAGACCATCCATTCCTCTCTGGTGCCCAATCCTGAGTCTCTGGACTTCTTTCTCCACCACGTTCCCTGTGTGAGTATCCCCTCTCCAACTATACCCAATGTTCAGCTTCCTTTTGGGCATCACCTCCCTCCATTAAAGTATAAGTTCCTTGAGAATTGGGCTCTCTTTCTTTTTTTGCTTTTCTCTGTATCACCAGTGCTTAGCACAGTGCTTGGTACACAGTAAGCAGTTAATGTCAAGGTTGTTAACTTCACATTATTTTATATATGTTTCAATGACAATACTTGAAGATGAAGCTCTAAGGAGGCAAGATAATTCTAGGGTCTCTGTTAAGCCACCCCTGATATGGGGATGCACACTTTCCTACATCTAAGCCAGAGATAGATACTCTCTGAGATGTGGAATCCCAGAGGAAACGATATCAAAGCCATAGGAAAGGCCCTTGTGGTTGTAGAAGAAGGGAGTATGAACAGACATGAGTTTAATGTCAAATTATTGCATGTAAGTATACAAGACCCATTGGCAATTTATCCCCATAATGTTTGGAGAGCAAAATCAGAATACGGCATGAGAGTGAAGATATTCTCTAAGCACAGTCCTATGCTATGCAGATGTGAGGTATTATGATTTTCTGCCTCCATCAGAGGCTGGTCTGAGGGTGATATTGTCTGATTGCCAGGTAACATCTGTACTATCAAGTTTAGATGACAGCAAGTTACCAGGACTCCAGGGGAAACCATGCTGAACCCAAGGAAAAAGTGAAGGCTGGGAAAGAATGGCAACAAAGCAAAATTTAAAATACACAAAATGACTAATGGCCTCCAAACAAGCCTTTTGTTTTGAAGAAATATGGCTTACAGGAAGTCATATCAGATTAAAAATAACAATAACAAAAGAAAAGCTCTGCCTATCTCATGCTCTGCTCATCCTGCTTTGTTTATAAGAAGCAATTGGATAAGCATAACATAACATAAAGAGATAGAGGCCGATTTTCTGAAGGCTGTTGGGCCTAAAGACATGCAAAAAATGTCCCTACATGATTTTCCTATAGCCTGGAAAAAAAATTAGTAACTCCCATCATGCAACCCTTGTATGATCATGTGCTAATGAAGAAGATGCTCTAATAATTAGGCCTTGAGCCCACTGAATGTAACACCTTCCAATTAGCACTCCCCAGCACGAGCCCCACCATTATCATTAAACAACAAAGACAAAAATGGGTATCAATCCACATAATAGAAAATAATTGATGAAGTTGGAGGGTGTGATTATTTGTGATTACTTTACAGTCATGCACAGAAAGTAGGAGAACTACTGTTAGCGGTTAATCTCTGGCTACCTCTTTGAAGATAATGAAATTGGCTTCCTCCTGATGATTATTCATTAACAATTAATTCTTTCTCAGTGATCTGCCTCATTTTCAGCTTCTCACTACAAACATGCAATGGAATAATTACAAGTGGAAATGAAAAAGCAATTAGTGGCAGATAATGCCAACATCTGATTAAAAAACAGTAGAACAGATTAGCAGTTCAGTAACTGCAAGTCTGCTGCCTTCAGCAGGGAGGTGTAAGTCACCCAGTAATACTGCAATTCAAGCTGTGTTTTCCCTTTTTATGACTTCTCCTACATCATGGTCTGTCACGTTAAATGCTCCCTTTTATTCTAGGGGGCATTGGCTTGTTGTAAATACTTTCTAAAGATTAAGTATCATTTGAGATGATTTGTTGTCCTGCATGCTGAGACACTAAAAGGAGCTTTCTCAAAATGTGATGGCTTTAAAAAAAAATACCCTTCATTGTGAATCATAGAAAATACCATCATACACTGTTTACTTCAACATCAACTTGACTCTTTTGTACTTAAGCCGATCAAGGAGAAAAACAGCCCTCCTTTATCTAGTAGCTAAAAAGAGTATTATAGTCACATATTTAGAGAGCTACATTTCTCTGGAATTTCTACTGCTGGCTTGGTTAGGTGATTAGGCCACATTTAGATTATGTCAGAGGATTGAAAACAAAGGGTCCTAGGGTTAATTAGCTGGGGCCACAGTTATAGTAACCAGTGGAGAAACCACTCTGACCAAAAGTCATGAAATCATAATCACTCTCAGTAATCCAGAAGACAGATGATAGTTAAGAAAAATCTTCTCCAAGTTGTATAAGATGAGAGAAGTGCCATTGTTTTAGCTGCTTTCCAACTCTAGAGAGTCATAGCATTCAGAGTTCTTATGCATGTCCTCAGAACTCTAAAAAAAATTAAGAAAATTCATCTAGAAATTCTAGTTGTTATGGTTTATTTTAGTTTGTGAAGATTTCTTTAAAAATCCACTAAGTATCCTGTAGATCAGAAAATTCAGTCAGTTGTAAAGTAAGAAGCAATTTTATTTCACATTACTTAGAAGACGGGACAATATAAAGGCCTGCTAAAATCTT
Organism: Pseudochirops cupreus; assembly: GCA_028627135.1. NCBI lineage: Eukaryota > Metazoa > Chordata > Mammalia > Diprotodontia > Pseudocheiridae > Pseudochirops > Pseudochirops cupreus. The sequence continues at coordinate 289,965,600 of CM053582.1, read as the reverse complement.
TATCAATTCAAGTAACATTTATTAACTATCTACTATGCACAAGACATTGGGGCAAGATAAAAATCAAATTCAAAGATAAAAAATGACATGGTCTCCTTTCTCCAGAAGGTTACAATATAGAAAGGGAAGACAATATGTGTATACACAAAAAAAAGATATGATTTAGAGTAGAAAGGGTATCTGGAACTTCTCAAGTTTAGTGACATGCAACACTGGTAAAGGAAGAGATGACTTCTTAGCTACCACTATCAAGAAGCTTCATGAAGGTGGTGCCACATGTGATGAGCTTAGAAGCAACAAAAAAAATTCAAGGCAAAGGTATTGGGAGATTAAAATCCAGGGCTATGTAACAGTTTGTGCAAATGAAAAGAGGTGGAATAAGGCAGGGGAAGAATAGGGAAAGGCGAGCAATACAACTTGGCTAGAAGAATAGCAGTCTAGAATGAGGATGCAAAGGTTGTGGCTGGATTGTGAAGGTCTTTTAGTGAGAGTCAAAGAGTTTGTATTTTATTCAGGAATTTATGGGGAACCATAAAAGGCTTTTGAGCAAGCGACTTAGGAAGTAAGTTTGAGCAAGTGAATTAGGAAAACCAGTCTTGCGAGGTTAGAATGAGGAAAGAGTAAGAGACCAATACAATGGCCCAGGAAGGAAGAATAGAGGGCATGAACCAGGATGGGAGCTGGAAAAATTGTCTTTATGAAGCACAGGCACAATGTGTTTCCTGGTTCACTGATATGACTGGATCTTTAAAAACTGATAGACTCATTTGATTATACCTAGTTTCACTACATTAGCAAGGATCAAAAGGTAAGAAAGATGGAGACCATGCTGCATATGAAGGTCCAAGAAAAGACAAAACTTTCACTTTTCACAAGCAGGTAATGTAACATATTTACTTACTAAAATCACTTACTATATTCTCAATATTTAAAATATTTCTTAAAACCCAGATGCTACATTAATATTGCTAAGAACTTCAAATTGATAATGGTGAATATTAAGCATGCAAAAATGCAAGCTTTTGAAATTTAGTGTATTTTAGCCTCAAGATCTAACAGTTATAGTAGTGCTTACTAGATTAATGAAGTACTTTATTATGAAGAATCCAGGGAACTGTCACGTTACTTTCAACACTTCTAAATGGTAGGAAAAAGAATAAGCCATTATCATCTTTACAGAAGGAGGCTCTACAGGCAGTATGATCTGAATGTTAACTTTAGAGTCCTAAAAATTAGCAAGTAACCTAGGTACAGACCTACCCTTAATGACTACATATAAACCATCATTCAATTTTAATGCATTTAATTTGGCACAATATAATCACATATTTAAGGTGTTAAAATGATCTTTTAGACTAATCAAACTAGTCAATGAAATGTATTAATATAAAATATACAAAAAAATCTAATACAAAGAAGATGACAGACAGCTAATCATTTCTTCTAAAGAAAAATAAAAGCATTCATAGCATGAAGGGCTTTAGGATATATAGATGTAAAAAAGCTTCATGGCAATTCTCACAAAACAGCACACGATATGGACAAGCCAGGTGGTAACACTGGAGACATGTCATGAGAAGATCCATTAAAGGAACTGGGGATATTTCATACGGGGATGATAAGCCTGAGAGGAGGTATTAAACTACCAGTAGGTCAATATTTATTGAATGTCCACTGCATGACAGGCACTGTGCCAATTACTGGGGACACAAAGACAAAAATGAAATAGTCTACACCTTTAATAAGCTTGTACTCTAGTAGCAGAAAGATCATGGACATGCGTGCATGTATACAAGATAGGTAAGAGGCAACCTTAGAAGTAAAAGTGTGGACAGTTTGAGGGCTGGGACAAAGGCAGCTAGATGCCATTCACTATATGTAATCAAGTCCTATTCATCCCAGGGATACAAGACTGGATCAACTTTAGAAAAATAATTAACTTTATTAGTTATATATAAAAGGTCACCTAAAATCACATAATTATTTCAAAGGATATAGAAGAGTCTTTGGTGAAATACAATATCCATTTATCCTCTGAAAAAAAATTACAAAAGGATAGGTATATCTATCTAAAACCAAAAGCATGTATTATATCAAATAGGGAGACTCTAGAAGATTTTACAATAAATACAGGAATAAAATAAGGATATCCCTTTTCCCAAGGGTTATGTGATATAGTTTTTTTTTAATGTTAACAAGAGCAAATAGACAAAAGAAAGAAATTAATAACATAAAGATAGGTAAAGACAAAACTATTCATATTAATTGAAGGCATGATGGCTAATATAAAAAATCCTAAAGAATCTGCAAAGAAACTGAGCATTTGACAGCTCCACTACAGTTGCAGGCTATAAAATATATCCACAAAAACCAACAGCATTTCCATATAGCAGTAACACAATTCAGATAAAAATAACAAAAAGAGAAATCTCATTCAAAACAACTACAAAATGCATAAAATATTAGGGACTTAATCTACCAAAAAGCTCAATACTTGGATCAATACAGTTACAAAATACTACTTTAATAATTTTTAAACCACTTTAACTAATTGGAGGGATAGTAAGTGCTCATGACTACACTAGGCAAAAATAATATAAATGAAAACAGTACTGACACCAATTGATAGATTTAGTGTTATATAAATCAAACTATCAAAGAGACAATTTACACAGCTAAACAAAATAATAACAAAATTCCTTTGAAGGCACAAAAAGACCTAAAGTACCGAAGGAAATTATTTTAAAAGACATTAATGAATGGGTTATATCACTCCTAGATCTCAAACTATGTAATAAAGTAGTAATCATCAAAACAATTTGGTATTAGTAAGAAATAGAAAAGTTAATCAATTGTAATAGACTAGTCAAGGAAATATTTGAAGTACTCTATGTGATAATCCCCCAACAGAAATTAGCTAGGAATGGACTCCCTATTTGTTAAGTATAGCAGGGCTAGGGATATGCCGAGATCAGCTAAGAAGGAAGCTCTCATGTGTCAAACAGCAGGGACCGGCTTCTGGAAGAAGACAGTTTAAACTGTGTTCTGCTTCTATGTGGATTGGAACACTAACTTTCCATTGGTTGCTTGGTTGGATTGGGCTATGTAATTACATCTATCTGACTGAGGCACTGGTGTTTATTTAGTCATGTCCAGGGGGTGAGGGTCTGAAGCATGGGCACCATGCACTAAGCTTGGTTGAGGAAAAGCTACCTTTTCCTTCTCTCTTTAGGTCCTTTGGCCTTGAGAAATGGACTTGGAATCTTGGTCTTCTTTCATTTGTCCTTTTCAGTTCTAGGTGTAGGATCTCTAGCCACGGAGATGTTAGAGTCAGGATTCCAGTCTAGATATTGTGGTCAGCCCAACAGGGAAGCATTAAGAAGACAGTGTGTTAGGACACAAGTTGGGGAGAGTGGGGGATAGCTTTGGACTTGGAACTTGGTGGGACTATGCTTTATAAAACTGATCTGAGCTGTGAAACAAATCCCCTCCCTTCCCTAGAAACTCAGGTGCTATAAAGCATGGTGATAGGCAGTTAGGTGGTAGAGTGGATAGAGTGCCAGGCCTGAAGTCAGGAAGACTCTTCCTCCTGAATTCAAATCTAGTCTCAGATACTTGCTAGCCATGTGACCCTGGGTAAGTCACTGTTTATCTCAGTTTCCTCATTTGTAAAATGAGCTGGAGTAGGAAACGGTAAACCACTCTAGTATCCTTGCCAAGAAAACCCCAAATAAGATTGCAAAGAGACTCACATGACTGAAAAATGACTGATCAACAAATTACTTTGTTAAAATGGATGATAAACATGATGAATACAGAGAACAGTTCACCTGTTGTAATGGTAGACCTGTCCATTAATAGGTTTAAGGGAATTTGAAGACCTTCCCTGCCCTTCATAGGCCAAATGTAATCACATGGAGCCCATGGTGGGAGGACTTTGCTGAAAGGGTGGAACAGGAAGGGTGGAGCAGAAAGGAGCAGAGCATGAGCAGAGCTGAGAGCAGGCAGAGCTAAGGCAAAGCAGCTGGCATGAGTGAAAGGGGGCATTTTTGCTTAAGGGAACCTGTTTTGTTTTGAAGGCCCGATGGAGGGAAGGCTTGGAGATGTCGGTGCTTGCTGCATTGGTAATGTGTACCAACTTCTTGGTTGTTATAATAGATCTGGCTTTCTGATGTTGAGATTTGATTTTCTGGTATTTGAATAAATGTTTTGGTTCTGTCTTCCATGTGGAGAATCTCTTACATTTTGCAATTCAGAAGTACCCCCAGCATATTTATAGCTGCTGTGGGCACTATGAATGTCACATTGGCATTATACCTGTGTGAACTGATGTAAGGTAAAATAAGCAGAACCAGAAAGTATTTTTAAATAATGACTACAATGTAAGTTACTAGAACAACAACAAAATGATGAAAATAAATGCTGTGAAATTATATTGACCGAACATGACTCCAAAAAAAGATATATGAGAAAGTACTTCCCACTGCTTGTTTGTAGAGGTGAGGGAATATGAAACATGGAACATAATTTCTAATTTTTTCAATATGTGTATTGGTTTTTCTGAACTTTTCCTACCCCTTTATTATGAAGGATGGTTCCCTGGGAGAGAGAAGAGGAAAGCATAAATTGAAAGATGTAGGTAATATATAAATAAAAGACACTGATTTTCATTTTTTAAAGACAGACCTTTGTCTCAGAGAGAAATTGTGGTTCATTAATATCACTACAAAATATCCTCCCCAAATCTGGCTAACTTTATTTTTTCTTTTGAAATTAGTGGGCAGAATCAAGATGGCAGAGTATTAGGAAGATGTACAGCAAGCTCCGCCCCTTCACCCCAAACAAACATAAAAATCCACTCCGCACAGATCTAGAAAATGTATCAGACCAAATCTTGATCAGGAAAGCCAGGATAAAATCACCATCAGTAATTTTTCTAGCCCAGTTCTGCATAAGGAGACAGACAGAAAGGTCTGGTTAATAGCATAATGCATAGATTATTTCCAGTACAGGGAAAGGTTGTGCACAAGTGCAAGAGGAAGTTCCAAATCCCACAAAGAAAGAACTAAACTTGGAAGGTGAAGGAATAGGTCCAATTGGCAGCTTTGTCACTCAGTGCCTACTTCCAGGTCATAGAGCTAGGGTGACTAGATGGTGTTCCAGGGTAAGGAGCAACTGTGGGCCATAGGCTGTGTACCAAGCAAGAAGAAAATTCAGAAGCATAGTTGTGGCTTTGACCCCCAGGAGCAGAGAAGAGTCTTAGTTCCAGCTTCTAGCTCAGTAGGCTAAAGCCTAAGGAGGAATAAACAGGGCAGGAATCCCACAGAAGCATACAGTTCTGTGATTCTAAACTAGCAGAGAATTTCATCTAGCTTATGATGACAGTGTAGTAGTAGTTATTTTTTAGACCTAAACCCAGGTGAGGACCTGGCAGAGCTCCAATCAGGCAGAAATTAAACTTGGGCTCTGGATCAAACCTCTTGAGGAACACTGAAAGCTTGTAGATCCCTAGTCTGAGCTGTCTAGACAGCCCCCTCTAGAAGTGTGCAAAGCCTGGCTCTGATACAACATCTGAATCAGACAGACAGATCCCACCATTAAAAACTATTATAATGACACTCAAGACACAAATCCCCCCAAAAGAAAACAAATCCAAAACATCAACGATCAATGCCTCAAAGAAAAATTGAGTTTGGACACAAATTTAACTAGCATTCCCAGAAGAAATTAATTATGAGTTCTAAAATAGTTTTTTAAAAATGGTTTGATAAATGAAAGGCAAATGCTAGAGGGGAAAAAATTGGAAAAGAAATGAGAGCTATGGGAGAAAGAATTGGCAACAAAATTAACAGCTTGGCACAATCAGTTTAAAACCTTGCTCAAGCAACAAACTCCCTGAAAATTAGAACAGACCAAATAGAAGATAATGATTCAACGAGATAAGAAAAATTATAATGGTTAAAAAACCTGAAGAGGAAAGAAAAGGAGGAGGAAGAGAAAGAGGAGGAGGAGGAGGAAGAGGAGGACAAGATTTAAGCATATCATAGCAAAAACAATTGACATTAAAAAAATTGAGATAAAATTTAAGAATTATTGAAATACCTAAAAGATATGATGCCCCACCCCAGAAAAAAACCTGTATATCACATTTCAAGAAATCATAAAATTGTTCTGTTTATTGGTCACTTCTTAAAAGAAATCCCAGAATTAAAAGAAACATCCAAGGAACATTATAGCCAAAATTCCAAACTTCTAGATCAAATTAAAAATATGACAAGCAGCTACAAATAATAATTCAAAGAGCCACATTCAGGATTAGACCTGATTTAGCTGTCACCACTACGATGAAATAGAGAGTTTGGATTACATTATTTGAGACAGCAAAGGATATAGTCTTGTAACTAAGATTAATTTGCCCAGAGAAATTGACTATAATCCTACAGGGGAAAATGGACCTTTAATGAAATACAGTAGTGGTATCAAACTCAAATGGAAATGAGGATCACTAAACCATACATAAGGATCCCTGTGGTCCATATATTAACTTAGAAAACTACATATTAGTAATATGATCTAAATTCTATTGCACTTTATTCATTTTGTTAAATGCTTCCCAGTTACATTATAATCTGGTTCAGGGGCACTCGGGAGTGCGGAAGGTCTCAATATGGCCTATGGGCTGCATGCTTCATTCCTCTGAAATAGAGAATTTCTAAGCACTCTTGATGAAAAGACAAGAATTATATAGTAACATAAAAGTACAAACACAAGAGTCAAGAGAAACATAAAAAAGTAAAGAAAAATGAACATTCTAAAGGAATAAAAGGGACAAACCACTTAATATGGGGAGATGATACATGTCCCCTCTGAACCATATCATCATCAGAAGTCACAGAGTTTAATTAGAAGATTTGGGAGTAGTTCTATGATGTCTTAACTATCAAAAAAGAAGACTATTAATGGAGGAGAAGAAGAACACACTTGGGCAGGAAAGGGAGAGGGAAACTGGAGAAAAATTATTTGGCATAATCAAGGTATGCAAATGGAAATCTATACAAGTATAGAAGACAAAAGGGATGGAAAGAGTGGCTGACTTAAACTTCACTCTTGTCTGAACTAGTCAAAAAGAGAAAAATGTGCACATAAGAGTTGGATACAGAAATACATTTCACTCAAAAATTAAAGGGAAAATGGAAAAGTAAGAAGGGGAAATTAGAGGAAGGGCAGATTGAGGGAGGGATTAGTACTAAGCAAGACAAATACTAAGAACGTACAAAATTATTCGTAGAGCTTTTTGAGGTGACAAAGAATTAGAAACTGAGTGGTACTTATTTTTTTAATTGATTTGTTTATTTACTTTTAGTTTACAAGATTCAGTTCCAGAATCCCTTGAGTTTCAAATTTTCTCCGCTCCCTATTCCCCTCCCCCACCATAGCAGCATGCAATCAAGTGCAGGATCTGCAAATACTTTCACATTGGACATTAGTCTGGTTGTATAGAAGGGTTGTAACCAATGGAGTGAACAATGAGAAAAAAGAAACAAATCCAAACATGGAAAAGAACGAAGACATGTAGATTGCTTCAGTCTGCATTTAAACTCTTTCCTTTCTAGAAATTTCTCCGAATGTAGATATCTCCTTCCATCTTGAGACTTGTAGAGTTGTCCTATAGCTGTGCGTTGCTGAGATTTTATCAAGGTTGGTCATCACACATACGATGTGTCTGTGACTGTGTACAAATTTTTCCTGGTTCTGCTCTTCTCATTTAGCATCAGTTTGTATAAGGCTCTCCAGGTGAATATGAAGTCCATCTTCTCCCCATTTCTTATATGGTATTATATGGCACAGCGGTATTCCATTACATTCATATACCACAACTTGTTTAGCCATTCCCCAGTTGATGGGCATCCCCTTAATTTCCAATTTTTTGCCATGAGTGGGTACTTATTAATTAAGGAATGGATAAAGATGTTATAAAAGTGATAGAATACTATTGTGGTATAAAAAATGTTGAAGAAATTTATTTATCAAAGAAACCTGGGATGTATGAATTCGGGCAAAGTGAAGTGAACAGAACTAGAAGAATGATGTGTACACAATTATATATAATATATTGTTGCAATGACAATAATACCATAAAGACAAACATTTTTGAAA